>OU426994.1:8950465-9012768 GCA_911387935.1 Dolichovespula saxonica | reverse complement strand
AGTAAAATCGATGTCCTTTCACGGTATGAATCATGGGAGAATTCAAATCAATTCTTCTTCAATTGATTCGAGTAGTTAGTTCGAAGGGATTGTCATTGTAAGCATGGTAAAGCATTAAACTAAACGAACAATACTTCGAAAGGATTTGAGAATAGAAATGATTTATAGGATATTTTTCTTCCTGAGATCTTCCCATAAAGAAAAAAGTTTAGAAGCAATTGTTTATTGTTATAATAATTTCTTTTGTTTTGCTTTTTTTTTTGTTAATTTTATTACTTTCCATCAAATACTTTATTTGATCATTTAGGCAGATACATACTGTACATATTATATTACATAAATAAAATGCATATGAAAATAAATGTCAATTCATATATTACGGTTGCATGAAAAATTATTTCGGAATAAAGAAATGACGTTTAGTTCTTTCTTTCTTCTCTCTCTCTCTCTCTCTCTCTCTCTCTCTCTATATATATATATATATATATATATTTTCTTTCTTCCTTTTTCACAATCGATCGCTTTGTCATTCGCCTAAAATGAAAGCGCTCGCGATTATGAAATTTCCTGATTACGAGCTGGTGCAAGAAATAATACATAACGCACGCACGCACACACAAACACGCATGGTGCTTGTTAACAACGTGCATTTACGAATGCATAGAATTTTTCGATAAACGCAGCAGAAAATGTCGAAGCCTCGTGTGTGTGTCATGAGGAGTTTGCGATACGACGCGGTGATAGAGCCCGACAAGATTTCTCTCGTCCGATCGTTTTCTTCGCTGGCTTACCAAAAAGTTTAGAAAAAAACGAAATATAATGGAGGACGCCATTTTTAGTCTTACATGCTAGAGGAAGAGAAACGACTGTAATCTCGTTTTGCTTTCGAAAGATTGATTGATTATGAAGAAGAAGAAGAAGAAAACGCTGTTAGATATATATATGCGCGCGCGCGCGCATGCGTGTGTGTGTGCATAAAGAAGTAAAGGAGCGTTTCTTTAAATAAATAAATGCAAACACTCGACATTATACTCGTGTCCTTTAAAGTGTGACGTTGCTTCGAGGGTTTCTAGGCTCTCACGGCGGCGTGACTGTTTAGCCATATATCTTTCCTTACCTACTTTCTTGCACACCATAAATGGATATAAATTGAAGTTACGGGTTAGGAGACCCCTTGAACAAAGCTACGTTCCCTCTGGTCTCGTAGTCAGCTCTGAGGGATTATATCATGAAAAGCTTCCGTGTGCTGTCGAAAAGTTTCGTAGAAAATGGACCATCTTATTCTAACGGGAATTATCTATGTACATAGCTACCTATATATCCGTGTGTATATTTGTCTCTCTCTCTCTCTCTCTCTCTCTCTCTCTCTCTCTCTCTCTCTCTCTCTCTCTCTCTCTCTCTCTCTCTCTCTCTGTGTGTGTGTGTGTGTGTGTGTGTGTGTGTGTGTGTGTGTGTGTGTGTGCGTGCGTGCGTGCGTGCGTGCGTGCGTGCGTGCGTGCATGTGTGTGTGTATTTTTTACACATTTTCTATCATAGCGCAAAATTTTCCATCGAACGATCGACGTGTAAAACGTTGTTTGTTCGTTGTCAATCGAAAAGTTTCCGTTGTTATCGTCTGGCCCTTTCATATAGAACAAGGCGGAACGTTTGCGTTACCAAAAAAATGTAGCAACATTTATCAGACACGTTAACACGTTCGAAACGAATATATGTATTTTCGTGTTCGGCCGGCACGTATTGCGCGATTAATCAATGCACGTGAAACGTCAGTCGGTATAAGTAAATTGGTGATTGATAATAAAAAGGTATCTGATGAAATCGTCAGCGATTTTCTCGCGGCACCGTGAGATATTATCTTTTCTTTTTTTTTTTCTTTTTTCTTCCTTCCCCTCTCCCCCTCTACCCTTTTTGTTCTTGGAAAAATACGTTTGAAAATAAAGTGTCTCAATTTTGAAACGAGGCTCCGTTTAATTCATAGCCTACATATGCATGTACATATGCACTTGTATGTATGCGCATCTTTAAGACAAAACCCATGGATTCTCGCCACAAACAAAGAAGTTATATACCAGTGGCTCTCTACCTGATGAAATTGCGTAAGCGCGTAGAGAGCTAGCGTCCCTCGGCTAGTGTGATGCAATAATTTAACACCGTACTAAGATCTTTAAGTCGATATCGAGCCGTAGTCGTATGTACTTAACTTACGTACACGTAGGTATCTAATGAACGCGAGGGAAGTCTGTCTCTCTGTCTCCTCTTCGATGTCAACATCATCGTCATTTCTAGAGGAATACAAAATGCACGGCCCAGTGCTACCGATATCGAAGATAAAGAGAAGAAAAAGTACGGTAGGAATAATCGCGCGAGACCAACCATATGAGTTTTCTTGGTCGTCGAGCAGAGCGATAGATAAGCTGTTCGTCCGTCCTTCCGCCTATCGCGTTTCGTGTGTGTCGTGAGGAAACGAGAGGGGAAAAGTAGTGAATCTCGGATTTTTCGAGTGGACTGAAATCACGCGATAACGTCGCCACGTAGATTCCGTGTTCCCTCACTGATGAGGCATCGGGAATGAAAGAGAAAAACAATAAAAGAAGGAAAAATAAAAAATGAAGAGAGAGAGAGAGAGAGAGAGATAAAAGAAAAGAAATAAAAAGAAAAGTAGAATTTTCGGAGTGGCAGGCGGGAAACGACGAACGTGGCCGAGAATACGAGCGTCCTGGCGTCATAGTCATAACGCTATCTCTCTCTCTTCCTCTCTTTTTCACTCTTTCGTTCTCTCTTCGGTACATTCCCGACGCCCACAACGATGAGGAACGACGCATGCGCTGCCAGCTTTCTTCGTGCTTTCCACCTTATCGTTCGTTCTCCCTTGCGTTCGCGGATACGCCCCTGACTTTTGTACCAGCGGCCCCTTTAGCCTCTCTCTCTCTCTCTCTCTCTCTCTCTCTCTCTCTTCCCTGGCAGGAGGAACTAAGCTAGGCATTTTCCGATTCATAAGGGTGCATAGACGATGCGGGTCGACGACACATTTCCAAACGACGAGGAAACCTCGCTGAGGCCAAAAACCCTATCGTTTCTTACTCCCTCGAAGGCTAGATAGATCCCTCGAATGTTACCCAACTCGTGAATACGGCCCTGTCGAGCGCGTAAACATAATCTCCCACTATTCCTCTTCCGTTCTCTCTTTCTCTCTCTTTTTTCTCTCACACGCTCTTCACTGCCCCTCCTTATACGCACCAATTTTCCAATTGATAAGGGTGCATAGCTGATAGCAGCCCAACCCTATCCCTTTTCTCTTTCATTTGTTTCTCTCTCTCTCTCTCTCTCTCTCTCTCTCTCTCTCTCTCTCTCTGTTTGTCTCTTCCCTCCTATCTCTCCCTTCGCAAAATACATACTCCTTTCGTTGAAATAATATTTTCAACTCGTCGTGTACACTACCAGAACGAAAGGGTGAAGGAAGCCAGGCAATTTAAAAGTAAACTCTCTCTCTCTCTCTCTCTTTCTCTCATTTAGAGTAGTCGAGCGCAGGTCGTTCGCGCTCGACTGGCGGCGTACCGATCGATTCGTGACTCGATGCTTTTTTAAATCTCTCTTATCGATTGGGGATCACGGTGGACACGCATAAAACGGGCGATAGTGGAAGAGGAAGGGAGAGAACTCGTTCCGATCGAGCACACGACGACGCTCTATGCATTACGTAAAATTAACAGTGTTTCTATATTCCGAAACGTACTTTCTCATAGAGATTTCGGAAGATGAAAGGAAGAAAGAAAAAAGACGATCGAAGTTATCTCGTAGTCATTTGTTTTGTTATTGTTTTGTTTTTTCCCTTTCTTTCGTTCTTTCTCTTTTCAAAAAAAACCCGCCTTTCCTTCTAATTTCACTTATTTTCGAGTTTCGTCTAGTATCTAGTATCTAATATCTAATATATACCATTCATCGATCTCGTGAACAAATTTTGTTCTTATTTATACGATAAAACACCGCTTTACAGATCAACATGATTCTGGCAAACGCGAACTATCCGACTCTCTTTGATGACGATCGCATGGAATGGCCTCTCGTGTATAAGCTCGGTCCGATACTCGACGCATGACGCATATGACAGCTGTGTCGCGACGTTGCCACACGTTGACTTATGCTCCTCACCGTCATATTCGAGAGACGTGTCAAACTCGAAAATGTTCGTATCGGATCCGTACGAGATAGGGAAGAGAAATTCTTTGCTTTTCCTTTATATACATACTCTCTTTATTTCTACTAACTCGTTTCAAATATCCTCGTCATCGTCGTCGTCATTGTCTCTCATTAGGATGTTTCTTCTCGCGACGTCCTCGTACGAATTCCGATTTAAAATTCGTTCTCTCTTACTCTCTCTTCCTCCCTCTTTCTCTCTCTTTCTCACTCTCTCTCTCTCTCTCTCTCTCTCTCTTTCTTTCTTTTGTACTCTTTATCTATCTGTCTCTCGCGTAACGACGGAGATGTATAAGAGAATGGCTTAGCGAGGGTTGCAACGTAACTTGGTATTGTGCAAGAAGCATCGTGTGATATGCTTGACAATCATCAGGTACGTAGCGATTGTTAGTGTTACCACTTTCTACTTGAAATAAAAAAAAAGATGAGGAAAGAAAGACAGATCTCGAAATAAAGAGCGTGGAAATTCGATAGGTCGTTAAAACGAGCATCGGCCAGTAGTAGTGGTAGTAGTAGTAGTATAGTAATTGTAGTGTAGTAGTAGTGTAGTAGAGAAGCAGTAGTAGTAGTAGTAGTAGTAGTAGTAGTAGTAGTAGTAGTAGTAGTAGTAGTAGAGTAGTATAGTGTAGTAGTAGTAGTAATAGTAGTAGTAGAGTAGTAGTAGTGTAGTAGTAGTGCAGTAGTAGTAGTAGTAGTAGTAGAAGTAGTATAGTGTAGTAGTAGTAGTAATAGTAGTAGTAGAGTAGTAGTAGTGTAGTAGTAGTGCAGTAGTAGTAGTAGTAGTAGTAGAAGTAGTGTAGTTTGTTCACAAAACGAATCCTCTTTCGGAGAACGAAGATAGAGAACGGAGGAACACAGAGAGAGAGAGAGAGAGAGAGAAAGAGAGAGAGAGAGAGAGAGAGAGAGAGAGAGAGAAGCAGGTAATGTCCAGAAAGCCACGAGAACGAGGGTCTTGTCGATCCGGAATTCCCCTTCAGTCCTGACTCTCTCTCTCTCTCTCTCTCTCTCTCGTTCTCTAGCCCTCTAGCAGGTCTGAAGCCCAGCTCGCTGGAATTTCGAAGTAGCGAGTACGCACGCGCCGTTGAACCGACCGTCCTCGGCTCATAACATGAAAAACGGAGCGCGCTCCTATCTCGTTACCATTTTACGCTAACTCCTTCTTTCGTTTCTTTTCCTCTCTCTCTCCCTCTCTCTCTATTTCTCTCCTTCCTCTCTCTTCCTATCTTCCTTTCTCTCCTTCTCTCCCTCTTTCTTTTCTTTTCTCTTTTTACTTCTCGAGTTGTTTTCGAAGAAAATGCGTAGCACCGTTCGATGCAAAGCACGCGTTTACGCTTTGCGGATATTCAGCCTTGTAGAAAATATGAGGCATACGACAAACGTACAACGTATGTACGTACGTAGATACTAACGTACGTGGATAGGTAGGTACGTACATACGTACGTAGAACGTGGTTGTTGGATAGCAGGACTCCGGAGTGTTTACTTAGTCGCTCAGGGCTGTGTCAGTCGGGGAGTCAGCACACGGTCGTCGAGAGAACCGCGTGGGCGCGGCCTCTCTCTCGAAGAAGGGATCTCCCTCTCTGTTCTCTTGCTATCTCTCTCTCTCTCTCTCTCTCTCTCTCTCTCTCTCTCACCGTAGGTCCTACCTCTTTTTTATTCGAAGGTCCCTTCGTGTGCTCGCGGCTTCGCATCAGCACTCCCTCGCTTTAGGGTCGTCCCTATCTTCCTTCCTATCCGCTCTCCTCTCTGATATTAACCACCTTCTCTTCTCTTCATCTCCCTCCTCATCATTTCCCCTCCCCCCTCTCTTTCTCTCTCCTTTCCTTTTTCATCTCTCTCTCTCTCTCTCTCTCTCTCTCTCTCTCTCTCTCTCTCTCTCTCTCTCTCTCTCTCTCTCTCTCTCTTTCTCGCTTCTATAAAGTCTCAGGGATGTAGTCGTCCCAAAAGTATCCGTGGCAATCTTCAACAAAAATCTCCGAGAAAAGACTTAGTCGATCAGCTTTTGTCGTAAGAGACCAAAGTGAGAACGATGATCGAACGTTCGAGCTGTTGGATATAAGCGTCTCCCGTGCTCCTTATTCTCTCTTTGATTACCACTGCGCTCGTTTAAACTCGTTTTACGACTACGTCACGTTCTTACGTGAGACCTCGAAAGAAAAGCTTCTTTTGATTCGCAAATAATCGAGAGAAACATATATATATATATATATATATATATATATATATATATATATAAGTGAATACGTAATACGAGAAAGAATGATTTCGAAGCTATTTATTTCCCTTCTCGGACGAAAGCGTTAACACAGCGCGATCCGCCGAGAACGAAATGCGCACGAATGTATCGGCAAGAGAGTCACGCGCTCGAGCGCGCTTCTCTGCCATCGATCCACTTAATCGAATAAGCTCGAAACGACGGCACCACAAAACTACTAGAGAAAGAGAAAAGACTCATCTCGTGTGACTCTTTAACTTTATTAGGCGTTTTAAAAAAGTATTCGTCTAAATATAATTAAAAAAAAAAAAAGAAGAAATAATAATAATATTAATATCATTTAGATCGTGAAATCGGTTTATGCTTTTAGAAATGTGTGTGTGAGCGTGTGGTTGTGTTGGGAAAAAAAGGGGCGGTAGCGGGGTGTCGGAGGGGAGGAGAGTGAAAAGGCGGTACAAAAGAGGAGAGAAAGGGAAGAGCCGGGCACCTTGCGTCGTTAATCGCGTCCCTGAGGTAGCTTCTCCCACTCTGTGGCTATGCGACCCCACTACTAGGCATCCTCACCCCTCTCCTCCATATAGTCTACTGAGTCGCGCTCGCCTCAGTCAGTTGCGCGACGCCGTCGGTGACGGTTGTGTTATTCTGGTAGTTAGCGTGCTCCGCTGACTAATTTGCACGCGCGCGCGTCTGTGAGTGTCACCACCGAGGCACGCTTGTAGCGTGCGTGCGTGCGTGTGTCCTGCCTGCCTATATAGAACATATATATATATATATGTGTATATATATCATATACATACGTACGTGAGTCGTCACCACAGCGACAAAAAGCAACGACACATTTCAACGGAGCAACCTGCATATATACACACACGCGTATACCGCTCGTCTCCATCCATCCAAGTATCCATCCATCCACCTACACTACTACTACTATTACTACAACTACACAACTACTACTACTACTACACTAGGAAACGTGCGCACACTACAGCGATCGTGTATATATTATCGTCGCCTTTCGTCGTCACATCGTGCCTTCCGCTCTTGGCTGTTCGCACAAAAGAACGAACGACGACATCCAGTCATGACGGCAACGCGGGAGTGTTACCCCATACGGTAGGAAAAGCAGTGTGTTCTTCTTTCCCCCTTTATCGTGACACAACGACAACGACAATGACGACGATGACGACGACGAACACCACCATCCTCTCGGCAGTCGATAGTGCTAGGTCGTGAAGAGAGGAGGGAGCGGCTAAAGGAGGAGATCGAATGAGAAAGCGAGAGCGAGAGATAGATAGAGATAGAGTATACAAAGTATTTCTTTTTTTTTTATCCGTCGAGTATAAAGAAAAAGTTTGAACGTAAGAAAAAAAATGCATGTCTAAATATTCATTGCACGCTTACTATTAACCACGAATATTTTGTACGAATCGATACGCCCTCAGGCGGGCATTTATTATGCCACGGAACGCACGCCGGAAATGGTGCTCCTCGTATCTACCGTACGTACGGTATATACGTTGTACACGAATCGGCCGGCGCGTTCGTTCGTTCTCTCTGCCGCGCCGTGTGTTGAGTGCAACTGTCTGTGTTGTTCTTTTTCTATCTCTCGTTTCTCGAGTTTGCCTGCTTGCTTCGTCTTTCACCTTCGCAGTAGTAGGTGCCCTGTCTCGGCCGGCCCTACACGGAAAATCGAGGCTGCGCGAGATCTTCTTCGTTTCTCCTCTTCCTCCTCTTCATCGTCGTCATCATCTCCTTCTTCTTCTTCTTCTTCTACTTTCTCATCGTTGTGTCGTTGTCGTCCGTTGTGGCGTCTCATTGTCATTATCATACACACGTCGATTCATCATCAGAAAGACGCTTTATCGTCGTCCGGACGTACAACAACGTTCTCATTTAAAAACAAATCCGAACGTGTTTTTACATCTACTATATTTTCTTCTTCATCTCTAAGAGAGATGAAGAATCTCTTATTTATTATTAATTAAAACAACAACTAACGTTTATCATGTTTCTTTTATTCCTCGATTGAAATCAACAGTAACGCGCAATACGTACTATCGCCAATATATCTTTCCCCCGTTCTTATTTAACACAGAAAATAAAGAGAGATCATTTTTCTTCTTAATTATTTTAAATAATTTATTTTTTCGCAACAAATATATATATATATATATATATATATATATATATATTTGTTGTTCGTATATGTATGTCACTTTACTATCGATTCGAACGACGACAGTATCAGATTCGATAAGACGATGAAAAATTTGAAAGATTCGAACGAACGAGGAAAATTACGGAACATGTCGGTTTTTCTTTCCGTTTATTATACATATGTAAACGTTTATTGCATTTACAAATTCGTTTCTTCCAGATATTGTTCTTCTCAAATTATCTTTAACCTTACGAAATATTTTAACTCTTTTTACGTTTTAATGATTACCATAAATCGTATATTGGGAATCATTTATATCCAACCTATTTTTCAGTCTTCGAAAACAGTAGACTTCCGACAGTAGATAGAATTATTTGAAAGGATTGCAAAAAAAAAAATAGAGAAAAACAAAAAAAAAATTCAAGTTAACACCTTCAAATGTCATCTAAATTGAAATTAGAATGAAAAAGCAATTTTCTTTTTTTTTTTTATTTTTCTTTATTTTTCCTTTTCTTTTTATAAATATTATTAACCTGAACAAGAAAAATGTTGGCTCGTGGATTAAAGGTTACTGACACGTGATACTAATTAGCTATTTAAACCCAAAGACTTCACCGATATTGATATAAGCTTGTAATGACTAAGGTGGGAGTAAATAAATACGATACCTATTTTCTTTTGTATCGTCTGATCGTTGGTGGTCCTCCAAGGTACCACCAATAAATTCCTATCGGCAGTGTTACAATCGATCTCGTACATATCTGCTATGTGTGAATGCGTATCTGTGTATACAATGTGTATATACCACATGCGCGCGCGCTACATATGTTTCGTTAACAAGAAATCAAGAGAAAACAAAGTAGATCGACTTTGATCGTTTGACGACAGGAGGAGGATAGATGAAATAAAGTAACTTTGTGGTCTTTTCGAAGTAGACGAAGGTCGCTTGATAATTGTAAAATGCATATAGAGGGCTTAAATATTCTCTGGCATGTATAAAGAGAACACTTTAAACAAAAGAGCCATACGTTCGCGTTCTCCCCTCCCTTCCTCACTCCCTCCCTCACTCTCTCTCTCCGTCAGCGTACCTACGTTTTGTCTTTATCTCTCTCTCTCTCTCTCTCTCTCTCTCTCTCTCAAATGTGATGCGCGCGCGCACACATATATACATAACGCGCACGCAACTTGGTCGTACGTACATACGTAGACATCTCCACTACACCAGTATCCTCCGTCGTTTCCTTTGTCAGAGGAAATACATGGACGATTCATGGTGTGCCTGTCCAGTGGCCATACAAACAGAGAAATGCGATACTGTCTCGATAAACAATGATATCCTTCTCTTCCTTCTTTTCTTTTTGTTTTAATTTTTTGTTCTCTTTTCCTTTTCATTTTCTTGACACCATGCGCGATAAATACGTCCAACTTTACATTTTCCCTGATATTCTCTGAAACTTGTGTAAAAGTACGACTCCGTTGTAGCGGGGGTTGAAAAAGAGAGAGAGAGATTCTTGAAGATTTTCCGAAAAATCCTTGAAACTCTTGAACGTGTATTATTGTTAGTTCGAACCTTCGTCTATTACTTCATAGCACGCAAGTCAGTAATTTTTTTTTATACGTATAGTTTATTATTGCATATTAAATATCAGTCATTTTTCTTTTTCGGGTATTATTTTGGAAAAAAAGAAATTATTTAATTAACAACGTGTGTTTGTCGTTATTAAAACAAATTATAAAAACATTATAAAAACAATTTGTCGTTTTTTTCGGGGAAAAAATATTTACGATAGAGATGACGTAACAGCCTAATAAAAATTTTGTTTGCCTTGATGAGTTCGCCTAGGGAAAGCAAGGCAAGCCTTTTCGTCGTCTTCGTCGGGCCACTTTTTTATGTATATATATATTTTTTTGTTATTACCACGTACACTAGGAGAACGTAAAGATCGTGTGCAGAGACGAGGTTTTACAATAACGTCGGAACTTACAACTGGCATGGCTCGCGTGCTTTTGCCGGACGCAGCTGCCTTGAACGGTGGGAAAGATAGGATCTTACGATTTTGTCGCAAACTTGCCATGGCAGTCGGTTTTTTTTCTGTTTTTTCCTTTTTTTTCCCCTTTGGACTCGTGCTCGAGCAAAGAAAATTATTAAGTATTCCACCGACATTAGAGTTGCTAGAAAATTGTTTTTTTTTTTTTCCTTTTATTTTTATCATCTTCCTTTCCTATTAATCTTTCAAAGGTACGTGATCTTAAATATATTAATTAGAGCGATCGATAATCGAGCTCTCCAAATATTGAATATTTTCGATAAATAACAAAAATAAAACAGTAGAAAATTTAATTTGCATTGAACTTTTACACACACACACGCGCGCGCGCGCGCATCTTCTTTAATATTATAAAGACGAATATTTACGATAAGATAGACTATAGAAACTTGGCTGCATTTGCGCCTCGAGGAGAAGCTTCTGGCGAAAGAACACGCTCGAGAAGGCAAGCTACTATGGCATATGTGAGCGTCTTATGGTGGCAGGCAGGTGGTACGGCTCGAATAAGCCTGTATACAGGTCCACCTGGGTTTTTAAGGAAATACATATATGCTTTAGGCATCGCCCATCGTAGAAACGGTACCTTCTTGTTTGATATATCCCTTTTTAGAAAGTTGGGCCGTTGGGAAGTTTTCAAGGGCCATGAACCATTGATATATATATATATATATATATATATATATATATATATATATATATATATATCTTTTCCTGAGAAATTTAATAACAAATAATGTTCCGATTTTCTAACTAGGACCACTTGTTTTTTTACATACCTGTCTGTCCCGGTTTCCTTGACTCACTGATTGCTTGCTTATTTATTTGGTTCCCTTTTTCTCCTATCTTTTCTTTATCTCCTCTTACTTATCATTATTATTATCGTAATCATCGCCGCCGTCATTTATGGTTATTTTCCTGTGCGGCTGATAAGTTATGTCTCTCCATCGAAATTCTCGACCGTGCTCTTTTTCTACTCATTTTTTTTTCTTTCTATCTTTGTTCACTTATAACCAAAAAGAAAACATACAATAGCGTCGACGTGACCATGAGCACGTTTTCGATTGGAACGTTTAAACGAACGTTTCCAATGCCCGCATAGTCGTACGTTAGTTGTACAATACTTCTATTCTCTATCGATATATACTCGGTACTTTATAATTTATTGTAGTACTACACACGCGTTTTTTTTTCTTTCTTTTTTTAACATATAATTGTTCTAGATTTTTGATAACGACATGGAGAAAAAGAATTAGTTGGATTTTCCTGATAATTGCAGTACTTCCTTGTAAATGCGTATGTATTTTGTCGGGAAAATTACAAGAGCAATTTCTCATGGGCTTACATTCGGCGTTCGTCGAAATCTTACGAAACTTTATGTGTAATGCGAACGAGCCGTTTAAAAATTCGCTTGGTAATCTCTTTTCACTTTGTACAGAACGGCTCGGCGAGTACTCATTAAAAAATACTCACGCTCTCAGACGAAATTCAACCATCGGAGGGGAAAAGAGGAAGGAAAATCAGCATTGTGGTCAAGTGCTTAGAATTTTCGTGTAACACATACGTGACATTTTTACGATGTGCCAAGAAATAAAGCTGTAAGAAAAGTGAAAAAGAAATAAACAAATAAGAAGAGTAACGTTACTGAAATCCCAAAGGCTAACTGTCAGTGATGTATAATTGCAAAATGCATTTTCTACTTTGTCTAGTATTATAATTTACGTTCAAGAACGATTTACTCACGCGAACACGTGAACGCGAAGTTTGACGGTACATCAAACTTTATCAAAACCACACAATATGAAAAAGAAGAAAAAAGGAAACAATAAAGAAACAAAGAAACTGAAAGTTGTAGGAAGAAAGTAGAAACAAAAAGTAAAAAAGAAGAAAAGAAAAAGAAGCGGAAAAACTCCCTCTCCTCTTTGCGCGTGCGCACGTGTATGTATAACACTTCATATACACGCACATCGTTATCTTATAGTCTAGTACAACTGGAAAGCTCGATGGAAATCATGTATTATGGAAACTGGGAAAGTCCGGTAGATTGTAGGAACGCAGCTTGCTGCTGTTGCTGGCCGATAGACCAAGCCAACCACGATAGACCGACACGCAAAAGAAGGTGCACAGACGTTTCTCGCCAGGTGTAAAGGCTTTCTGCTCGACGAAACTCTTTTCATACAAGACCTTTTTCGAACGGATGTATATACCTGGACGATGATGTCTGCTGTATGTGTATTTTATATAAGGATGGTGTATGCTGTGCTTTGTGCGTCCGTCCGTCTCTCTCTCTCTCTCTCTCTCTCTCTCTCTCTCTCTCTCTCTCTCTCTCTCTCTCTCTCTCTCTGTGGTGCGCGCGCGCGCGCGCGCATGTGTGTGTGTGTACAACGAAGAGGAAGACGAAAGGAAAAAGAGAGGAAGAGATGGAGGAGGAGTCTGTCTCTGTCTATATCTCTCTCTCTCTCTTCTCCCCCTCCTCTTTCTCTAGAGGGCTGCCTACAATATCCATCATTATTTAACGAAGGAAATGTGGGGGATGGCACTCTCTATAATTCGCTGCGCCGGTATGCGGGCACGGCAATATAGGAGAGAAAGAGAGAAGGAACGGGGAGGGGAGAGAAGTGCTCGTGGAAATTCTCGTTGAAACGCATAGTAGAGGCGATTTGAAAAATTGACCGAGCTACAGGAAAATTCAGAACTATAACTGCATATGTGTATTATGCAGGAATAATGTCGAACTTTGGTCAGATAAATGATCGTTCCGATTTACGGAACGTTGATCGCTACCTCTCAATGAGCATATTGTGTAATTGGTAAGGGTCGATTAGTATATTATGAAATCGATTGCAGTAGAACTAATCATACGATTATGTTTGTTGCATTGTTGCTTTTGCAGTTAATCTAGATGTTACGATATTTTCGTGTGTTTATATATATATATATATATATATATATATATATATATATATTGATTAATCTACATAGGCGCGCAAGCGCGCGCGTGTGTGTACATATACATATATATTTTATTCAAGATAAGAGACGAAATTCGAACAAATTAGAATGTACGTATCGTTTTCTTTTACGATCTCGCGATTAGTATCGGCAACATTTTGAATATTATAATATTTTTCTATATATGTAATTACTATATCTGAGACACACACACACACACACACACATGTTATGTAGATTTATCACAAAAGAATGAATACTTCTGAAAATTATTCGATATTTCCGTGACTTTGAAAAAATTAATTTCTTAACTAACAAAGTATCGATTTTCTTGATATTTATTATACTTCAATTTGATTAGGGGTATTTAGTTAATATGATGAAAAATGTCAATTATTTCGAAAGCATCCTTTTGGAGGAACCAAATTCGGTACTAGGAGTGGAACGCAACGAACGCGTACGAGCGCTCGACCGTACGGGTTCAAAGGGTGAAATTTGTCGGGGGAAAAAAGGAAAGTGAACGACGGGAAAAGTGGCGCTCGCGTTTCTGCAAATAAAATCGAGCGCTCTAAAATAGCCGACATCGGCGGCCCTGACTCGCAGTTAAGTTTATTGAGAGACGCTGATGGTAATAAAGAATGAGCTGCGATGGAAGAGGTAAAGAGGCTTGTAAAGCGCACGTTTCTTTCTCAAACATACACATAAACACATATACATATTTTCTTTTCCTTTTTTTTTTTTTAAGGAAAAAAAAAAAGAAAAGAAAGGTACAAGAGAATAAAGATGGAGAGAGTGGACGTAAAAAAATATTTTTATGACGATACCGATATATTTCAAAAGAAAATCCTCACAGGAAGGGCTTCGTCTTCGGCTTTGGCTTTGGCTTTGGTTTTAGCTTTGGCTTAGTCATTGGCTTTGACTGACTGACTAACTATAAGAAACGAAAGAGCCGCAAGCGTTTCTCCGTTCCGCAGACTTTATTCACATCGTGTTCTGCTCCGTAACGCTCGCGAGAACGCGGAGATCGAGCAACGATCACTTTCGTTTCTTATTGCGCGTATTGCACTTTGATCGACTCCTCTTGCCCTTTTAGTCTTGCTTGCACTTACATACATATACGTATATCCGTACATAAGTACGTAGCCGAGTTCTAATTTCTTTCGTAAATCAAGAGATACAAATGGAAATCGCGTCATCTTATTTACTATTTACGCGAAATATATACTTTTCTATCGGACATATGTATCTACGTGTGTATTTTTTACCGTATTCGAGGTGAAATACGATATCAAGCGACTTTACTTTATCATTATGGTGGATAACGAATGATATATGTCAAAATATATCATTCAAATGTATCTATAATGCGTCAATTATATTATATCCGAACGATTAAATTTCTATTATTTTTATTCGAATTTCCATCGATCGAGAATAGATAAGATATAAAAATTCTCTTATGATCTATAGTTTTGATATTATTAGATATAGATACAAAATGGAGAGGATTTATTACATAAATCACTTCCTTTACACTTATGAATCAACGTAAGAGTTAACGTGATAATATTATTCCGTTGGATTTATCGATGACTATTCAATATCGCATGAAAGATTAACGTTAAAATACCGTCAGCGTTATTTCGTATTTGCTATGTAGGTATGTAATCGTTTGTTGAAAAACGTACAAGGCGGACCTCGGAACGGCGATAATAAAACATAATCTGGATTAACGTAGAGTAAATTATGATTAGAATTGTGGGACGTTGATACATGGGGTACCTATAAACCTGCGGTACGTAGGTACATGCGTCGAGCCGGCAAACACTTTATTGATGCACCTCAGTAATTATCGTGGCGAGCTGCACAATAAAGTATCGCGCTTGCGTCGTACATATGTATCCACGTATTTACCGTGTATATATTCACATACAGCATAAGGTAATTTTCTTCGACGACGATAATCTTTGCGATTATCAATGAACTACTGAAAATTCTACAGTTTTTTATTTTTTTCCTCCCTCTCCCCTTAGCGATAAGTAAGAGTAAAGGTATTGGAATTAGAATCGATCCTCGAAGGAAAAACCATCGAAATTTCTTCCCCTCCCTGAACCATGGAAGGATAACATGTAATTTAACCCATGCATAATGCACGCTCATCGAGAAGAATAACTCGCCTTACGTGGGAATTTATATGCGGCTTCTGAAAGCTTGTTATACTTAGGTCTCTTTCGAGCTGCAGAACGAAGAAAATGCATCCTCGGAGGCCCACCTTCTCGTCGAGTGGACCCTGAATATTTTAACGTATCCTCGTCTCTCTCTCTCTCTCTCTCTCTCTCTCTCTCTCTCTCTCTCTCTCTCTCTCCATATCTATCTATCTATCTATCTATCTATCTTTATTCCTGAAGATTTTTGAGACCAAGAGTTCGTGCACGAACTTCCCCGCCGAAAGTATACGAACGTACATATATTATATCTACTTACTACGTAGAAAGATATGACAACCGCTGTCATGATCGTCATCTCGCAGATCCTCGTAAAATAAACTAGCGCGCGCGCGAGAGAGAGAGAGAGTGTACCCTCTTCCTATCTACCTACCTGTGTGAATGAATTTTCCAAGTACACTTACCTATCGAAAAATAATTGTCTTTTAATATTATATCGAGCAATATGTAAATTTTACGTAAGAATTACACGGGAAAAGAGAAGAGTGACGTTGTTGTAGCGGGAAATTCGAGATTTCGATAGCGTCGTTTTAGGAAGGAGATTGAGAGGAGAGAAGGAGGGTGAAGTGTGCGTGTCTCTCTCTCTCTCTCTCTCTCTCTCTCTCTCTCTATCTCGCTTTCTCTCTGGGGTGCCAGCCAGTTTCGTGATACGAAGCGGCGTGGATCGATAGCGTGAGCTCCTTCGAGTCCTCTCGGGCTAGCGATTCCTGGAGGATTCGAAGGAGAGAACCGAAGCACTTGGTGAGCGTGTATGTGTATGTGTATGTGTATGTGTGCGAGACCTGCAGAGGGTTTCGACCTGCCGCCATCGACGTTGCCATCGTGTCGTGCCAGTACGCCGCCCTTGCACCGCCCCAGGGACGACTACCACCTTTTGTCGTTCCTTTCTCGTCCCTTTTTGGTAGCTCGAGTGGACGAGAAAGAGAGAGGGGGGGGGGACGAAAATTTGAGAGGCCTCGTCGTCGTCAACGTCGACGACGACGACGTCGACGATGACGAGACTGCTGCTCACCAGCTGCTGTTCTCGGGGCTCCTTGGAAAATCAACGAAAACAGCTGCTTCCGTCAAAGTCGATAGAACGAGCGAGGTCTCCTCGACGAATTCGAAATTCGAGAGATCCTTTCAATTCAAATCTCCTTCCTTTCCGATTCGATTCTTCGTGCTGATTAATACGTGAGGAACCCTCGAAATCTCGGTACTTATTCCTTTGGCTCACTCGAATTTGAGATTAATGACATACTTTAGAGGTATTATTGTTGTTTGATTTATTTTTTGTTTTTTTAATTCTTAATTTTTATTTATTTATATTTCCTTATTACTTTTTTTTCTTTTTTAGTCGCAACTCCTCTCTTTTTGAAAAATATTGATTTTTATATTCGACAATTATCGATGAAATTATAGTATCTTATTGTATCCCTAACGTTTCTCATCCGATATGATTAAAAAGAAGTTAAAACTTGGAATGAAAAAAAGAAAAGAAAGAAAGATCCTTCGTAAATTCTCGTCGATATATCCTTTACAACACTGGGTTATCATTCCGAACGGATAGAAGTGGCTTAAATATTTTCGACTCATATAATAATTTCATTTTAACGATCCCCTTATCGTCTTCTTAATTTTTCATGTTATAGTTCGATGCGTCCACGAGAGTAAAAATAATAATAATCGGAAAGAATTCGATGATGTATATAGAAATTTTTTGGAACATAGAGATGGGCTACGCTTTTGCTTTTTGTCAGCTCTCGAGTCCACCATCGCACCATGGACCGAGTTTAAAGGTAAACGAGTTTCTCTTGGCTGTTCAAGCGCGCCACATCATCGAAAGGCCCAACCTCTTATACTGCTTGGGCCTGCGTTTATATGTGTGTGCACACGCGCGCGCGCACGCACACACACACACACGTACGTAAGTACGTATGTACGTGTATATATATACAGTGTGCTCACCTCGTGGCCTGAACTGCTCCACACGCACCGTGACAACGGGGCCTCGATATTCCGGTTACCTTCGGCTTCGGCTTTACCCGGCTGTTACTTTAAATTTATATTAACGCTTTCCTACCAGGAGACATTCGAGAGTGGCATCGAACGCTCTGAATGAAATCGGAAGTCGATGAGAACCTTAACAGGATTTTCGTTCTTACAAAAGAAGAAAAAAAAAAAAAAGAAAAGGAAAAGGACAAAGAAAGAAGATAGTCGACATTCGTTCGTTACTTCAATAAAAAATATTTCCAGTTAATAATTATTTTAGTATTTCTAATCGATTATATTCTATGACAGTAGGAGTCTTTATAAATCGGTTACGTTTCGCAGGAACAGTTATCGCTTTGGTAAGCGTTCCGGCGCGAAACTCGTTTCGAAACGCGTTATCGAGGCGAGTGAAAACTGTTCGGCGTTGGTTGGCGCGTCTCTCGCGGCGTTCGGCTTAAATACAAATTTCTACGTAAATCGATAGGATCGTCGAGGAAATGAAATGGTAACGAGAAGAGCGCGTTGGTGTGCTTCGTCGAGAGTAACCGAGCGAACGAATGGACGAACGAAGGAGTCAATCGATATATTCCAACGATCGATGCTTCTCGTAGTTTCGTGCTTCTATTAACGATGATCGACTATCGTGTAGGAACGTCCTCCTTTTCGATTACGGAATGCTGGGAAATCCTGAGTGAAGGTAGAAAAATGAAAAGAAATCGATATGAACTTTCTTTTATACGTATTCTTTTGTTGTGTTAGTAGTATCAAAAGAAGGGGGGGAGAAATTTGAAAAGACGAAGTTTTTGTTGGTTTCGAAGGCCAACATTATTCGATCCTCGCAGGACGACTCGAAAATCGTTGCGATTGGTTGGCGTTCTCCGAGAGTACTTTTTCGTCTTTGTGCGGTCCATGGCCCGTACGAAAGCAGTAGAGAGAGGGGGGGAAGGGAAAGAGAGAGAGAGAGAGAGAGAGAGAGAGAGAGAGAGAGAGAGAGAGAGGGGTGGGCCCGAAGCAACGGGGCCTGGATATTCCGGTTCACTTAATCGTTTTCTTGGATTTCGGATCGTGGCCTCTCTGCGGTCGACAAAGTTGTATAAGATTCGTTGGGAGACTTTGAGAGAGACCGTATCCAAATCATTGTGCTTCCTGTCTAAGAGATCATCTCTTATAAATCAAAAATGCAACTTTCCCTGGCTTCCTTTCATTCTCATAAATCAAAATGGCGTTGGCATTAAAAGAATAAAAGAATCCGTCGCCTTTTGTATTTTTTTTTCTCTCTTAATCCTTCGGCCGAACCTCTATATAACTAAGGGATAAATAATTTATAACGATAATCAATTGATAAAATGATTTTAAATCGAATATTGTACATAAGTAGGTTGATATTATTACCCACTATTTACCGGATCAATTGAGTGAAGCTCTACCGATTATGCTATAAATGTATCTCGAGTATGTCGTAGCCTTTATGCCGAAACCTATTGAAATCCTTTATGGACGGGTGTACAAACGTACAATGTTACGGTACATATATACGTACGTAAAATAAACCATGTCCCGGCAAACGATAACTCATTCTACAATTTGAAATATCGATCACGACCGGTGGAGAAAAGAGCGAACGAAACACACGTGAGTCAACATCGTCAAAGGCGGCAATAAGCGTTGTTCCAAATAAAAAAAAAAGTATTGTCTGATCACATATGTGAGAGCAAATCGAAAATTTAAGTTACAAATTTACGATCGTCGTTCTTTTTTCCCCTTCTATCTTTCCTTTTTTCTTCTTATTTTTCTAAAATATCAATCACATAAATCTTCTTTGTTGATGAATATTCTATAATCTCTACTTTATCACAAATTTAACAGGATATCTCGAGCCATATCGCGATATGGTGCCTGCTCGACACGAGATACAAAATAATTGAAAAACCATATGTAGTATACAAACTCGTGTGCGCTTTGTATTTGTATGTGTTGAGTATGCTCTATGTATGTATGTATGTATGCTCTATGTATGTATGATGTATGTATGTATGTATGTATGTATGTATGTATGTATGTATGTATGTATGTATGTATGTATGTTGTATGTATGTATGTATGTATGTATGTATGTATGTATGTATGTTGTATGTATGTATGTATGTATTGTATTGTATTGTATTATATTGTATATATGGGTACGTAACTACCTCATGAAGTATAAACTAGTAAAGACAAAGACAAAGCAAAGACAAAGACAAAGACTGTACTGTAGTGTCATTCGTCCTCTTCTTCTCTTTCACGATAACCTTTTTCTTCTTCTTCTTCTATTTTCTTCTTATTCTTCATCTATTTTCTTCTTCTTCTTCTTCTTCATCTTCTATTTTCTTTTTCCTCATCTTCGTTCGTACTTATCCCATAGGTTGTAGATAGACTTTTTGTGGCATCATGAAAGTAGTTTTAAATAGGATTGTCATAGACACGAGTAAGCAACCAAACAAATACTATACGTAGTCTCTTAACGTCAAAGAGAACTTCCATATATACAATACATATACTTTCGACATAAGCCACTTCGATTTCTATTGTACTTTTTAATTAGACATATCTCATTTTAATTCTTTAAGAATTGCAACGCTCTATATGTGCTTTGTTGACTTTCTATTTCCTTCCTCTTTGCTTTTACGCTTTGCTTTTATGCTTTTGAGCGTTCATGAAACGTTAGAAAAGGAGTATTTTAATGTACATGTGTTCGTCATATTTTTTCAACTTTTCTCTCCCCTCTTTTTCCTTCGTTTTTTTTTCCTTTTGAAAAAATATGATGAGACATCGGCATGATATATGCGGTAGTTGTCATTCATTATTTGCTTTGCTAGTTTAGGTAACTATCGAAATGAAAATATCGTTCAATATTTTTCAAGCACGTCAAAAGTCATTTATCGTAAAATTTCATTGATTACGAGTTGCTCCTTTTCTCAAAATTTTTACGACCCCGGATAAAAACGAGAGAAACGTTTTTTAAAAGTGAGCGAGAGAATCAAAAAAAATCAAAGGAGACGTAAAAATGGTTTTAACAGAGCTGAACATACAGAGACTGGATTAAACTATCGGCATACGAACTGGTCGTAAAACTGTATCATAAAATGATTCTATTTTATTGCTGAACGTATATCAGTTGAGTGAAAAAAAGAAAAATTCTGGCACCTAAAAAGAAGGCATCATCGGAACCTGTCTCATTGTATTTGTTCTTACGAATGATATTCCAATTTTTTTCAAAATATAACGTATTGCTCAGATAAGATAATTCAGATTTTATAAATGACTTTAATAGATAAGAAAGAAAAGTATGTATTTAGCACGAACTTAGGATGAAATGTAATAAAAATTAGCGACCAGCTCGGATGTTATTAGGTCGATAAATGTATCAAATAAATTCTGCTTGTATCGCAGAAATCTAATCTCAACGACTCGTCGACGTAAAGTCGCTCGAATATCCCGCCAGGTTCCTCTTGGAGGAGTCAACCAATCAACAGCGTACCGGATACGAACGGTCCTGGATAGAGAGCGAGAAAAGCAAGCGAGGAGCAGACTAGCGAGCACAAGTACGAAAGCAAGAAAGAAAGAAAGAGAGAGAAAGAGAGAGAGAGAGAGAGAGAGAGAGAGAGAGAGAGAGAGAGAAGAGTGGGTGGGAGTTAGCGAGGTTATCCTCGTCGAGTTCGAGTTTTGCAAAGAGGCAAGAAGCAAGCAATAGGAGAAAAGGAGGCACGAAGAAGCAGGAAGGTGTAGTAGAGGTCGCGTACGAGGCTTTGGAGGTGTTAGAGAAAGAGGAAGAGGAGGAGGAGAAGAAGAAAGATAAAGAAAAAAGACGGAATGAACGGCCCTGGGAGCCATCAGCATCGTGGCTTGGGTATCACGGGACGTTACAGGGCCGTGGTTGGCAGTGGAGCCTCATCGGGGCCACACACGAGGCCTACGGCGCCCCCACATCCTCGTGGGGGATGGCATCCCCACAACCAACATTCTCAGCATACCCAACTTGGTCAGCAATATGCCGGAAACAAGGAATATCCGTATCGACAGTGCCCGTCGCTACCGCGCTATCATAATGGGTATATAACACACTTGTGGTGCATCACAGGTGCATCTTCGGTGCATCGTCTACGATGTCTTGTCAGACCTTTCCTTTTCCCTCGTTTTTTTCTTTTCTTCAATCGTCCCATTCTCTTCCTACTTACCTATTCTTTATTTTGCTTGCTTTTCCTCTTGTTTTTGCTTTTCTTTTTTTCGTATTATATTTAACATCGATCAATAGTTGCGAACAAATATGCTGCGAGTGCGTATTTGTTTTTTATTTTTTCCTTTATTTTCTTTTTCTTTGTATATAAATTTCAGTATCTAAAAATATATTGATTTATTACTCGTTATTGGTATCAACTTTTTCAAGGTGATCGTGATGAATTCCATTTCGATTAATTTCATGTGATATTTAGTTTCATTTTTTTGATTAAAACTCCATTTATATAGTATAATTATATTGTAATGAGTAATATCAACGAAGAAACGTGGAAGACACGCTACTTAAAAAAAAAATTTAATATCGTCAGAGGTTATTTAAAATCTATAATATGTTCTAAATTTTTGATCGATGCGTACTATATATATCGTATCAGTTCTCCATTTGCAAGTACATACGTACATTGCATTTAGTACATGCCACAATAACCACTCCTCCCCTTTCTCTCTCCCCCTTTCGCTTGATATCCTTTGTACATAAGTACATACGTCGAAATCGATTATATCATCGAGAGAACGTCTCAACTCCGATCAATCGATTTCGATGAATTCTCGAGAATTCGCAAATTCGCGAACTCCTTCGACGCAATTAAAATATTTCTCAGAAAGCTAGTCACACGACACACGATCGATGCACCCTTGCTGCATCTTTGATACATCGTTGGCACGTACATCCGATGCATCTTGAAAACGCGAACGGGCTCAGGGGATGTGATTCGAGTGTCATGGATTTTTTATTTAAAGAGAGATAGAGAGAAAAAGAGAAAGAGAGGGAGAGAAAAAAGAAAGAAAGAAGTAAAGAAAGAAAAAAGGAAAGAAAGATAAAAAGAAAGAAAACCACTGATCGTGATTTATCGGTCGATTCACCTGAGCCTTGCACTATATTTTCTCTTATTTGTACTGAATGCCATGATTGTTTTCTCATCTTTCTTATTTATCTCGATAACAAGAAACCAAATTCGATGTCTTTATATAGATTTTATTTAATTATTTTTCTAATTTTTAAAAGTTCGTTTTATATCGGTACGAATAAAAAGTTAGGACAATATGTCAAGATACTGAGATCTTAAGTGATGCATTCAGGCTAAGCAAAAGTGTGTATTTAATTTTCAGAGCAACCGACATTTAAGAGGTTCGACGATTCTAATAGATGATAATCGACGTGCACACAGGGGTGCTCCTCATGCATGCTTCTCAACAATCTAAGTCAAAGTAGCTTTCTAAGATCTTGTACTCTTTCATTTTAGCAAAGGATTATTCTGTAAAATATTTTTATTATTGCTGCACGTTCCTTAATTTTTCGTTTCATTGATCTATCTTTCTCTCTCTTTCCCTTTCTCTCTTTCTTTTTTTGTCTTCACAGTGATAAGAAATTATCGTTAAGTTTTGTAAGTTGTATTATAATTAGTCGCACGTGTGTTTGAATGTTTTCTATATCTTATTATTTCTTTTCTTCTCTCTTTCTTATTTTTTTTTTTTTTTTGACAAGGGAAGAAAAAGAATGCCTCGGAATCTCTCTCTACCTTCACAGATCGTTGGTTTCATTTTCAATAGATAACACACGTATTCGAGAGCATTCACGTATCGAGGAGATGCATGCGAGAAACCGACCAATTGGCTAGCACGTTGAGAACGAGTTCTTCTTTTTAAAATTAACACCGTGTATAAATTTTGCTCTACGCACCGCATCCAGCGCATTTCGCATTGCCGATAATGCAACGGGCCTAGTCCTTATATTCTGTATCAACGGTACAGCTCAAAACGTATTTTCGACTTGAGAGGTCGATTCCTTTTAAAGATTGCTTTTTGAACATAATGACTTTCGACTTGATAATTTTGTTTGTTATCCGATTGGAATGATTATGAAAATGGTGTTTTCTTTGTACATTAAATTTGTTCTCAAATATCCGGTGTTGTTGTAATAATAGTCAGTCAGTCCATCGAGTATAGTAACTCGAATCAATCGATCGTAAAGATATTGTCTCTGATGAAATGACAAAGATCGATTCCATGATACCACCCCGTAGCATCGAGTATGGGGGAGGGGGACAAATATTCAAATAATCTGTGGATTCTGTGGACAGGTCAACGGACAAGTATCTAGTACGCAAACGCGTTTCGTTTTATTTCGTTTCATTTCATTTAGTTTCCGTTCAAGTTTATACGTGTATATCTCTCGATGGTTATGTATCGTCCAACCTCAATTTTTTCAGAGAGTCTACGCATTAAGGGTGTACCCAACCACACAATGCGATGATTCGAAAATTTCATCGAAGTTTCTCTCTCTCTCTCTCTCTCTCTCTATATATATATATATATATATATATATATATATATATATATATATATATATTTCAATTGCACCAGATTTCAATGCACCAGCTTCGTAATGGCGTCTTTTTTCTTATTCGTCTTCTACTCTGCTATAATGGACACGCTAGATGCTTTACACACGCGCGCGCGCACGTTCTGTGTGTACACATATATTCTTTCTCCTTTTTGTCATTGTTCACACTAGGACGACTATACTTTGATAACTTACGACAGGTCATTCGAGAGAACTGGTTTTTACATTGATTATTTCCACGAATTTCGGAATAAACCAAACAAACAAATGAAACAAAAATTAAATTGATTTTGTGTATCATATCGTCGTGTTTTAATTAATTTTGTTTTCGTCCCAGTAAGATGCTGCCGATTTCTTCTTAAAAAAAAATAATCTCGATATCTTATTACATGTTTAATCATAGGAAGAGAGAACGAAACGAATGCATTTCGTAGGTCATAGCGACTGACTACTGCTACATTCGACTCCGGTGCTTCGCGAGATGAAACGGAAAATGATATTAAGGGCATTATACTAAAGTTACGTCATTTGCCGCTGTTCTCTCTCTCTCTCTCGCAATACTTCTAGCTAGAACGAATGTGTACGGCTATAAAGTTACGAATGCAAACGTCTACCGGTGGTGGGGTTCTCTCTCCCAACGGTCGTGATGAGACGCATAAAAAGGATTTTCACACGTATATATATATATATATATATATATATATATATATATATATATATATATATATATATATATACACAGCGTTGGTTGTAATCACGCTGAGAAAATAGTCTACCAGCAAAGCGGGGGCACTCTTAATCGTTTAATCAAACGCACATTATTATCTCATTGAAAATCGGTCAATGTCGATCTTCGGAATCGTTCATAAAACATTCTTAAGAAAAAGAAAAGGAAAAGAAAAACTTGTTTCACTGAAGTTTTTTTTTGTTTTCTTTTTCCTTATTTATATATAGGGATTGTCCAGGAGTTGGCACATCGGCGGGTCCGGCCGGTAAGGAAGTTTCCTATCACGCTGGCGTAGGTGGAAGCAGCGTTGGATATAAACCGCCTCCGCAGCACAGTCCACAGTCGAGAGGCCCGCCACCTCATTTCCCTCAGGAACCGGTCGGGCCAACGACCAATTCTTCGCCGCTTCACATCAGTATTTGCGGACAAGTAAAATATTCTTCAATATTTTTTGTTTACTCTTCGGTAAACTAAATTACCATTCGCGTTGGTAAAAAACGAGAAAAAAATATCAACATTTCGTAGAAAAACCTTCATCGAAGGATAAGAACATATAATTCAATTTTTATCTTGAGAAGTTTGTTACGAATGCGACGATAAGTCATTCGATCTGGCTAGTATCCTATTGGTCAATATTACATCTGACGTAAGCGTACCATATGACACGCACGGATGCAAATTTCTGTAAACAAATGTCAACAATGGCTAATCAAGTTTTAATCGTCGTAGCAAATACGAGATATCGTACTGGCTTTAAGGACACGCCAATCTATATATCGGAGAATTTTTGTTCCATGAGAACATATATTCATTTCCTTGTTGCAGGAGAATATAATGCGTGGTCCTCTTCCAAATATGAGTCCTGGGCTTGCAGCCAGTGATGTGGACATGGAATACCGTAGAAATTCACAAAGTATGACTAACCTTTATTTCTAATCAATAAAGATCTTTATATAGTGAATTTTGCATTTTCCTGATAGTTTCTACACGAGGTTTCTTGAATCTCAAGTGTATTACAGTATGTATATTTTTGCAGCCACAAACCAGTTACCACTAAGTCCTGTACAGATTCAAGCTTCGCCCGCTTATTATAGGCAACCTAGTCAGGATGATGGTAGAAAGGTAGGAGAGACTAAACATTTTAAGTTGAAAATGTTTTTACCAATTTTCATTAAATATATTATATATAAATGTCGTCGATATATAGACAATCGAATATAGAGAACCTAGAGATAGTCCGTAGAAAAGCATAAAATAATTGTAATCGAAGGGAATAGCCAGTCGTATCTAACTCGTCGAATATTATTTTAGAGCGAATCTCCGTCTAGAAAACGTCGTCGGATATCTAGAAATGGTACGGTTTCCGGAATTGAAGTAAGAGAAACTACACCACCCGCCCCAACGCCACCTTTACACACCACCCCACCAACCTGGGAATTCTCATCAGCCTCGCAACGTCGATCTCCGCGTAACCATATGTCTACACGTGGTAGTCCTACAATGAGAAATCGTTATCAACGATACACGGATTCCTTTGGTCTTTCCTATCCCTTTATCCCTGGCCATAATCCCCATCCCACAATTCATAACTCCCATCATGGAATTCATGGTTCCCATCACAATATCCATAATTCCCATCACAATCTGCACAATTCGCATCACAATATTCACAATGCGCACCAAACGCATCCTCGACATCCACCTGGCACAGGACATCATCCTGCGCAAGGCGCTAACGGACCAGTGGTAGTTGATGTGGGTCAAGTCGGTGTTTCGGGTCTTGGTGTTGCTGTTAGCGGAGAACCATTGTGGCATCCACAAGCGACAAGCTATAGAATTCCTTGTCAGCTTCATGGAATTTATACGCCAACTGGAGCGCATCCATTCGCACATTCGTGTCAAGTGAGTGAGAAAAAAGAATATATATTTGTTTACATGTACGATTTATCATTCCTATGTAATATTTTTCGTTATAACGATAAATTGATTACCTTTATGTATATCAATAAATGATATTTTCTAGGTAACACATCATCATAATCATTATCCTGCGACTCACGCGACTCATCCTGGTCATAGTTTGGTAGGATCTATAGTTGGTGCAGCCTCTAGAGGGTATCCAACACCTGCAGGTGGTCCAGTTGCTGCGCTCCATCATGCACATGCACCGCCTCCACCCGTCCATACTACTCATTATACAGCCCACCACCAACTCTCTCAGCAGGTAATAAGAGGAAGAACGTAACGAAAATATAATTATATCATAATTGCTAAGACCATCCTATTTTTATTCTTGTATTTATTTCTTTCAGAGAGAGGTAGAATTGGAATTAATAGAATCCCATCATCATCACAGAGTTGGAGCTACTGCCGGTGCTCCGTTACCATTGCCACATTCGTATTCTCCTCCAGCTCTTACTCAAGTTACGACACCGCCTCCGATCTTCTTATCCGAGACACGAAATAGTCAGTTAGAAATGATTCAGACGAGAACTCGTAGAGCGGCTTCGAACGTTCATACTCTCAGGCGACCAAGATCGGGTAGATGGAGAGGCACGCCTCCGTTACCACCTACGACATATCCAGGATTCTTGTTACATTTCTTGTAAGTTTCGAATTGTCGTAATAACTTTTTAATATTGCTTATAATATTTTTGATGATAATCAGAAATATATAAAAACAACAATTTTAGAGCGATGTTCAGCAATCCACCTTTATCTCCATACAGCCATGCAGACTTGTCCTCGCCAGATTCAGCTACGGAAAATTACGAGGCTCTTCTATCCTTGGCGGAAAGACTTGGGGAAGCTAAGCCACGTGGTTTAACACGTGCCGAGGTTGAACAATTACCTTCCTACAAATTCAATGCAGAAACGCATCAGAGTGATCAAACGAATTGCGTTGTTTGCATGTGCGATTTCGAAGCTCTACAATCGCTTCGCGTTTTGCCGTGTTCGCACGAGTTTCATTCGAAATGTATTGACAAGTGGCTTAAAGTGAGTCGAACGAAAATTATTAAAATTATAATATTATCCTGATTATATGGAATAATTAAAAAATTGTCTTTTTTTTTTTTTTACAGTCAAACAGAACGTGCCCGATATGTCGCGGTGACGCTGGAGAATATTTTGGTAACAGCGGTGCAAGTAGCGACTGACGCCGAACTGCTCAAGTGCACTAGCGCCGATCTTCGCCATCGTTGGGGACGCTACTTCGCACAGAGCCTCCAGCCGTCATGTTGTTGGTTTGTGCAAATTTATGTCCATAAGCATTTTCGCCTTTTCTCCGGTGAAAGTGAAGCGTCGATTGTATTCAAACTCCTGGAAATCCTTAGTGTTATCGTTCCGAAAAGGTAAAACCCTTGTTTCAAAACAAAAAAAGAAACAAGAAAGAAAAATGGAGAAAAGCAAATGCAATAAGAGATACAGAAAATGAATTCATTTGAGAATGTTGGACTCTTGTAATAGAAGGGTACACATCATTTTTTCTTGTTTTCAGGCGTTGTGAGTTAACAAGTTAAAGAGCGTAATTTAATGATATGTGTTGAGACCTTAAGAAGAAAAAAAAAAAGGTTCTGCGAGAAAGTTATGAAACTATGCAGTTTTCATTGGCAGAAAATCTATCGTTGGTTTATTTTATTCGGATTCGCTTCGATTATGTTTTAACGCTCGTTTGTTAGTTGTGTTACGCTATTTTGTATTAATATATGTTTATGTACATAATATTTGTATACAGACAAATCAGCACTTTCCATTAACGTTCCATTTTTGTAATAGCTTAAATTCTGATCCTATTCTATAATTGTAAATAATTACATAAACGTCCGTATACATGTGTGCGTGCGTATAAAAACCAAGTCTAGGTCTTTGTTTGAAAGCTTACCAAATGTAGGATAAATTCTTTTGCAATAAAAGGTAAGAGAGACATTTTTATTAGGCAAAGGAGAAACCGTAACTTCCTATTGTTAATGCTTTCTTGTCTTTGTGTAGGCCGGGTGATTATTTTTATTATATAAGGAATGTATGTATCACCATCCATTGCGATTTGAGTGCTATAGATTAAAAAGAAAAAAAAGAACTGTTGAATTCACACACCGATGTCACGTAAACTAATTTATAAAAAAAATTTAGTGACCTCGTATATCTGATTATAATTTCATTCCTCTCGCGGTGATTAACAGGCATCCCCTTGTTTTCTCTGTATTGGTTCAATAAAATTTCTGTTATACGTTTTATAAAATATATATATATAAATATATACATGTGTGCGTGCGTGCGTGTCTACACACACACACACACATATATCTATAAGTATAAATATAGGTCAGCCTAGCCTCGTAGATGTACAGGTAGATGTAAAGGTATGAATGTAAATTATTCCAACCGCGAGAGATCAACCAGCAAGATCGGAAAGAGAAAGAGAGAGAGAGAAAGAGAGAGAAAAAGAGAGAGAGAGAGAGAGAGAGAGAGAGAGAGAGAGAGAGAGAGAGAGAGAGAATCTTTCAACAACAGTTATTCAAAATTGCAAGATATGAAAAAGAAATTAGAGTGAAAAGTATAAGGATACCGCTTCTGTTTCCTGCGCATCTACCTCTTATAGAAGATGAAACGAATTGATTAATATTTTTTTATACACACTTCTCATAAAGAATAAACATACCTATCTAATAAGAAGAAGCAACAAAAAGAAAGGGGGAAAGAAAATCTAGAGGGGAAAGAAATCGAGTTGGCTGTAATTTTGGCATGTTCAATTAAAATTGATACTTCGATTGATTATTATATCACCTATTTCATCATAATGAGTTAACGAATATTATAATAATCGGTTAAAGCACGAAAAGGAGGAAATGAGGGAAATTTATGTATCGTAAGAACAATGGTGCATTTTATACAAAAAAAAAAGAAAGATTTTGGAAATGGAGATAGAACGTTGCCATTCAAGAAAATACACGCTTTTAGTTTTGTGTGTGTGTGTGTGTGTGTGTGTGTGTGTGTGTGTGTGTGTGTGTGTATACATATATATATATATATATATATATATATATTTATATATATATGTGTATATGTATATATCAAACGCTTTTTCTATTTATATGTTTCGATACAAAGGTGGATGAAGATTTTCTAACATTTGTAGCTTTTATGATCACGTTTACATTGTACTCCTTAAACCTTCAAATGTATCGTTGAGTAACAAAAAATACAGCCGGATATGTATGACTTTTAAAGGCTGTTTTTTTTTGGTTCGAAATAACAAAACACATGTACAAATTTCTTCATCGAATGTGTTTTGTTATGTTGCTTTGTATTATTTGAACCGAGCGAAGTAAGACTGCCCGATAAAATCGTCTGGAAATATATGGTGAACGAAACGTCAAGTGAAGGCTTTTCAAAATTGCAGGGAAACAAATTTTGAAAATGGAAAGAGATCAAAGAAATTCCATGGAGCCGAAAAGTTTCTTCTCCGTATCGTATCTATCATTTTAAAAATCAACACATATTACTACGTGGACATTCTTGAATTTATAAATATTTCTGCCATTGCTATAACTGACTCGTTAAGTTATTAGTTCTTGGTATATACCATTTTAATCTATGAGCGTGTGCGTCTTTGAGAAATGCACTGAAAAAAGAAAAGAAAAAAAAAGATAAAAGATAATAAGAAACAAAAAATACGAGAACTAAGAAAACTTTTTGACATAATCTACAAAGCGAGATCGTATCAGTAAATCTTCTTGATCTATCCTTCCACTTCTCATTGCGTGCCTTTACTATTAGTGATCGAGATACATACTATATCAAGGAAATTCGAAAAAGAGAAACAGAGAAAAGGAATAAAAAAGACACAGAGATAGGCATGTAGTAGCGTGCGATATCATAAACTGCTCGCACAAAAGCACGCTTGGAAAATTCATATATAAAGAGAAAAAAGCAAAAGAGATAGGGGAAAAACGGAAAATCAACTCGAGTAATCACAAACATTTGTTATGCGTGCGTGCGTATGTGTGTGTCAACCTGCGAAGTTGCACGGCAAATATCAACTTTAGATTTATTTTTCAACAAAAGGCTGACGAAAGAAGAAAAAGAAAAAAAGAAGATTGCTATCATCATTTGCAATTCACTTCATGCATATGCGTTTGGTAGATGTTAACAATCTCTTGTAAACCGATTTATATATGTAGATGGTGCTCCTGTTTCATATATTATTTTCTTCTTTCTTTTTTCTATATCCTTTTTTTTTCTTTTTTACATTTTTTTTCTCTCTCTTTCTCTCGATTCATCCTCTTTTTCGCAGGTCGGCACACAAAAGACAAAGATAACGATTTACTCTCATACTCGTGGTAATACTAACCCGTACAAGAGAATCATACGTAAGTAGTGTGCGTGTGTGCGTGTGTGTGTGTACTAATTTAGAAACGCGTCATAATTACGGGTCTAACAGCTGACACGTAGCGTGTAGAGTACGGTAATCCTATCACAAAAATAAAATGCAATATCAAAAGACATATGTGTAAGTGGTGATCAAAAAACATAAAGATAGAGAGAAAAGTAAAGAAAAATCATACAGGAGAAAAAGAGAGAGAGAGAGAGAGAGAGAGAGAGAGAGAGAGAGAGAGAGAGAGAGAAGAGAGAGAGAGAGAGAGAGAGAGAGAGAGAGAGAGAGAGGGAGAGAGAGAAAGAGAGAGAGAGAGAGAGAGAGAGAGAGAGAGAGAGAGAGAGAGAGAGAGAGAGAGAGAGAGAGAAATAGAGAGTGTCATTAATCCTTTTTAGACGCATAAGAACACATATCATTTTCCATTGCAACTAACAAGTTTCGTCCTTCTTGTCCCGTCAAGGTGATACAATTAGTAAAGAGAAAGCAGAAAAAGAGAGTGACAGGGAAAGATTGAGAGGGGGGAAGGGAGAAAACAAGAAATTCACTCGTGTGTTTCAAAAGTTATATTTTAAGCGTACGTACATACTAATGCATAAAGAAACGTTTGAAACGGGGGACGAGTGCTCGACTGTAAAGATCTAACACCGAAAAAATTCTAATTGAATCTTAATTGAATATTAGTAAAATTATTAAAGATTAAAATTTTACTCGTAGTTAAAACTCATATTTAAAACTCGCAACTAATTCTTTTTTTTGCTTTGTTTTTGTTCCGTTTCTTTCTTTTTTTTTTCGAAAGATTTCAAAGTCGTATCACTGTATGTACAGGTAGTGCAAATAATTCTCAGACGTACGTTTGACGTAGATTATTTTTTTCCGACAACGCGAAAAAGCTTTCAGAGCCAGTGTCATTAAAACGAATGAATTTTTTCGGCTGCGATGATTTCATACCGTCCGACGCTTTGTCTCTCGATATGTTTAGATTCTAAGGCATAGTATTAATTATTATCCTTATAATTATCCAGGCCTGGTTGGCTGACTCAACTTTATGCTCGTTTCTCGCTTTAAGAAAACATTACTTTTCCCATTATCTAAGGTAAACGTTAAACCGTTCATATTGTTTCAGACTTGTATATATATTAATTTTTACTTAAGCTTGAATTCTTATATTGAAAGGAATATAAAAGCAAGTTAAAGAAAAAAAGTGAGAAAAGAGAATAAATAATATATTTTTGTTAGTTCAACTAGGTCTGACGTATATTTAAGTACACTTTACAATCAGCTTAACGATTGTTTCATTAAAAAAAACATTATCGATTCCTCGATCGTTCGTTTCAACGAAGAATTCAATAATATTCGAATCCTGATAAATTTGTGCGGAAAAAAAAGAAAAATATGCAAACGGTTTATAAAATCCTCTTAAATTTTCCTTCTATTTCTCACTCCAATTCTAATCCTAAACTCAAATCGTTGGGGATATTCGAGGGATCGACGAAAAGAAATAGTATCAAAAAAAAAAAAAAAGAAAGAAAAGAAAATTCTTCCGATGTGATACGCGAGAGAATAGCTTTTTAAATAAGAGGATAAAAAGCTTGGACAAAAAGTAGTTTGATTACACGTACATACACGCCGAAAAACTTATTGTTTCTGTGATGATTACAAAAATGTTTATTAGTACGTGATTAGTGGGACACGCTAAGAGAATCTCTGTGCAAATCAAAATTCGAATAAAAATGGCAATGATCAAGAGATGAAAAATACCTTTACGAAGAAACGAAAGAATTAAAGAAAAAAAGAGAGAAAGAAAAATGATACAGAATGAAAGGAGAGATCTCGATGAAGGGAGAATTTCGAACGAGAATCATATCCAGTGACCTGACGAGATAGAGGCTTATTTTTTCTTACTTCCCTCCGATTTAAAAAAAAATGACAGAAAGAAAAAAGAGATACATATATACGAATTTCTTCCGATCGGTCGGAGTATCGCGAATCAAACGCCGCTTACAAAATATAAAATTGTCCGATGGTCTCTCTTCGTAGGAAAGAAACAAGACAAAAAATATATGAAAAAAAAAGAAAGAAACAAAAGGAAGAGGAATAAATGAAACGTGGCTGGACCACGCTGCATGTTTGGAAATTGTTCTTAACGAGTATGGTCCAGGGAGAAAAAAAATAAGATGCTGATTAAAAATGTCTTCGTCCTCCTTTACGCGTTATTCTTGTAATTAAACTACGCGATAACGTAATAATAATAACAATAATAATAATAATAACAATAATAATAATAATAACAACGTATATTAATTAATATTCTCATTTGTTGCTTTTTCGAGAGAGCGATTGTTTTTTTTATTTTTTTTTGTTAACTTTTTTTTCCTTTGCTCGTATCGATGGTGCTTGATTTAGCGCTTTTCTCTGTAGAGATATATGTTTCGTGTACAATTATAAATGTTTAAGTATTCTTAAGGATATAGAGAGAGACTGTAATTTAAATAGTAAAAGAGAATAAGACAAGATAGTTTCAAGGGAGAAAGAAAGAGAAAGAAAGAGAGAAAGAGAAAGAGAGAGGAGAGAGAGAGGGAGCCGGTCAACTGCGTTTCGAGGACATATATCAAAACCCCATTTGTATTATATTTCGGTCATTGTAAAATAGAGAAATACAATTTTAATACTTAATAGCCATTAAATTAACACAAAGTAAACTCTGAAGTTCGAGCTTTATAAAATATATGGAGATGCATGCACGTTACATACACAGGTGTCGGAACGTCGAATTCCGTTTGTTACCGAATGTCGCTTCTAGATCCCCTCCCCTCCTCTACCACCTCCCCTTTTATAAAGTACTTTATAATTACAAACTTTTCCATCACCGATGATAATATGTTACTGTAATTATGATCAATATATATATATATATATATATATATATATATATATATATATATATATGTATGTATGTATGTATGTAACGTATTTAGTAATATTATATAAGAAGACTAACGATAGTCGCTGGTATCGCAAACAACCGTCGTTTTTGTTATTAATTTGTCGTATGAAGAATATAATGAATATATTATTCGCGTTTATAAACGGGAAATTTCATCGTTTTTTAATTTATCTTGTAAAATTAAGTTTTCCCCCTGTTGATCGTTGTTATATCTCGTCGATGTATGATCATATATATATATATATATATATATATATATTGCTATTACCAGCCGCTTATATGAAATACTAGTAATATGTTTATTACGTTTATCATTAACTACTACTTCGTATCTCTCGCTATTGTCCAAGTAATAGACTTATTAACGCAAACTGTATACTCTCAGTGTTCATAGCGCCACGTGGGGTGATTGATTATTTTCTTTTTTCAAAGCTAAAATGCACCGCAAAAAGAAATGGTTAAAAAGCCTGTTATACAGACGCAATCATAACGATGCCAAACATTACATGTTATCACATTATTATTATTATTATTATTATTATTATTATTATTATTTTTATTATTATTATTATTAATTAATATTATTACCATAATTATTATTATTATTATTATTATTAATTAATATTATTACTATAATTATTATTATTATTATTATTATCATTATTATTATTATTATTATTATTATTATTATTATTATTATTATTATTATTATTATTATTATTACTATTCCTATTAAACAAATTACACGGTTTTTACACATTAAGTTCTTCTTCAGTTCGTACTTTTCTTCACACACATTCTTTCACGCTTCGCAAAGCATCCTTACCATAATCCCAAATCGAACAACTTGCTCAGTAATATTCTTGTTGGTAGAAGACGAATAGAACGGGTCAAGAATTATCGGTAGAAAGAAATAGGGGGAAAAAAAGAGAGAAGAAAAAAAAGCCAGAAATGCAAAAAACTCGGTAGAGAAATACGATCGAATCATATCCGTTCGTTTTCGTTTACACGGCGTTGCTTAAAAAACGGAGAGGCTTATACAACATAGTTCGCGAACCTAATCGACGTTCCTTAACCATCGTGGGCACCCTTCTTCCGCATTTGCCCTCTCATAACCCTCCGGTACTCGTGGATTTTCCTATGATCACGAGAGAGAGGAAGAGAAAAGAAGAGGGTTGGAAGTGTAGTGGAAAGAAGGGGTAAAAAATATGAGAGAGAGAGAGAGAGAGAGAGAGAGAGAGAAAGGGAGGGTACAGAGGAAGGTAATATCTTATAGGCGGCGAAGGGTTGGATCGTGAGAAGTGTGAGAGCATTAACGTGACTTTAAGGTGGATATGACCATATCTCGCGATCGTAGAATGCCGACCAACCGAATGATCCATCTCTCTTTAAAGAAGCCATCTCCGATATGTGCGCTTAAAGCGAGCCTTCCCCTTTAAGTAGCGCCCCTATACCTCGTTCGAACTCATGGAGTACATGCTTGTATTACGTATGGGTGTACTGCATGTGAATATGTGAGCTAGCTTTAGAGCAGACTTCATCCTCACCCTCTGTACCGTTGATTTCAACCCTTATTCTCGTACCTACTCCCTCCCTCCCTCTCTCTCTCTCTCTCTCTCTCTCTCTCTCGGTCTTCTTTTTTACGTCCCTTCCTTCCTTTTTTCGTTCCTCGTTTTCTTCCATCCTCGTACTTCCCGCTCTCCTTCACTCCCACTCTCTTTCTCTCACTCTCTCTCACTCTCACTCTCTCTCCTTCTCTCTCTCTCTCTCTCTCTCTCTCTCTCTCTCTCTCTCTCTCTCTCTCTTTCTCTTTCTCTCTCCCTCGGTTCAGTCATACACTCGGAATGCTCGATTTACCCTTCAACGTTAACTTGCCATCTCCGACTAGCTAGCCAGTCGGAGATAGGCAAAAGCGTGCGTAGGCGTCCAGTATTGGAGCCAAAATCAATTCGCCCGACAAAATTAACGCGGTAGTCGTGGATAGGCACCGAGGGTTGTGGCCTATCCACCGAGTATATCCAGCTAGTAGTACCAGCAGGGGTAGTACTGATGGTAGTAGTGGAAGTAGTGGTGGTAACGGTGGTACTTGTCGTGTTTGTAATGGTAGTGGTGGCGGTGGTGGTGATGGTGGTGGTGATGGTGGTGGTGGTGGTGGTGGTACTAGTATTCGCTCTGCCAGTTCGAAAGCTCCCTCGCAAGCTCCGGCGCAAGCACGGTTCCGCATGGGAAAGCTTCTCCGTTCAGTTATATTCTCTCTCTCTCTCTCTCTCTCTCTCTCTCTCTCTCTCTCTCTCTCTCTCTCTCTCTCTCACTCACTCACTCACTCACTCTCACACTCATACCATACATTCTCTCTCTCTCTCATTCTCTCTCTCTTTCATTCTCTCTCTCTCTCATTCTCTCTCTCTCTCTCATTCTCTCTCTGTCTCTGTCTCTGTCTATAGTCATTGATTTTGGCTTTGTCGAATTTAAACTCGTTCCTTTATCGATCCTTCGCCGTAGAAAGGGAGAAGAAGGAGAGAGAAATAACGACTTTCCAGTCTCATTTATCAAAACGCATTTATTTCCTCTCAAATCCATGTTGAAAATCGAACAAAGTGTGTTTTGAGATTGGAGTCTACCCATTTTAAGATTCAACCCATATCGTTCGTTTCTTTTTGTTCTTTTTTCTTTCTCTATTTTTTTTTGTCTTCTTTTAGAATCAGATCTCATTATTTAGCTCGCTCAGTACGAACGATCGTTATTTCGTTCTATAGAACTTCCTATATATTTTAAATAAAATAAAATATATATAATACGAATCGAGATCTACGATGCACAGAGTTTTGCTAATACAAGCCGATTTGTGCGTTAACTTGATATATCGAAATGAATGAAATGGGGTGAAAAAAGGAGAATAATATGCTGTGACAGTGTGCTGTAAAATGTGTACAATTTTTAAAGAGGATTTTGTCTGCGAAGAGAAAGAACAAGAAGGCAAAAGAAAAATAACTTTTTAGGGAACTCGAGAGAATAGAAAAGAGACATTGGAAAATGCTTCTGATCTTTAAAAATTTCAATATATAGAACGCACATAGATATTATTTGCCATTCTCATATTCGTTCTCACTTCGTATAAACATTTTAAATGTGTACTAGCGACTGCGAAGAGACTAAAATTCCGTAAAAGGATCAAACGAACCAGTTTATATATTCACACGAATGATCTCATTTCTTCTATAAAAATAATATATTTATCTACTTACCTATTTATCTATTTATGTATGTATATATATATATATATATATATATATTGTATAAAAAAAGGGAGGAAACATGAAAATATCCCACATCGATAATTTAATATCATGCAAATTTTGCACGTATCTTGTTAAAAAAAATTTTATTAAGTACTTAATATAGTTTCATGAAATTTACATTATTTCTCCTTAGATATAACCTTGTATTTCTCTCTCCTTCTCTTTCTCTTTCTCTCTCTCTCCTTCTCTTTCTCTCTCTCTCTCTCTCTCTCTCTCTCTCTCTCTCTTTCTCTCTCTCTCTCTCTCTCTCTCTCTCTCTCTCTCTCTCTCTCTCTCTCTCTCTCTCTCTCTCTCTCTCTCTCTCTCTCTCTGTCTCTTCCTATCGTGCATGTGCAATTAAACAGTTAATAATCGATGTCCTTTACGGAATTTTCGTCGAAGTTTATAATCAATTAACGCGAGGAGCAAAGATGCCAATGATTAGACAAAATAATAAGAAAAAAATATGTTTCGGATTTCCTAAGATAAACTCTTGGCGGATGAGAGCAGGTGCACATACCGTTCTAATACCATTAACAAACAAGCTTAATTAGTAAGAGCCGAGAATAAGACGGAGATTCTAAAATGGATTGCGATAAAAACAAAAAGGGGTATATATACTTTCGACTAATAAATACGACCGAGCAGGGATAACAATTTATCATTTACATTACGATGTTACGCGATGATTTTTTTCGTACGATAATCGACGATTTATTAAGAGGAGATTGAAAGAAGGAGGAAATACATATATACGTTAAACGATGAATTCCATTTCTCGTAGTTATAAAATAAATGGCCGCTTTTGTAGCCCTCCTTCATAAACATGATAACAACAACAACAACAACAATAATAAACGATAACAACAACAACAACAACAACAACAATAATAATAACAATAACAAAAAGAAAAAAGAAGAAGAAAGAAAAAATAAAATAAATAAAAACATTCGCGAGGAGAAACATAGGGTATAAGGATATATGTACATGTAGTTAACACGACAATGTACAGAAAGCAATATATAAATATACACACACATACATACATATATATATATATATATACGTAAACGATACATACACGTACCTACTACTCTCGAGCTAAATCGTTACGTTTGCCACTCGATTGTAAATTTCTATAGTATATGCTTTGTAACTGCTGTGCATATTGTATATAATATACATACATATATTAAAATTATATATGAGAATGGTGTATGTGAAGTAAGAGAGCGACGATGGAAATAAGAAACTATAAAAAAAAGAAGGAAAAGAAAGAAGAGAAAAATAAATAAATAACGGGACGACAAAAAAAGAAAGAAAAGAGAAGAAAGAAGGAAGGAATGAAGGAAGGAAAGAGAAAAATTATTGTCCGAGGAAATCATGTGTCTTACATATGGCAAATAGATCTGAGAAATTAATAAGCGATATTTCTCTTACAACTCAATCGATTGCAAATAATAGGTGTATTCCTCTCGTTGAAAGGGGTAAAAATGTAATAGTTTCATAATTGCCAGAGAAAAGATATAGATTACAAAGTCACGAGGTCTGCTTTGTCTTGTTATAATCAAATACTTTATATTATGTAGTACAGATTGTCATTAAACGTGTGAAAGCAAAATTGTATTATCCTTTTACGATCACTCTCTTTTATTTTTTTTTTATTTTTCATTTATCTAAATTTTGGGCACAATAATTCAAAGGTATCCAACTTTTTCTTTTTCTTTATATTTTTTTTAACACGAAACGATTATCCCACCCATTTTAATGAGATTATAAGAAAAATTAAAAATATTGTTAATTATAACGCAGGTAAATAGTGGTAACAGGATTAGAAAGGTTAATAATTGAATAAATATTTTAATCTATTAGCGACCGTTCATTGGCAAACGATGTTTAGATTGTAATTTGTATATAGCCTTTTTGAATACGTCATTAAATTATTCTCTCACAATATCCGTCCATACTGTTTTACGTAATGAAAATGGAATGTGTATATTGTTGCAAGTACGACATATGCACAAGTATAGCGAGAAATACTTCAAAAGATTCCATGTTTATTTTTTGCTTTCGATTGTAATATTTTTTTGCGTCTTGATCGTCTGTAATTACTTACGTAAGGATGTTGAGCTTGATATGGAAAGTAGGCAAGACATAAATTAAGCGTTACATATGTATTTGTGAAGTATGCTTTTTTATTTATTTTTTTTTAATATAAATTCAAAAGAACAAGATACAGGTAAGTGTCATTACGTTTTTTAAAAATTTGATGATTTTATATAATTTCACGTAATTTTGTAGATATTCGTTACTGTTTGTATGTCTACATGCGTTTTTTATAATATTTTAACTACGATATATAATGTATTTTTTTAATTAATATACTTTGGTACAGGTTCGCGCGCTTAATATATACAAGTTAAATATTATGTACAGGACTTAAAAAATTATTTTACTACTTTATAAATTATTAACAAATTTTACAAACATATATGATTGCAATTATATTCTTAAAATAATAAAATAAAACGGATAAAAATTTCATGATATATGATATAGTAAAATAATAAAGAATATGATAAAATATTTCGTCGAACTTATAGAAAGGAATCTGCAATATATATCATATAGAAAATCTAAATACAAATTATGGGCATCATTTATTTAATTTGTTCTTTGACTAAAATAATTGTATTAAGTTAAGATATAATGTGACTAGATGGTAAATTGATTCTTCATATAATAGAAAATTTGTTAATGACGATATTTAAAACTGCAATGGACTTAACTTTGGATTATAATTTGTTTCGATTAAATGGACTAGATAATGTTTTCATTCTAGATATATAGGTTGTGACATGAAGTCTTTACATTTAACGTTTTTTCATTCTAGTTTCTTGGACGTTTACAAAACATTGATTACTATATAGAAATCAATTCGTTACAATAAAGTGATCCAGTGCATTAAGTTTCTGCTTGCTTAAAATAATGTTGTAAGTAATTTTGCAAAAAATTCTTGTAAAAAATTTGTAATTTATATATTAAATTTTGGACTTTTCGTGCCTTTTAAATATAGCAATCGTCAATTCATATTTGTTCGAATTCAACATTCAGCAGATTCAGAAATATTAATGGAAACACAAAATTTTGTGTTTTCAAAATCTCGTTATTAATTAAATAAAAAAAAGTTACATGGCAATATTTCTAACTAGTCAGTTGTCTTTGTTGATTTTGTATTGTTAACTTTGCTATTTCTGCACCTAAAGTATTAATACTATCCTACAAAGGACATAAAAAAAATATATATATATATATATATATATATATATATATATATATATAAACAAATTAATTACTTTTAATAGTGTATATATAATGCATTTCAATTACCTTCAAAGCCATATTTTTGAATAATGTATCTTCCACAACAGCATATAATTTTTGATTCATTTCTAAAGAAAGTTTTAAAGTCATGTTATCATCTGAAACTTTTTGATTGTAAACAGATGCCATTATACCTCCATTCTTTGCTAATTCCGCCTATAGTTTATATAAAAAGAAAAATACAGCATTAATTTACATTTAATAGCATAAAAACATAATGTAGAATTATCCATCTTGTAGTTATTCGATTGAAAATTTAATCCTACAAGTAACTTACAGTATTTTTCCTGCTTTTGATATGCTATAATGACAAAAATAAAAGGCACACTATATATATTAGTATGCTTTAATTTCTAAATATTATTTAAAGTATTTTACTAAGTTGGAACAAGGAAAACCTTTTAAAATATTTTAGATGCAATGACAATGAAATTAATTAATTACCTTATATCTATCTCTTTCGTTACTACCCATGGCACCAGAATTCTCATGTAAGATATAATGTTGTATTATCTTTGTTTTCTTTTGTATTTCTTCAACTAATGTTCGTGTATGTTCTTCTAAGAAATCTATTTTTTCTAATTTTTTTGCATTATCGTTTTGTAACATCACGATACGATCCATTAATAATTTTTTAGCAGGTTCAATTAAATTAATACAATTTTCACCATTGGTACTGTTATCAGATAAGGCACCATTCACTGTTTCGCCTGTAACAACACGTGAAAAAATTAATCCAATTAAAATCTGATATTAATAAAGCGAAAACCAATAGTACAATGTTAAGAAAAAACAAATATAAAACTATGAAACCTGTATTTAGGGATGTGTTTGAACCAGTTCTTGATGCAACATTCATAGAATTACTAGGTGAAGATAATTGAAATGCCTCCAATTTTTTCCGACACTGCTGTAGTTCTCGCATTATTTCTTTCATATTTCTTTGTTGTTTTCTCTTAAGTACTGCATTTTCCCCTTGACTATCCTCTAACTTCTGCGTTAAGTTTTGAACAAGTTGTGTTTGTTCTGCCACGTGTTTTGCTAAAATTTCACATTCTTCTAATCTTCTTTTTTGTTCAGATATTACACTGTCTTCAAGCAATTTAGTTTTATTTTTCAATTCGTTCACTTGATCGCGAAGTGGACCTTGTTCTTCTTCGAGCTGTTTAGTTTTTGTTTCAAGTGCAGTAAATTCTGATTGAAGACATACGTTTTTATCTGTTAACTTTTGTGTAAAATCTAACATAGCGGCCTCTCGTAAACGACATGCATGCATATCAGATTCTAATTCATTATTTATTAAATGCAATTTTTCTGATTCAGCTATAGTAGACGTTAGATTTTTCTCTGCTCTATGTAGAGAACAAATTTTTGTAGAGATAAATAATTTTCATATAAAAAGTTCTTTTTTAAATCATTAAATGTAAATACTTACTCTTGTAATTTGGATTTTAATAATTCAATCTGTGAAACTCTTTGCGACAAATCAATAATTTCTGTTTGTCGTTGATCCGCTAGAATCTTCAAATTATTAAGGGTATCTTCGTATTCTTGCTGCCTTTTTTCATAGTCTTGTATTTTTATACCAAGTACATTGTTCTCTTCAATTAACACTTGCTGTCTGTGCAATAATGTTTCTACTTCTTTTTGTAACTGTAAACAGAGCATCTCCTTATCTTCAGTTACATATCTTTCTAAAATTAAACGTGCTTGTTGCTCTTTAAGCTGCTGATCCAATGTTATAGCTTTATTTTCTTCAGATAATTGAAATTTTCTAATAGTTTCCTGTGTTTCTTTACGTACTTGTTCACACTCTTCTTTCATTTCATTAATTCTACCCTATAAGAATAAATATAACACGAAATATAATACGTAGCTTAAAGTACGAAAACCTTATGTCACAATATTGCAGTTTTACAATCTATTTAATGTCTTTTCATACCAAAGCTTTATCAAGCTTTTGCTGTGTTTCCTTTTGTAATTCCATTTCCGTTTTTAATTTATTTTGTGACCACTTGAGTTTCACTTCTTTCATCTGTACATCTCCATTAAGTCTTTCAACTTCTTTCTGAAGATCACCTACTTCACGACATTTCCCATCCAATATATTACATATTCTATTTCTCTCTCCTTGAGCTTGTCGTAATTTATTCTGCAAGAGTTCTTGCTCCTTTGTAATATCTTTCAATCTACGTTCTGCATATTCCCTTGCCCTATTAAAGATATAATATTAAGAGAAAAAATATATCTCTTGTCAACATTTCTTTCAAAGATATCTTTTTCGAAACAATATTCCTTACCTTTGTGTATCAATCAATTGTTTTTCACTAACTGCATACTTTATTACCATAGATTCCATTTCTTTATTAGCAGCAGAATGTTCCCTTTTCAATATGTCTTGGGTAGCTAATGATGCGCGCAATTCAAATGTTAATCTATCTACAGTTTTTTCTAATGTTTCAATTTGTATTTTATAAGGTTCTCCACTTTTCTCCGCTTCCAATGTATTATTTCTTGCTTCTAAGGCTTCTACTTTTTCTGATAATTTTGTATTATTATCTTTTAATTTGGCATAATCTTTCAGTAGTGTTAAGTATATAGGATGCTGTAATAAACTTGTTTCATGAAAACTTTCATTATTAACCGAGTTATTTTGACATTCTGCTGAATTTTCTTGCAATATTTCACCTATAAAGTATTTACAATTAGCAATTAAAATTAACATACAATAGTATATTAAAATAATCATTATATTTACCATCTGTTGTTGCCATTAAAGCTTCTGTTGCTTGGGTTGTAATATACTCTTCAGAATTGGTAATCTTGCAATTACTTTTAATAATTTGTAATGTACCGTCAATCGAATCAATAGAAGTTGAGTTAAACATTGAAGAAACTTGATATTTTGAATTGTTCTCATTGGATAGGTCTTTCTGTTCACCAATTTTGCTTTGTTCTGTTATAGATACAACTGGTGGATTTACGATTTTTGTTGCTGCATCACATTCTTTGGATGGCATTAAATATTTTGGTGATAACTCCCTTTTTACAGAAGCTCCATCTATATTCTTCTTTTCATTATTATTCGTATATCCCGAGGTATATTTCATAGTTAAATGTTGAGGTAACAATGCTTTCTCCATGATATTTGTAGATTTTTCTGTGATGAAATTCAGAAAATTTCGACTTCTATTTATAAAATGTGCATTAGATTGCACTAAATTAATTCGATTTGTTGGCAGTGGTATCCTTACAAGTCTACTATCATCATTCAGAGTTGGTCGATATATGGAAGTAACATCTACTTTTCTTTTTTGAACTGAAACTTCGGACGATTGTAATTTAGTTTGCTGTTTAAATCCTTTATCTGTACTTTCTGACAAATTTGGTGAAACATGTACTTTATTTATATATTCCATATCTTTATTAGATTCTTCTTTTGATGTTGTATTCATTTCTATTATTTTTATAGAATCATCATTATTATTTTCCAAATTTGTTAAAATTTCTATATTTATTGGTTCTTTTAATCCCATTGAATCTAAATCTTTTATTATTGAAGAATCATGAGCAACATTAGTGATTAATAACTGTTTGGTTGTAGGTGTTTCTAATTCAATATCATACACATTATCTCCATATGTGTCATTAGTACCTGTTTCAGTCCCAGAAATCTTATCCATGTTTTTATCTGAATGATCTATATACAATGAATTATTGGAAGATAATTCTTGAAAAACCTTCTGATTTGGAAGATTAATATTCATTGACAATGATGAATTTTCATCTTCTTCGTTTGGAATGCTATTTATATATACACTTGTTTTATCTACATTAATACTGATCTTATTTAATAATAAATTACTTTCATTTGAATTATTATCATTTTTTAATGATGCTAGATTACATTCAGCTTCTACTTTATCCTCTTTAGAATAAGGATTCTGATTTTCCTGACTGCTACTCAGTTCAATATTTTCATTTAATGGCAGCAGACAATTTTCTGTTAAACAAACTGAATGAAATAAACAATTAATACCTTCAGTGTAATATATTCATAAACAAATTTATAAATTAATTAATACTAGTTATATTGCATACATGCAAATACATGATACAAGATAATCTTTTTTAATTATCAAAGTTTTTGATATATGTATACCTTCTGTCGAATCATTTTTGGATTTACTTATAGAATCGGTATTATCAAACTTATCTCCATTCAAGTACACATCTGACTTCTCCGCGTCCATTTCAAAAGATTCACTTTTATTTTCTTTAAATTAAAATTGATTTCAATTAATTCTGTTGAAATTTCTCGATCGAAGTACGATTGCACTTTATAGTTTTTAAAGAATTTGGATACGTGGCGATGTTTGTTGAACGCAAAAAGAACCTCCGAGCAGAGAAAGTAACCTAAAATCTGTAACATTTAACTGTCAACGTATCGACATGTTTGCATTAGTTGCATTCCAGCATTACTATACATCTTAAAAACATTCGGCAAGTTGCAGTCATACGATCCATGCACATCGTACATATCGATTATTACCGATAATCGCAATTTTATCGAAATTGTACTATAAGATAGAAGCGAGAAAAATCAATATAAGCAAATAATTTTTGTTAGGAACACGCTTTGGTCTTAATAATTGCTAGTTCTATAGTGTGTTTAAAAATCGAATCTGGTCCTTACACGTGTTTATACATATTTAAATAAGAAATACTATTATATTTATATTTAATTTTTAAAGTAATTTTTTGAAAATGATCGTCGACGACATTAATGAACGTGTATTAAAATTAATAAAAGATATTCATTACGGGTAAAATTTTTGTCATTCTAACCTTGAATATGAAATGGACTAATAAATTGGTATATCTTTCTATTTCAGAGACATCAAAGGAGCTTACAATATTGTTAGTGCTACTGTCTCTGTTCTGAAAGATATTATTAGTTATTCAGAATGGAATACTGCAAAGTAGGTTTCAATAGCAAATATTATGTTATATATTATGTCATATATTGTATTATATATTATGTATTTATATGTGATAGGTAAATAATTGTTCATTAATAATTTAAATGTATTTTATTATGTAGAAATCTAATGGATATTATTACAAAGAATGGAAAATATTTGATCGAATCAGTTCCACTTGAAGCTTCAATCGGAAACATGGTAAGACGTATATTACTAATAATTAGGGAAGAATATAGATCAGAGCTCAAAAATAGAACAGAAGAAACAGATCCTCAGGAATCATTGCATAAAATTCTTACGGCTGAGCGTGATCAAGATACTGATTATGATATTTTTGTACCATCTCTTAAATCAGCTCTTATCGAACATATAAATGAATTTGAGGTGGAACTAGAAACATGGTAAGTTAATATGATGCAATTCTTTGTTCAGTCGTAGATATTAAAATTTTTTATTTTATAGTTCAGAAAATATTACGCAACAAGCTTCAGAACATATTCATTCCAATGAGATTATAATGACTATTGGTAAATCTAATCTAGTTGAAAAGTTTTTTGAGAAAGCAGCTGCAACAAGAGCTTTTGAAGTTATAGTAGCTGAAGGAGGACCATCTTTAAGTGTAAATATACATTTATTTCATAATAATATTTATTGAATTAATAGTTAAACATTTTTATTATAACAATGTTACTTATTGTTTAAAGGGTCATGAAATGGCAGTTAATCTTGCAAAAGCTAAAATCAAAACTACTTTAATATCAGATGTAGCAATTTTTGCAATGATGTCACGTGTAAATAAAGTAATCATTGGTACTCATACTGTCATGGCTAATGGAGGATTAAGGGCAATTTCTGGTTCGCATACAGTTGCACAGGCTGCAAAGCATTATTCTGTTCCTGTAATGGTGTTACTACCTTTATATAAACTCTCACCACTTTATTTATGCTCACACGAACAGGATGGATTTAATCAACATATTTCTCCCACGCAAGGTGTATTAAATGGTGCTAATGAACCTCTTATGGAAAGAATTCATGCTTATAATCCAATGTTTGATTATGTACCTCCTGATCTTGTTACATTATTTATCTCTAATACGTAAGTTATTCACTTGATTAATTCTACTTTGATAATGAATCATACCACATGAAATTTATTTTTGAATTTCAGAGGTGGAAATGCACCATCATATATTTATAGATTACTTAGCGAGCTTTACCACCCAGATGATTATGAATTATAACTTTACACTAATTTAGAACATAATAATAACAAGAATGAGTTAAATTACTCTTGAACCATTGAGACAATTTTTACTGAAACGTTAAATCTAAAGTTTATATAAAACGCATAAGAGAGATTCTTTTATAAAAGTGATTATAAAATGCATTGTCCTAAATAAAGGATTTTTATATAGATATAATCTCCCTTTGTACTAATATAAACAATTTTAATTTTATCCAAAAATACTGAAACGGATATGCAATAGAATATATCCTAAAACAATATATTTATATTACAGTGACATAAAGTTTTTAACAATCATATATATATATATATATATATATATATATATATATATATATATATATAATGTGTGTGCTATACATATGGATTCCAATTACTTCCATCTTCAGGTTGCAAAGAATTGGTAACCAGTAAAATAACATCAACGATCCACCATACTCCAACACCACCTATTGTTAATAATTTACCTACTGCAGTTCCTGTTTGACCGAGACAAAATCGATCCATACCTAATACACCTAACAATATGCTATAGAGTAATGTAGTAACAAAAAAATGTTCGCTGTATTTTATACAAGGAACTCCTTTACGAAAAAATGTTCTTGGACCATAACATTCTATGTCTGGCAATACAGTACAGAATACTTTTGTTTTTTCAACGTCCTCATAGCGCGATCCTCCAAACTGAAAGTAAAATATTTAAACATTGATGGATCTTCAAAAAATTTTCTTCAATTTTGTATTGCAATCTATACCTTCACACAACCGAAACCTGTTTCCTCTTTCGCAGTTTTATTTCCCTTGTGATCAATTGGATCTTCACATTCTATAAATTCCTTTGGACTGAAAAAAGTATGTATTTTCGATAAATCTTTTTCTATCTTCAATTTATTAACGAAGATATTAATACATTGATTATTTCAGGTAATTTAGTATGTACAATCCGTATACTCACAGAAATTTGCACAATATCAAAGGACCCTCTGGTTTGTATTCCTGTTGTGGCTCCGTGCTTTTATTCGTCGCCGTAACTATCAAGCATTCGATCAAATTCCAGCAAAACCCAACAAGGAAGAGAAACGTAAGGTCTAACCTCATTTTGTCAAATATAACATCATAAATGCATCATCGTACGAGTGTACACGTTTTTGTTAGAATGATAGATCATTCGTCGGCTACGTTAAGAGAGAAAAAAAACTTAAATCAGTGTGAGTCGAAGTCCCGAGATAAATCGTCGCTGTTACTTTTCTCTTATTGGCCTTCGCGACATTTTTTCTTTCCATCTCTTTTCATCATATTAGAAAGTAGTTAAGAATAGAGAAAAACATCCCTTCGATACGAGTTACGTTCGATAAATCGTTTCGTAGAGTAAGGTTAACTTATGATTGGTAGCACTCGTCCACCATCATTGTACGTCGACCAATCATCGTGCTTTTCCATCTCGAACTAGTATCACGTGCTTGCTCTCTCTCACACGCAACTAGTGGCTCCCCAAAGGATGCACACCCAAAACTCTTTTGTTTTGTCAGTCGTGCGGTACGTGCTATCTGTATAGTCAGTCGGTGCCTGTCTTCGTCGTCGGATCGTTCGTCCGCGAGAGCTTGTACGACACGGACGAAGGGTTTCGCGTCGTCCTGACTCGTCGAGGGGCGTTCCATCCGATACGACAAGTTCTTTCGATCATATTACCGTGCTTTTATGTACACCAATATGCGCGAGAGAGAAGAGTTTTATAGAGGTTGTTCGTCAGGACAATCTAGCCAAGCACCACCACCAACAGCCAGAGCACTCGGTTTAGACGCCTTGCATGGATTGTGTAAAGAAATTTATCCGGACCAAGCCAATCCTCTCACTGTCACAGCTGTTGTGAAATATTGGTAAGAATTTTCTAACCAAACATTTTAACCAGCGAAAAAGTAACATAAAGCATCGTTGTGTTTTTATGTCGTACCGAGTCTAATTTGCGTCAAATAAAACACTCGTTACATTTAATTAGCGTTAAGATACATTATACGCCTCGATACATCGTTGATCTCTCGTTTTTCATGAGAATATCAATGTCCGAGTATTGTTTTGAAAAGTTGTGTATATACGACGTCAACAGGAAGGGGCAAAGGAGTCGAAAGTACTACGATTCTATTCTATATCATTGTTATACGTTATATATTGTTCGACATTCACGATAATAAAATGATTATTTCGACGATGTTAATTAAATAGAAACGATTACATTGTAACATCTAATTAAATGATTTTACGTCGATAAATAGATCAATGATTACTGATAATCAATCAATCGCTGCCATCTTGATGATAGCAGCGCCATCATCTAATATAATTGACTCCTACGAAAAAAAAAAAAAAAGAGAAAGAAAATTATTCGAATTGCGTTGCTGGATAGTTTGGTATGCGTTAGAACGAAAATGCCAACCGTTTAAACGTCATGGACGAGGAAAAGGGTGGCTTATATTTAGCCACCCTTCGTTTGTCATGTATATACCAGTCTAGCCCGGATGCACAATCAAATAAATCGAATTTCCTGTGTACTTATTCGCAGGTTGGGTGGTCCTGATCCTCTCGACTACATAAGCATGTACGAAAATCCTGGCTGTCCCGAACTAGGCGTGCCACCGCATTGGCATTACGTGAGGTAAGTATCGAATTCCTTCTTATTTCCTTTGTAAGAATGTATCTCAGTATTTAAAAGAATATTCTGCTACGATGAATACGAACGTGGTCGTTAAGAGATAACGTTTAAAAGGCTCATAAAACATCGTTTTTTATAAATTATATTACCACATCTATTTACCTAGGTACTTTAATCTTTCCTTCCTTTCGTCTCGCTCCTCTTAATTTAGGTCTTCGATCACAATAAAGATCTCTTCTAATACGCAAAATTTGTTCGTAGATTTTATTATAATTTGAAAATAATCATAATCGACGACATATTAACATATTTATTTGTCTCTTTTTAGCCCGTTATAACATCTTTATTCTTCTTGGTATACAAAGTTGATCGGATTAAAATCATCGTTCCGTTCTAATTTTTGCGAATAGTTATTTCGACTCGAAGAAGGGAACGTGTTCCTTCTCTCCGTTAAGAGAGGAACATCATCCATCGAACGAAGCGATTCATTTTGCTCTCATCGCTCAGCCACATGCTTCCTTTTCTCTTCTTCTTCTTCTTCGAGGCATCATTCATTCAGAAAAGACAGCTCTTCGTTTTTTGCGCCATAGGGGAAGAGACGCCGAGCGAAAGAAAGAGAGAAAAAAAACGGGAAGTCGGGCATTCGTTAATGTCACCCTGTTTAGGTAGAAGTGTGCCCGTGCCTCTTTGTACGAGGACCGCGAGCTTCGAGTACGCGCCCGCGTGCGCGCGCGCGTTCATGTACACGTGCTAGGTGGAACCTATATAGTATATGTATATATATGCGCGCGTACGCACGCGCACACACACACACATACACATGTATATATACACACATATACATGACATGACACGTGCACGTCTCGTGTACTTCAATCTCTGTCTTCTTCTCCTTCTTCGTCACTTTAAAGACGTTCCTTTCTCCTCTCTCCTTACCTCTCCTCCTCACCATTTGCTATATCCTCATATTTTCTTTAATCTCCATTCGTACCCTCATTCCAGTCGTAATATAATTCATGCTATGAAAACTGTCAGCAGCATTTGTCGTTTTAAAATCAAGCTTCCTAGAGGGGGGAACAAAAGGAAAACTAACAAAAGATTTCTTCCTTCGATTTCTCTTTACTGCTAAGAAACAGCCGATTAATTCGTTCAATACTTTTTTCGTTCGTGTCGAATTGAATCCAAGTGTTTATATACACACACACACACACACATATATATGTATGATGTATGTATGTATGTATGTATGTATGTGTGGTATATAGGAAATGGAACAGAATGTATTGGAAAAGAAAGAGAAAGAGAAAGAAATAAAGGAAGAGGGTCTCTTGACGATCGAAAGGATTTCGTCGTAGCCACGAGTTCTGACAATATCTGCATAACGAGCGACAAGTGGCTTTTCGCTAAAGGGCATCTTTCCTTCCTTTCTTTTTTAAAGTGGCCCATGCTTCTTCGATTTCAAGCAGCTGCTCTAATAGTTTGTGCCTTTCTCTATATATAGAAGACGATAGGGCACGAGAGGATGAAGTCGTTGAAAAGCTCAAGGAATCGGAAATAGAAGCACGAGACTTTCCCCTTTTTCGTCTGTACCGACTAAATATAATCTGCCATTGACCGTACTTCTTGACTTTTTCCTACTTTTCTTTCTTTTCTTTTGTTAGGATCGGGGTGGGCAGAGGGAGGGGGGAGCGTGGATTTCTATTCTATACAATATGACCATCTTTATTTCCTTTTAATTCTATTTTTGAATTCCAATTTAATTTGAAGCTGGATTATTCATTAAAAGATAATGACGTTTCTTTTTTTTATATTTGTTTTTTTCTTTTTTTTTTTTTACTTCTCTGGTCTTCAGTTTGGGTCTTTCCGATTTGCACGGAGACGGACGACTACATCCAAAAAGTGGTCCAGGTCGTCCAAGTGGTTTTGGTTTTGAGCTTACCTTTAGATTGGTGCGAGAAAGAGGCGAAACGACTCCACCCACCTGGCCGGCAAATGTAATGCAACAACTGGCTAAATACGTTTTTAACTCTGGTAACATGCTGCTTCCTGGTGATCATGTTTCATGGCACGCTCCTTTGGACAATAGCAGCGGTCGCATCACGCAAATTTTAATGGGCAGAGATCCTCAATTGCCTGCATCGATCTCCACTCCTCACGGCGAAGTACGTTGTCTTGAGAATATCATTGTTTTTATGGAATAATATATATATATATATTTTTTTTATTAATTTCAATTAATTTAATGTTTCTAGGTTTCGTTCGTACAAATTGTGGGAGTTACTTCCGAGGAATTACAAGCAGCTCAACATTGGAATGGTTTGGGTGTAGTAAATCTTTTGAAAACGACTAGGGGTTGCGGTCCGTGGTTGTTGACGGATATGAAAAGGATGCAGTCAGTTATGGAGGAGGATCCTTCCGTTGCAGAGAAAATTCAATATGGTATTGAAAGGGAAGGATCCAATTTGAGTGGCGTTTCTGCAAAGTGCTGGTACAATAAATAAATATAATTCTTCGCGCATATATTTTTTTTTTTTCTTTTCTTCTCGAATGAATATGGACGACGTTGCGAACGAACGTTTAGAGAAACGGTATTGTTACATTTCTAGGTGGGTACAAGTTACTGGTGACAAGAGTACGGAAAAATATAGAGAAATTAAAGAAGATTCCGATGACGAAGATATTAAACCCATAATAAAGACAGAAAGATTATCTCCTTGTGAACAAGAGAGAGATACAGGCTTTTCTGATATGAACTGTGTCAAAGTTTTACCGGGATTACATTTAACATTTAACCTCGAAGCTGGATCGTTGCTGCCGTTAGCGATAAAGTTAGTAGCCGAATTTGTTCGTAATATTTATTATAAAATATTGGATGTGATCATTTATGGATAAACTTTTTTTTTTATTGCAGAGGAAGAGTTATGCACGGAAGGCATTTTACGTTTAAATCCATATTGTCTCACACAGCTGTGACGATAGTAGCACCCTCGGTTACAGGTACTTTGGTATCCAAAGAAAAACCATACGTTGTTCAAGGTCCTTGGTTACAAGTCTTACTTCCCGAAGATTTGTCAGAAAAAATGGCTAACGAATTTCAGATCTTAAATTCGCCTGAACAAGTGAGTCCTACATACGATTTCGTCGAATTTACGTTTATCGTTGTACTTGAATGATTTTTTTTTCTCGTGTATTTACAGATTCAATTGCCAAAAACATTTTCTTGGCCCGAACATAAGTTGGTTATAACCGTTGTGAATGACTGAAAAAAACAAAGAAGAAGGTAAGATCCTGCCTCGAATCTCATGGAAAAGTTTTTTTCGTATGTTTAAGCTTGTAACATTGAGAAGGATTAAAGTATTATACGGTTTCGTTAAAAGGCAACTTCGAAACGGATATTTATAACGCGACCGCTTTTTTTTACGAATATACATTTTTTTTAAGTTTTATTTTAATTTATGAATTTTATAAATCGCGCGTTAGTATCTATAAATATGCGGGGAAAAAATTTACGAGGACGTGTAAAAGTGGAGACAAAGTATCATTAATAACAATTTTAGAAGGAACGGGAAGTTTGTCGCAAATGAAACGGATTGAACAGTCTCTCTTTTATTAAATGATGTCTAATGCTTCGTATTTAATTATGTATATAATAGGATATAACTTATAAAGTGTAATGGTATTTGATATACAGTTTTACACATTGTTATGTATAATAAACGTTTACATAAAGACGATGTATAAGATCCTGGTATTCTTTTTGTGAATTTTCTAGGATTTTTGAAATCGATAGTATATCTACTATATTACCTTGACAAATAATCCTTTTATATTTTATTCAATGAAGTCTTCTTTCGAGGTCATATTCTGGAAACGTTTTACGTATCTACCACCCTGTTTACCAGATGTCTTGCATGAGCAATGCTGTTTCCTATAAATTTTTGGATTTGTGTTTAAATTATTATTTTTCTTTTCCGCATTTCGACCAAACCATGCCCATATTTTCATCCGTGGATTCTGAAGAATCATGACATTGAAATTGCAATGTAAATTTTATCTTAAGTACTTTATAGTATTTCGCTAAATCAAAAACCAGATAACTCTTTATAAATTTAAAAACTTTCATAAAAAATCTACATTAATCTTATTAAGATTCAAATGCGAACATGTTACCTGGTTTTTGTATCATAGCCTTCAATGTCATGCTGAAGCGAATTCTTCACTATTTCATGCGAGCCCATTGATAGACTCCAATATTTCCTGTCCTAGATCCTTTCTACAGCAGAACCATTCCGCGTACCTGCTTCAACAAGCTCATAACTATCCTGATAGCTTCGATCCAAAGAATGACGACGATACACGCGGAGGCAAAATCTTCCACGTCATCGCATTTGATGCTTTTGATGATATTGACGATACCATGAAAGGCATTTAAGTATGTTCTCATAGCATCGATGCAGAGATCCCTAAGGAAACACATCACTTGGAAGAATAGGTTCATCATGGCAAGTATCAGTTCTAGTATCTTCGCTAAAAAATCCATAAAGATGTCCAGTAAAGATTCGAAGGTGTCCCATGACCAACATGACAAACGCGCAGCAAATTCGGAAAACTGTTCGATAACATTTGATAGCCTTTTTTTCATGATAGATTATTGATTTATACTGATAACATCACAATTTCTTTTATTCGTATAAACTTTAAATACGTGACCATGGATTTAAAAGAAATTCGTAATCCTTTGCGTAATTAATGGGAAGAATTCAGAAAGGTTAGATGATAACGAAGTATGAAGTAGTCATAAATTTTAGACGGATAATCAATAATTTACGTTCTTATGTTTTTCGAGTAATAGTTTATTTCTTTGACGATACAATTAAGATATACAAATTGATTATGACAATCGTATGTTTTTCATTTACGAACTATCGATTTTACATTTTAGAATGAATATAGAAAATTGTAGCAACGGTGAGAAGCGTAAACGAGATCGCAAAATTATGCTATTACATGTCGTAAGGTATAAGCTCACAAAATTATCTAAAAGATTGTTCGATTTTGTTCGATGCAAAGCGGCGTTCTGTTGAAAATATCATAATGTGGCAGTTTTCGTTATTTGTGTTCAGAAAATGATCAAACATAATTAGGTATGTTTTTTCCTCATTGACCGATATAATTGTACTTTAGATTGAATTCGTCTCGCTCAAACGAGTCCGAAAAAAATGGGTAATATCAAGATGATCAAAGATGTTTCCTTGATCCGATTAGTCCCGTTACATGCATCTGCGTCATTACAGGATTGAACACAGCCCCGAACGTATCTACAAATAATAGAAATTATATCGAACGTTTTTACCTATAATTATATCGTTTCAAAAAAGTTTTATATTACTTATCGTCAAAATAGAAACCACCGCAATGAGACATCCTTATGATCTCAGAATCCGTTGTCAGAGTTCCGCTATCCAACGCACAGCTTCTGACAGTGAGAGAAATACCTGATTCGTCTGAAAAAATTCAACTTATAGTAGAACTCGCGAATCATCACTTCTCTATTAAAAAAAAAAAAAAATTCACCATAGATCCCAGCTATTTTGATACAAGCGGTCGCAGGAAAGAGACCGTCTCGACCTTTGCGACCACCCAAACAAGGTGACTCCAAAAAGGCAAGACTGCCATTATTGTGAAAGGGATCGTCACAGGGTTTGTTATCGCCGTCGATCGAGACACATTTAAAACAATCAATGGCCCGAGCTAAAAAAAAGAAAATTGTATCCTTATCGAGTAGATGAAACGAGTAAATCAGACGACATCTCTAACATTCCGACACTAGTTAAACTGGCGTCTTATTGATTTTCACACGCCATTACAAATCATTGAAAAATTGATTGATCATTGAACTAAGACTACTGACCTCTTTGAAGAAGAATCATTAGTAACACGAGAATGCAAATTATCAAAGAATATTCCCGATTCATTTTCCTTTGAAAGGAAAGTACTATTAGCTTCATGAAAAATTCCGCGGATCTTCATCAGCTGTTGGACAGTTGAAAAAGTCGTCGATGAAGGTCTTCGCCGACGCTCATGACAGGATCGATATCGATTGGGAAAAAAAATTTGTTGGATCTATCCTACTCTTCAAAATCGTATTACGATCCACACTGTCCACGATTGAACTTATCGTTTCTTATTAGATCCATAGAGAGATCTACGAAGAAGAAGTATAGGCCTCGACAACGTTCCTTGACGTATTGCACTTCCTTACTACTGACGTAATGTTTTGCCACGACGTTGCCAAGGGGATATATATATCGTAGCCTCGTACCGTTGTTAGAGCTCGATCTCTTCTTCGAAGATTTATAACTTCATAACGGATCGATTATCATCTCCCTCGCGCCGCACCTCATTATATCCTCCTTTATCCTGGCAAATCTCGAAGGAATTTCAGGGCAAAGGGACACGAACTAAACGTGTACCTTCGTAAATCGTTAGCGCTTCGTCGACTATCCTTCAACAAAGGGCAGAAACGTTTTGAAAGCAGTACGACCTCGAACCAGTTGCTCGATTTATTCGAATTACTTTTTCTCATAGTAATCGCGTGATAATGTTTTAATAAAGAACGAATTAGAACGATGACAACGACAACGACTACAGCAACGATAACGACAGCGACAACAATTACGACTACAACTACGATTACGACTACGACTACGACGACGAAGAAGACGACAACGACGACGACGACGACGACGATGATGACGATAATGCAACACGCGAATTCTGGGCGCAGTTTATGATTTACGGAAAGGTGACAGCGATCTAGCGGAAACGGAAACACGTGGGTGGGAGGATGTCGGTATTTCTTCGTAAGACTGATAGAATCCATCTAGATTTCGTAGAAATAAAAAATGAATACAGTTATAATTAACGCAGTTAATATACGAAGTTAATGTAATACGGTTTATACTTTTGTTAAGTATTTTTACTACGTTAAATATAAACAAAAGAAATGATCTCATTGTTTCGACAATACGAAGAGGAGAATCGCGGGAAGGTGCGGTAGATTCGCTCGGGGAAGTTGATAATTTGTGTAAAACCCCGCAGGCGCCGTAAGAGATAAAGATAGAAAAGGGAGTTTGAATTGTCGCGGGTCGCGCATGCGCGAGCAGCGTCGCGGGCCAATCACCTCTCGTCGGCGCAGCGAGAGAGAGAGAGAGAGAGAGAGAGAGAGACGTAGAGAAAGCGAGAGAGAGAGAGAGGGAGAGAAAAGAGAGAGAGATGTAGGGGAAGAAAGAGAGAGAGAGAGAGAGAGAGAGAGAGAGAGAGAAATGTAGGGGAAGAAAGAGAGAGAGAGAGAGGTTGGCGGATGGGAGGGAAGGGAAAGGAGGCTGGTGCACGTCTTCTCTGCCGTAGCGACACACCGCGCACGGTTTACAACGACCACCACACCAGCACAATGTGACTCTGTGTATTATTGTTTCGCACGGGGAAAAAAATGTGTCGGTCTTTCTCGCTTCTATGTCTCTTCGAGAAGTTCACGTGAGTTTGGGTTTTGGTGGACAGTGGAGCATCGCCTCGTGCCTCTCAACGTGCCTCACATCGTCCAAGGTGCGACAATAATAATGGGCCAGTCGTCGAGCAACACCGGACACAGCGGTGAGTCTCTCCTTCTCTCTCACTCAACTAATATACACCTTACGCGTTCCCAGTCTCTCTTTCTCTACCTATGTAACCGCATACGTGTACGTACATGCGTATACATATATACTAACCACGCGAAAGGCCTTTTTCTTTCCTTTGAGAATGCGTTAAAAAAAAGTAGTGTGCTGTAACTATCCACCACAGCTACCATTTCTCTACTATACTACCACGATCTCGACTCTCTTCGGCATCGATAGCGATCTTACTACGAGCTCATCGATTTGAACATTTGACGTGTGTCAACCTGTCACGAGTTCTCGCTCCTCGTTGTTTTAAACTAACCCCACGACCTTTATTTCTCTCTCTCTCTCTCTCTCTCTCTCCCTCTTTCTCTTTCTCTATCTCTATCCCTCGTTCTTTCATTCTGTCTTTTTCTCTTTCTTTCCTTGCTACTTTTCGTTCTCCCTCTTTCTCGCTCTCTCTCTCTCTCTCTCTCTCTCTCTTTTTCTTTCCCTTCCTCTTTTCTTCTTTCCTTCTTTGTCCTTTTCATGTACGATTTAGCTACCTGAGAGTAGGTTCATCGCCTTCTTTCCTTTATTTTCTTTCATTCGTTCTTTGCAAATTTCTCGACTATATATCCATCTCGAGAAGAACGACATGAAAAAAAATAGAAGACGCTCGTTTTGAGGTTAGGTCGACCGTGCGTCGACGTAATCAAAACTACCAAAACGGTTCTCTCTCTCTCTCTCTCTCTTTCTCTTTCTGTCCTTTTCTCTTTCTCTCTTTTTCTCATGCACTCATGTTTTAACGTGTATAGGCACCGCAGTGCGTTCGTTCATTTTCATTCCTTTCTTCCTTTGTAGTGAAGTACCTAAAGTGATCATGTTACTAATTTTCTCTTTTTTCTCTCTCTCTCTCTCTCTCTCTTTATAATCGTCTTGATTAGGATCCATGTCCAATTACCCTTTCCATGTAAAATAATCGCATTGGTCTGATTTTTCTGCCGCATTGACTCGATCTGCGCAAAACGATCGTTATTGTCTAACCAATGGGACATTTTGAAGTTAATTTTACTTGTAATTTTTTTCTTTCTACATCTCTTCGTCTTCTTTATTGTGTCGTCTCTTTCTCTCTCTCTTTCTCTCTCTATTTCTCTCTCGCGAACGTACGATAATTTTTTTCTCCCATTCATTTTTATTCATTCATTTATCGAAGAAAGGACTCGCTCGTCATTTCATTTTTCGTTTGTTTACACTTTGTGCTTGAATGAAGAAGGTTCGATAAGGCAGGTGTCATCTGTTTCGGACCAATGAAATAATCTTTCCTTTCTCGCTTATGCAAATGTAGAATACGTGTTTTGGTGTTAAATATACATAAATCCTATAAGAGATGATCGTATTATTAATTGTCGTTTCTTGTAGATCTCGAGTCTACTGTGTTATTTATATCGTTGATAAATGCTATTTTCGGAAATGAATAGATACGACTATTTTTTTACCGACTCGTCGACCTGCCAGAGTTGTCCAAGGGCGACACCTACGCTAAACTATTTACCTGGTCGGTAAGAAAGGAAATGCTCTTCCGGTATGTCTGTAATACATACGAACAATCGCGCCGGTGATAACGCGGTCATTGATTTTTAATTAACGTTCTTCGTTTTTTTTTTCCTTTGTAAAGAAAGATAGTAAAAATTTAGAAAATGTTTACTATGCCATGGTAATTGTTTACAAGTAATTTATGTTTTTTTAATAATATTTATCGAACAACTTAGATTTATCTTGTTTTTAATTTAAACTTTTGTAATAGTTCGAGGATGTTTAGATATGTCTAAGTCGGATAATACGCATTATCTTTTAGGTCGTTAATAGTCCAAGTGAGTAATAAAAAACGTATCATTTTAGAGTATACGATAAACTATTGAGCTGCTTACGCGTTGATTTTTTTTAGTAGAGATAACATCGAAGTTGATACGTTGTTCGGCGTTGTATCTTATCACTTTTAAAGAGTTTCAGAAATTTTCGTAAAATTAATTGATCTATTATATCGAATTTATATTGTTATTATTCATTAGTTGTATTTATTTGTAGATTATTCAAGATAAAATAGCCACGAGCTTTCCTTGTATTTACAAAGAAAAAAGTGCTTTAAGCCCTTGTTATAGGCAATACGTTTGTAAGTCTATATAATCAGAAATTGCCCTAATGAGGGGATTAAACAAGTTGTGTACTGATAGATGGCGTTCTTAACTACAATTATCGACGATGCATAAGGCGATGTATATTTCCAGGTTAAATATTAAAAAATCATATAAATAATTATAGATTAGCATAAAAACGATTTTTATTAATTGTAATTAATTTCTAAGTACGAGGAACATTCTCAGAAATTTTCTAAACGGATGTCCGAATTTGTTCCATTTAATGTTTTTGCAATACAAGCCATTTAATTCTAATTCAAATATTTATCAACACATAAAGTATTTATCTAGGAACACATAATAACCTCGATAAAAATCTATCTCTAGTAAAACAACAATTTCTTCGTAATAAATAATTTATTATACTTTTGCTTTCGATTGCGTGGCAAAAGGGTAAAAATTTTTCGAGCGTTTTATAAATAATTAAGAAGAAACAAATGTTGCCTTTAACGCATTTGTCGTCTAATAGTATGTTACATATTTTTTTTATCAACATGACGGATAATGTATCATTGACAAAGTCGAGAGTGTAATAATTCCTTGAAAATGTTTTAAGTCTCGTCGCTTCGTTTAATTACGATTGTCTCGTTAATCATATATTATCACAAGACTTTCATTTCATCGGACTTCAAGCAAATATTTCAACAGCTGCAACTTTTCGCACTTTACCACTACCTTTTATACTTTAGTAAGGCTTTCGATTGCGTTTTACTCGTATAAGGTTGGGTTTCGAGGCTTGCAAGATGGTCCCTTGCACCCCCGTAATACTCCTCTTCTTTTCTCTAGGTGCCCAGGTACGTCGATGTATATAGTATGGGCCACAGATGTTATTGTCATATGGCAGACACACGGCCGAGAAGAGCCTAGCATCGAGGTAGCCGAAAACCGCGATTGCACGTTCTTCGCGAACGGATCCTCCCTAATATCAAGTTGAACACAGAGTAAGATAGAGATAGAGATAGAAAGAGAGAGGGGAGGGAGAGGGAAAGAGAGAGAGAGAGAGAGAGAGAGAGAGAGAGAGAGAGAGAGAGAGAGAGAGAGAAAGGGAGGGGAGAGAAAGAGGAGACTTCCTTCGTGATTATCTAATCGCCGTCACGCGAACATCGACCGCAGTAATTTCGCTCGTTAGTATTCGAGGAAAAGGGAGGTAAGGAGGGAAGAAGAGAAAAGTAAAAATATTCGTGTATCGCCATTGTCCTATATAGCACACGTTACGCTTAAGTGAGAAAGGAAACCACAAGATGAAAGAAAAGTGAAGAAAAAGAAAATATCTTTTTTCTCTTCATTTTCTTTTTGTTTCTGGTCTTTTTTCTTTCTTTCTTTTTTTTTTCCTTTCTCTTCATAAAGACCATAGAATCTTCGTTCTTTAGAGGATGGTAATGATTTAATGAACCGTATGGTAAATCCTTAGGACAAGCTTCGACGGTGGATGAAATTTCGTTAGGATCCGAAAGCGTAAGAGCGTCGATAAAGGGTCAAAGGCACTACTTCCGGGAGGGTGTGGATGAGGAGGGTAAAAGAAGACAAGAAGGAGGAAGAAATCGCGTAGATGAGGCGCTAGCGTTGCCTCTGCTTCAGGGCAGCGACCCAATTCTCATATGTATTTATACCAGAAGACGCTATGCCGGCTGCTTGTAGCCATTTTGAAGAGAGAGAGAGAGAGAGAGAGAGAGAGAGAGAGAGAGGGAGGGATCGAGGAAGGGTGGGAGGGGGAAGACGTGTATAAGAAAAAAGAGACGTCTCGTGCGTCACGAGACGCACTTCGAGATCTCTAATGACTTTGGAAATCTAATTCCGCCTTCCGTTCCGAGAGCTCGTCATTGTTTATTTTTTTTTTATTTTTTGATAGTCTTCGTTGATTAACCATCATACCATGGAAGTATAGAACGCGTAAGTTACTACGCGTTTTCATTCTCGTTATTACTTTTATTTCCTGTTTTTCTTTTCATTCTTTTTTTGCGATTTCGAATTTTTTTCATGTTTTTTTTATCCAACGAAATATAAGAAAGTTTTGGAAATCGAATTGTTTTTCATTCGGAGAAATTTGTTTTTTTTTTTTTCTTTTTAAATTCATCGCACCAAACACAATACGTTAAGGAAAGAACAGAAGATAATCGAGAGAGATAACGTTTTCCGGAAAGACATGAAAATTTGAAGAAAAAAAAAGAAACGAAGAAGAAGAATAAGAAGAAGCCCGACGAAATTCGGAGGAAAAGCGTCTAAGTGAAATATCGTCAGGCAGCCACTTCGTCTTACGCGAGCGTGCATATCTCTCTTGCATAATCGCGGAACGCTTTCGAGAGTGCTCTTGTTTACGGCCTCGCTCTCGTATTTTCTCCCTCGAGTTGTAGCTTCCGAGCCGTGGACTTCTTTTCGAGCGAATGTACGTATTGTGTGTAATACGACTTTTGCGAGTGTGGAAGACGGAGGAAAAGAATCATTAGAGAAGAGGAAGAGAAACGACAAACTAAAAAAGAGAATGAGAGAGAGAG
>OU426994.1:8845465-8947965 GCA_911387935.1 Dolichovespula saxonica | reverse complement strand
GTTCATTATTTATTATTTGAAGATATATATATATATATATATATATATATATATATATATATATATATATATATAGATATATAGACCTGCATAAGATATATATATATATATATATATATATATATATATATATATATATACGCACCATTAATGATAATAGATAATAACAAAATACGAGACACCACTTGTGTATCGTATTTACTTGTAGTATCGTCAAACGTGCCGATACGTTGTCCGATTTTCAAAATAACATCTCTAATACCATCCCGATAGACGGAGGTTAATTCAGCCTGGCTGATCGTCTATTCCCAGTGCAGAACGTTGCAACACATAGGCTGAAAGTAATCCCGCCACGCTGTATTCTTAACTCGGTGGATGTACGAAGACGATGAGGAGAAGGAAGAAGAGAAGTAACGTGCTAGTGGAAGAGAGTAAGTGAGCGAAAGAGAAAGAAAGATGGATAGAAGAGGTGGGATGTCGGTCTGCATTGAAGGAGGGGAGGTAAGGGGATAAAAAAAAGGCAAAAGAGTACGACGATGACGTCAATTGGAAAAGGTTCCTCTCGTGCCACGAGACACGAACCACTCTCCCTCTCTCTCTCTTTCTTTCTCTTTCTTTCTCTTTTTCACTCTCTTTTGCCCTCCATCTTCGATACTAAACTCAAAGTCGAAGCCAAAGTTTTCACAGTCTCTCTTTCTGTCTGTCTCTCTCTTCTAATTGTTCGTATATCCCTTTTCCTCCACCTTTCCTTATCCTTACCCTCGACGGCGTCTTCTCATTAGAATAGGTGAAAGCACGCGGGTAGTGGCATGCGTGCGATCCAAAGGCGAGAATTGGCCCCACGTCAAAGAAGCTATTTGCAACTCTCGCGGATTAATTTTAAGAGCGAACGACGATTTTGTTAACCTCTCGTCTCACCGTCTCCGGATCCTTTGCCAACTTCCCTCCTTTTATCCTCTCTCTTTCTCTATTTCTTTCTTTTTTTCTCTCTTCTCTTTTTGTTCGATGTAAAGGCGAGAACACCTGCGCCGTAGTTCCGTTGATTTAAGATACGTACGATATAACGCTTGTTGCTGCTGAACGTTGAAATTATTCAGAACTAGGCATAGTCACCTTGAAAAATTATTTTGAATATCGATCTATCTTTATGTAAAATGAGATTTCAAACCGTATACTGTTGAACGAACAATTTTTGTATAAATTTTAAATTTCCGGCCGTAAGGAATGTGACGAAGTATTGTGATGAATCTATCGTTTACAAATGTGAGAAATAATTCTTGATAGGGAAAACTCATTTAAGGGATTAAATAAATAGATACAATATAAATAGTTTCATCGTTACATATTGAACGTTAACGTGACGTGTTACGATATTATTCACCGAGCCTTCATATGATTCGTTTTAGCGATAGACGTATAATTTTTATTAAAATTTATTTGACTATAAGAAAAATTCTTCATGAACTCCTAACGAAACATCAAGATATCAATTTCAATAATAAGAACACTGCACAGTTTGAATAAAAAGCAAATATAGAATGATGTACGTTGCCTTTTCTTGAATCTAGAGGCGAAACAGTCCGCCATCACCAAAGAATCCACGTCATTCTCGTAATGTTGAATGGAAAAAAATGTTGAACAACATGGAAACTGAATATAACACTTATGTAACTCATTATGAGCAACTATAAGGACTGTAAAGAAAACGGTGGTAGTTACCCCGACAGCATGGAGAACTTAAACACCGTAGTCGAATAACTGCAGAAAACATTTTTGATGCCCTCAACCTGTTTTACAGGGCGATCGATGCTCGATGTCTTATAAATAATGAAATTATATTATAGTATAATTATAAGTAAGAATAAAACATTCATGTAATTGTTTAGAAGGAATTATTTAAGAGAATAATTTATTTTTTTGTGTAATGCAAATCGTTCACTTAGCGTTCATAATTGAATCTCTTAAGAAGCTTGCACAGTATCGATCGATAACGCGGCAATATTGAAAGCAATACACGCGTCTACCTTTACCTCGTAACTCTGCGTTAATTATACGACCCTTTATAACCCTCTCTCATTTCTCTCAGTACTCGTGATCGCAATTGAAGGGCAACCACGGCGTTGCAGTTTTCAAGGTGTACACTACGAATGTCAGGGTCGTCGAGAAGGTACGGGAAGTAGTCGTCGTTTCGCGAGGGTCGGAAACGTGGAATAAAGATCGTGAAAAGGGGGATGGAAAACGGCATCGGAGGTAGAAAAAAGTACGAGAAAGAAAGAGGAAGAGAAAGGAAAGACTTTTATCCCTCGTTAAGGACGACGATGGAAATCCTCTTACGTTCCCTCTTTTATTCCCTTTTTCCTCTTTCGCAATTATAAAAGCCACCCTTTGATGCGCTGGATGAGGCGACTCGGCCACCCCAAACAGAATAATAATTTCTACGCGTTCGAAGAAAAGTGTTCGAACGCGAACGCACCAAACCGATCTGTCTTTCTTCCTCCCCTTCATTCTCAGCACGATTCGTGTTTGTACTTTTTCAACTTCCCTACTTTCCCTCCTCCTCCTCCTCTTCCTCCTTCGACTGGGTAGGGACAACACGTTCACGCGGATTTAAGCATCTCCCTTCACGAAATCAGCCATTAAAAAAAAGTATCGTCCACCTCTTTCTCCTCCTCCTCCTCCTCCTCCTCCTTTCCTTTTTTTTCTTCTTTCTCCTTTTCGATGTCGGCGTTGTTCACTGTCAATTAAGCGTTGTTTAAAGTACACGTTAATTATTTACAATGTCCGTCGCTTAATGACGTCCTTCGTTCTTTTCTCTCGGAGAAGTGAAATTTTCCAGGAAAGTGAGAATATACGTGTTAGCATGATGCTATCATTTCATCGTATTTCTTTGCGACACCAGACACACCAGATCGCTTTTTTTCTTTCTTTTTTGCTTTTCTTTTTTCTTCTCTCTCTCTCTCTCTCTCTCTCTCTCTCTTTTCCGTTGAAAAGGTGTGTAGATCACGTGTGATAAAGTACATAATTGTACATAATAACATGTCGTTGACTGTCGGTAAAAACTTGTAAAAGAGATCGCGATCGAACTGTGGTGTTCTTTTTGAATCGATTATGGTCTTGATTGAAGAGCCTTACGTTTAATATCTCTTTTTTTTCTTTCATTTGTTTATTGCAAAAATAATAGCAATAATATGTACAATAGTGAAATATAACGGGATTGTAGTTGAAGGGGGGCGAAGAAAGAGGTTTTTTTTTTCCTTATTGCACAGTGAGGGCCTACTCTGTGTTCGCTTTTTATATACTTTTTATGGAATTTTTTGCTCCTTCTTTTTTTGTCAACCAAGGCGACCCTTCGCGAAGGGCTCGACATTTGTCGACATACGACATCTCGGTGCAGTCGAAATGTCATAACTCATTGAGTCAGCGGCACTGTTGGAACAAACAGTGGGAATCGTAGCACTTGTCCTTTGAACGAGCCTTAAATGCCAGAATTAACCCCTTCGTCGTTTGCTCGACGAGGATCTCAGCCCTATGTTGTACATTTTTCAGTACGTTGCCTTTATTGTTCGCCGATATATGATAGACGACAGAGAGAACAAGCTTATTCGCGTTTCGCTTCACGTATTTTCGTATTTTTTTCAATGACTTCAAAAGACAAGAGCCTTCAATTACTTGAATTAAATTCTTTGATGAATTCTACGTATTCGCAATTGAAGTATAATATACGTAAACCGATTACTTAGACGTATTTATTTAGGATAGTTCGATATTTGTAAACGATGCTTACATAGAAACAAATCTTTTGTATTATTCTTTTTTTAAATAGTAATGAAAATTTTATTAACCTTCTGTATACCGTATACGACTTTGAAATTACACGCTTCATTTTATTTTATCACTTGAAAATTATTTTTCAATTCATTTATGAAGTTTCTAATGTTTCTTAAGTTATACTTCATGTAGTATAAAAGTACGTACTACAATATTATACTATACAGTTATACTTTCTGTCTTTTTTTAATTTTCATATTATATAATGTTTTTCATATAATTTAAAGAAAAAAAAACATTGGATATCAGAGACGGTTAAGTTATTTAAATGTATATCACTAAATTAAATTATTTATTTGACTATTTAAAAGGAAAAAGCGTTTAAATATATACATGTCGCATCAATATTTGAAATAGCCAACATATTCGCTGGATTTCGAGTTTTTGAAAAACACATCTCGGTTCACTTCCAGGACGAGGAGGATCGTTCTTCCTCTTTCATCTTTCTCGATAATGATTCGTGTCGGGGGCCCTGTTTTGCACGTTGGCCGGCTGACAAAACGGACCCTCGCTTATTTCCTGAAAAGAGAGAGAAGGAAGGAAGAAGAGAAGAAGGGGTTGGTAAAAGAGGAGGAGGAGGAGGAGGAGGAGGGGAGGAGGAAGAGAAACGCCGAATCTTTATTATCGTGGAGTGAATGCGAAATTCAAGGCGATGCCGGGCCGATGCACCCTTTCGGAGGACAATGAGTACTGCGTACGCACCGGGCCTTGCTCCCTAGACATGTCGGGACATTGAAAGTTGTCCTTCTTTTGATCACGTTTATCTCGGGTGGGGAGTGAAATGTCACGCAGATATTCTTGTATTCTTTAATCCAATATAATCATCGTAGGCAAGACTTTAACGAGGTCTCATTTGTTCTATATTTCTATTCTTTATTTGCTCTCAAAATTACAGGATATTGGACGGACTTCCTATAATTTAAATCTTCTTTCCATTTGGCACGTTGAATTGGTAGTCTTTATTTTTCTCGAGTACCTATCCTCTAAACTTAAGAGAAAGGTAGTGGTTTTATCAACCACCTGTTTGATATCTATTACTACTACTACTACTACTACTATTACTCATTATTACTACTGCTACTACTACTATTATTATCATTATTATTACTACTATTACTATTACTATTACTACTTTTATTACTCATTATGGTTACTACTTCTACTATCAATAGTAGTAACTGCGATATAAATCTTCTTGTTTTTTTTTATATATATAAATCAAGTTTGTAGATAATTATTAGAAAGAATTTTATAATAAGTATATATTCGACTGTAACGATATTCGGTTTCTTGAAACGTTACACTTATTCTGAAGTCCGTTCCATTTTGCAAAGTCGAGATGAGTTTCTCCCCTTTCATGGAGAAGTTTCTCATTGAAAGAAGACACGCGTTATTAACCGTTGGTAATTACGAGTCTCATAGGTGCCGTTGTAAGCGCAGCTTCCCTTAAAGCCGCTTATGTTACGGCAAAGGCTCAGGATGTTTTTCTCCCCACCAAAGAGGCCATACCGACACGCGACAACGGCACGGCAGGCGCGTGTCTCTCTCTCTCTTATATGTAAGTACGTATACCTCGAAAAGAAGAGTCGAACGGAGAAAGGTATAGAGAAAAGTAGAACTGGTGAGGAGTAAGGAGAGAGAGAGAGAGAGAGAGAGAGAGAGAGAGAGAGAGAGAGAAACATGAATATGTTGCCACCTGCCACAAATGGGCAGATGTGCTTGGCTTGACCGACGTCGTTGAATTGCCTCCTGGTTACTACCAGAAATCGAATGTACTTACTATCTTTCAAAGTAAAAACGTGCCAAACTAATTACTAAAGTGCAATGTTATAAGATTGAATTCGATATTCAAATTCGGGTGAGATTCGTTTCAAATGTATTTCATTGTTAAAATTTCCTTTGAATAAAATTTGCCGAATTTAAAGGTGTTTTGAGATGGGAATTATTTAGATGAGATTCCCTTTATCCAGCATATAGATTACTTTCATTTATCACACCTGTGGCACGAAATGGAAATCATTTCGACCGGGTAAGAAAATTTCTTACTATTTTTATACAAATATACTCTCTTCCTTCTTAGGATCTCGAGACGGTAGAACGAACTCGAGGAGCAGCCGAGATGTGTTGGCTGTTACCAAGTGAACGTATCAAGGGTGGTAGAAGCCTCGACAGATGTTGAGAGAGAAAGAGAAAGAAAGAATGAAAGAGAGAGAGAGAGAGAGAGAGAGAGAGAGAAAGAGAGAGAGGGAGAGAGAATGAGAGAAAGAGAGAGAGAAACATGGATATTAAGGGAGACAAGACGATCGGTGGGAAGACAATGTAGAACGATGGCGCGTGGCTACTGAGTTTGAGGTGGGGATAAGTGTAGGGTATAGGAGATACTTAACAAGAAGAAGAAGAAGAGGAAGCAGAAGCAGAAGACGACGACGACGACGATGATGATGATGATTGCAACCACGGAACAACTCTTGGAAGAAGGGTAGAAAGTGGGGAACGTTTAGAAGTAAAGAGCGTTGAACCGTAATACTTTGTACTCCTTTTTTTTGAGTGCATTTTCGGCAGACTGTTGGAGTATTTTCGTAAGATTTTACACTTTAACCTTACATTTGGTAAGCTTCGGTGAACTTTCTTCGGAAGAGCTTTCGACGTGTTTTCCTTATTTTGTGAGAAGAGATGAGATGAGACCTTTTAAGTTTTCTTGATAACATTTCTACGTTCCTTATATGTTTTTCATCATGTTACGTATTTTATCTCTCTCTTTCTCTTTCTCTTTCTCTCTCTCTCTCTCTCTCTCTCTCTCTTTCTCTTTCTTTCTTTTTTGGTACTTACTAACTGCATCATTAATCGTTTAACATTGTCCAATATGAACGGAGATATTTTTCGAAGATAAAAACCTGCTGGCACGATCGAAGACGTATGGTGTGCAGGGCTCGGTCTTTCTCACCAGCTGACACCACCTTGGCACGTGCTGATTTTTTGGAGAAAAACGTTCTACATCTCATTTTTAGCCTTCTGTTGTCAATGAAAATGTCTCGGGTAACCACGTGCTGTACGATCGAATTGACTATTTTTTCTTTCTTTCTTTCTTTCTTTCTTTATTTGTTTTTTTTTTTGTTATTGTAGCAACCTTTTGCACGATTCAGAAGAGGAATCAATTCAATCATTGTTTTTCCGTGTGATTGACCATAGAAGTACAATCAGGACTGGTCATGGTTATAGGATATATCGAATGACCATTGGTCAGTGTCCCATGAGTGACCATCATGGAGTATCGTTTGTTCGAAAACTCGTAAACATCCGGACAATTGAATCTTAACGATCTCCCTTGATTGTCCTTCGAAATATAATACCATGGGAAACATACAGGACTCATGATAGCATTGTTCCATTTTTCGGACATTCGTTTTAAACGGGCTAACTCTAGGATCACGTTTTCTCGAGAATCGTCATATAAGTTCGGGATAATCCATTTTTTAGTATTTTCAAAGCACGTTTTCGCGATATATTCTCACAAGGTCATATTCAAGAAGATTTCCACCTTTCTTTCGTATTCTAACGTTAGCTAGGTCGGGGATGATCACAGGGTCGTAAGTCAGGTATAATGATATAAAAATCTAAGTCTAGGGCGAGAGATGAATTCATAGTAGTGGAAGAGGAGGGTCGAAGACCCCATTTCGCGTGAGCGAGTCAATGTAGAAAGAAAAGCAGGCGGCTAAGGAGACCCTCTTCCTTCTTTCTTCTACCTCTTTCTCTTTCTCCTCCACCTCCTTCTTCTTCTTCTTTTTCTTCTTTTACCACCTGAGAAATCTCGAGATCGTGTCTTCGTTATTCTCGCTTCATGCTTCTAAGATCTTCATGGCACGTGGTACTCGCCTAAACCTTCAGTTCCTTTTTCCACAACAAAGATCCACCAAGCTTTTCGTTACAAGCAAGAAACGATATCTTAACAGAGAGAATGAGAGAGATGGAGAGAAAGAGAGAGAGAGAGAGAGAGAGAGAGAGAGAGAGAGAGAGAGAGAAGTGAAAGAGAGAGAGCTGGTGCGTGAATAGAAATCAGGTAGTACTTTGATATCGAAGCAAAGTCAGCTTTATAAGAAATTCTACTTCTCTCTCTCTCTCTCTCTTTCTCTCCTCTCTTTAATTTTTTCTTTTTCCCAAATTTCTGAATCAGATTGTCAAACGATTCGAATAATTTTTATTATGATTCTTAAAGTCGTTTGTGGAAATATTTTTGATATTGAGAAAAGAAGGAATGAAATTTTTTTATGCCGATAAAGGAAAAAAAAATTGGAGAATGTATAGAAAGCGTTTGCGAATATTCGAAAGAACGACATTGTAGGTGGGTTTTATAAACCGATGAAAAGTTTGAAGAAGTGCCCTTCGACCTAAAAAACGGAAGGGGTTTCACGAAAGAAGGGTGACGGCTTCTTCCGTAGCTCGAATGGACCGAGCGTTGTCTTCGTGCTCGTTCGGTGTCCGACATCCCCCTCTCCACTCGTACTATTACGGGGGTGGGTACAGGGGGTAATATAAAGTGGGTGGATGAGATGAATGGGATATGTTGTGAGCTGTTCGGTTGAGCATTGTCGATCGAACAATGGCGTCTGGCTTGTGCACGCCGGGGGAGCACCAGGAGGCAGCTGACATGGTCTGACTGCGAGGAGCACCTCCGCCTGGCAACAAACGCGTAATAAAATTATGTGGAAAGGATATAAAGAGGGAAGGGAAGAAGTAGCGTAGAAGGTTTATGCTGATTCCTAATTGTAAAAGAAAGCGATGTCCGTTCTCTTAACATTAAATACATTAATTACATGCTCGTACGAGACTATCAAGGGGAATCGATTTACAATTATCATATCTATCTCTTATCAAAAAAGACCCTTCCTATTATAATTGTAAGTAGAGAAGACTGGTTACGATAACACGATCGAAGTAGGACGTGTTTGGAAAGACAAGGTAGATCGCTTATCGTATAATGTACGAACGACCGTTAAAGTATCGAGTTCCCTCAATGCTTGGATGCGGGATGACGAAAGAAAACCGTCCATTTCCTGTCTCTCAGCCACGTGCCCCACGTTTCGTTACTACGCAAACTCTTTCGTTGGTTTGATCAATGGCTACGCGCCGACGAAAAGGGTGTTTTTCATTGGCAGCTGTTTTTCATGGATATTATTGGACATTGATCCCATCGATTGAAACTATTATCTATTGTCGTTATTTTTCATTAAATCAATTGACTTTAATAATCTATCCATTATTTAATTCATCCAACGAATTTATACCATTTCTAATTATTTTTTCCTTTGCTTAAATTCTATCGCATTTTTCGTTTTCTGGCATGCAGCTGTGCCGTTTCTGCATGATCAGTCCGTACTAAAATCAATGGTTCCTATCCGGAACCTATTGAAGACAGAACATTGGGAGTCGGCGTGTTCGTTCATGCACCTGGGTCTTTACTCGGAGACTCCCAACACGAATTTGACACCTGGATAACACATGCCGAGATCGCGATGTCTACTCTTTCGTATACATTGTATCTTTACTCGGCATTTTTGATTTTCGTTTTAAAATCACTCAAAGAGGAGATCACAGTTATTTTTTCTTTTCTTTTCAAATACATATTATTTCGTATTATTTATAATAATAATTCTAAGATCGTACAATTTTTCATGAAAGTTTTCAAAAATTGTCCCGTTATACAACTAGAAAGTCGTTCAGGCATCCCTCTCGATAAATCTGATGGCCCCGTTTATTCTTAATGGTCTCACCTGGATTTAGGGAGAGCTACCCCTAAAAGGTATAGAGAATTTAATAGGAAGGGGGAGATCATCGTACCCCCTGTACATCTTTGGTTTTATTCAAATATATTCCGTAGGCCCTTGGCAATCCTGTACTGTGCACGAAAACGAGGGTCATCCTCGTGGCGCCAGATGTTTTCTAGACCCTACGGGTTCGACGTCCCGTTTTGCCTGTTGCACGTTGAATTTTTCATTCTTTCTAATTCGTATTGAAGTTCGACGATCGACGGAGGGACGAATCAAAGAATACAAATTTATTTTTGTTAAGTTCGCTATTTTCTTTTTTTTTGTGTGCGTCAAATGATCTCGATCGAAGGATTGAAATTTTATTCTAAAATTTTACCCTTCAAATTTCTTATTAAAAATTAAATAACACATTTGATGTAGTTTTTATTTCTTTCTTTTGTTCCAAATATGTCATTCCGTTCCACTTGGAACTTTGTTTCTCCCTTCGATCTACTCAACGCCTCCTCGGCACGACCTGTCACGAACAGGGATTGAAGCCGTCCATTTCACTTTGATCCACGGCGCGTGGAAATTGCATTTCCACGTATATATCTACTGGATTATTTGACATACGTACCTACGTACATACGTGTATGTGCGTCAGGGTTAGTGGTTTAAGTTTGAAGAGCTTCCACCGCGTATATGCACGCAATGATTCACGCTCGAAGACGCGGTGCCAAGTTAATTGACTTACGTTACATCCAAGGGTTTTCATTATCGAGCTTTCATTTTAAATGAAATTCAAAAGATCCATGAAATTTATACGTTCTAATAATTATTTAAAAAAATGGTGGATAAACATGAAATTGATAGTACTTTTTTTAAATTATTATTTATGAAACAATGAACTCTATTAATCTCGAAAATTAAGGCTCAGATATTTGTCAACTTATTATATATATATATATATATATATATATATATATATATATATATATATATATATATCTTTTTATTTTGTTTGTATAAAAAATATTATAAATCATTTTGGTTATATAAGTCAAGATTATTATTTTCAGCTTCTTCTTAAAAACTTATTTAGAAATGAAATAAGCTTTTGTCGACCTCTGAATCGTGCCAACGGATAAACAGCAAGGGAATTTACGTGTTTACAATGACTTTTGTTTACGCGTTAGACTCCGGTGCCTCTCGCGCATGGAATATCAAAGTGAACGTCTAGGAGGACGAGTGGTGGTCTTAACGCGACTCCGCAGAGTCCTTTGTGTAACTTTTTTAAAAACGTGTCGTAAGGTAATGAACTTTTATTAAACGATTACTTGGTAAACTTCACACGGGTAGTGCCGGCACGTGCCGATCGACGTTGCGTTTACATGCCTTCCCTTCTACGTGTTCTTGAGATATTGATACTCAAGTTGATTCATTGTAAAAGGTAAAACAACGTGAAAAGGAAGTGAAGATGCTTTTTATAACTTGGAGAAAGGCAATAAATTGAAAATGAGCCTTTTGAAAGAAAAATAAAAGAAAAATATTTTTATTTCATTTTTTATACCGTTTCACGAAATAAATACATCGTTGTTTACTTTAGATCCCAGTAGTTCTGTAATTTTTATTTATTATTTTACTATCATCATAAAATTTTATTGCAGACACAAAAATACAATGTCACCTATAAATAATTTTTTATTATTGTAAAGAGATTAATATATGCAAATTAATTTGTATATTTTCGATATACGCAATTCTCTTTTCGTATAAGAAGTTTTCTTCCTATATCACGTTTTCAGCACTCTAGCCGAAGACATCGTTGACGCTTAATCGTTTCGCGTTCACCTGTCGAATTCGATTCGATTGGCAATTATGTATTATTTAACACGGCACGTGCCAATCGATCGCTGCTAACACAATTTCTCTCATTTTCGAAGCGTAGAAAGCATCGAATGTCCTTTTACGAACGCTTCTTACAAAAATGCTTTGGTAAATCGTTAAGGAATTAATCGAATAATTAAGTAAAAAGTAAAGCCATTTTATTGACAATGTATGTGTGTTTGTACGAATATCATATGATCTTCGTATATAAATCAACCGTGCGTATAAATTTCACGAAGGTTGTGGAATAAAGTTATCGAGGTCGCTTGCAATATCATCGTTCAAAATCGGTTTCGTGTAATTAAAGGAACCCCATCTTTTCCGATATAACAGCAATTGGAAAGGAGAGAACCGTTCGGCCATTCGGAAGAAGTAGGATCGGTGCAAGGTGCATTTCTTCCTTCTCTCTCTCTCTCTCTCTCTCTCTCTCTCTCTCTTTCTCTCTCTCTCTTTCTGCTCTGTCTCACTCACTTATCCCCTTTCCCTTTTCTTGTCTGGAATGACATAGAAAGAAAGAGAAAGAAAAAAGAAAGGAGAAAGAGAAAGAGAAAGAGCGAGATAAAGAATGTGTCTCCGTACAAGTTTTCTTGAAAATTATTCCACGGAAGACGCAGTAAATTATCGAGGCCGTGCGGACTCGCTCGATTATTATCGTATTAATGCAGGCGTTTTCTTTGAAAGAACGACAACGAACGGGTATGAGAAGAGGGCCGGAGTTTACCATAGGAAATTCTGTCAATGAGATCGAGACCCGAGGATGCAAGGTGCATCGTGTGTTTTTCCATCTCTCTCTCTCTCTCTCTGTCTGTCTGTCTGTTTCTCTCTCTCTCTCTCTCTCTTTCTTTCTTTCTTTCTCTGTTTCTCTTTCCTCTTCTTCCTCGTTCATTCTTTCCTTCTCTCTCTCTCTCTCTCTCTCTCTCTCTCTCTCTCTCTCTCTCTCTCTCTTTTTCATGGTAAGACGTAAGACGGTACAAAGAGCGTGTTCCCCCGTCGATCGTCCAGACCGAGCTATCCCATTGGTCGACTGGCACGCGTACGCACCTGCCACGCATCTTTTTCGACTCGCCTTTGTCGAGCCGCCCCGGTCGCGCGACCAGCGGCAAGAAAGTTTCTCCGTGTGAAATCGATGGAAAAGGAGGAGCGTGTAAATCGAAGGATACATCGAAGGATACGACCTATTGACTACTCCGTTATTCTTACTTTTCAGATTATAATTGTTCTCTCGGTAAATATAGTTGATCGATTTGTGATTTTAATTATTTACTTATTATATTGCTTTTTTTCCCCTCTTTGTTTTGTTATCTAATATATCTTATTATCAAGATTATTCAAATGATCATATTGCTCGATAACGTTCTCGTTTTATTTTATTAATTTTGTTTCGCTTTAAATTGCTCGATAACGTTCTCTTTTTATTTTATTAATTTTGTTTTGTTTTAAATTGCGATACGTTTAATTCTCGCTCTCGTCCAATCGGAATTTCTATGTTTAGAATTTGATGTTAAGGTAGCGATATAAGGAATACATTTAGAAAGATTCTTTAAGTAGATCAGCTGGCTTCCACGAAGAAATCATCTGATTATATTGACGTTTCTTCGACTTCTATACCTGCATAAAGATTTAAACTCGCGAACAGGTCAGAATCTCAGCTGTGAATTCCGTTTTAACGAAGGAAAATATGTGTTGCGTGAGTGTATTGCAGGTATAAGCGAGGACATTTAAAAAGGTTACAGGGGAAGATTCTTTGAAACTAGAACGTTACTAAAATTTCGATAGACGTAATTTTAATATTGATTGTAATTTCGACAGTTAAGAGTAAAAGAATTTAACAATGATCTTTTGCTTTTATTTTTGTTTTATTTTCGTTTATATGTACAAGTGCATCATTGATCTATTTCTTTATTTTTTTATCGATTCTTCGTAAGTAGACCAACTTCTTCTGGCAGCAGTCACTTGCCTCGATACCTGGCATCTTCCTTCTAAAGACGTCTCGTGGTACTCGAAGTGACTAGAATCGGTTATTCGATAGGATTTAAGAAACTATTACGTTCGAAGTGCCACTCCAAAGGAACATCGACGAGGTTTTTCCTTTTGTTGGACAGTACAATGAACGGCTAAACGAGCAGTGGTCTCTTTTTAAACTTACAAATTCGAATTCGAAAGCCATGATTTTCGACAAATTGGTCTAGTATAAGAAGCAAGAATTTCGTATGAAAATAGTAGAACGAAAGGATAGAAAAATAAGTATTAAGTTTGTTTTTATTATATTTTTTATTTATTACGAAGAAGAAAAAATATATATACATATATGTATCTTAGAGCTTTCTCTCAAGCAACCTACGTGTATAAAGTAATCGTATTAAAGGTACATCCTCCCATACAAAAGAGCGACTCGCTAGGTCTTGGAGATTTTTTTACATGCACCTGTTCGCCATAAGAGCATTTTTTTCAGGATGGCATCCATAGTCTTCCGAGTTTATCTTCGGAGGATCAAACATCTGTCTTCCGTAGGGAGCAGAATACATTTTCTGAGAGAGCCTTTTAATTACTTGCTACGTTTACAATGTTGCTAGGCGTTGCTTTTAAAAAGAAGAAAACAAAAGAATAAAGGAAGAAAAAAAAGAACACGAGAGGAAAGTACAAAATCGTTCATTTAAAGAGACGATGTAAAATCGGTTTTTAATTTTTTTTCCTCGTCTTTTATGCTCGTCTATTTTTTGATTGGTTGAGCATTTCCAAACTGTTCTATCGAGTTTGATTTCTTTTTTCTGTCGAATGCATTAAACGCCGAATTTTTATTGTTGCTAACGGTTCCGACCGCATGCATGCACCTGATACGTCTTAACCGCAAAACCACATGCCACTTACTCGCATATCTGTTACGTGGCACGCGAACAAAATTACTTACACACGACGTCGCTCTCGTGCAAACATTATCTTTCGTCGTTACTTACGCGAAACTGCATCGGCGATCGCTCCATAAATAGTCTTTACTTTCCATAAATAGTCGATACTTTCACTTTAGATTATTTTTTCGTTGAATATCAACTTGCTTAATCATCAACATCATTTTTTTCTTCCTTCTGTTCATTCTTTTTTTATTTTATTTCTTTTTCTCGAGATAGATTTTTCTCGAGCAAGGACACCCTCACTTTTTAAAAACGAAGGACGTTCAACTATTGTTTTTTCCTCGGCATGACTTCTTTTGGAACACCTTATAGTGCGTACGAAGTCGCCGATAAGCGGTCTATTTGTGTAATGAGATAATGGTCGCCTTTGTCGCTACCAAAAAGCTGATTACGCCTTCATTGTCCCCACCCCCTTTCTCCCTCCGGTATATACATGATAAAATCTCCCTTAACTTCGTTTACGTCGACGCCTTTTATGAACCGTCTCCGATCTTGCCGATCAACGAGTACGTACGTGTATTTTCTTTTCCTTTTCTTTCGTCCTTTCTTTCTTTCTTTCTTTCCTTCTTTCTCCTCTCTCCCCCCTCTCCCACATCAACACGATATCATTAATGTTCCCTAACGTCACGTCAATGATTCTCTCGATTTTTTAACTTCGATCTCAACAAATAGATTTCTTGAATTTGAACACAAGATGACAGCCCGCATCTTATCGGCGCTTTTAGGACGATAAGAATAACGAACAAAGTGCATCAAACGAGCCAAGGAAAGAACAGAGAGAGAGAGAGAGAGAGAGAGAGAGAGAGAGATGAAGACAGGTGTTCCATGGTATTGTCCACAAAAACGAAACATGTCATCTTCGAATGATCACTGACAGCTGAGAGATCATCATATAGGATCATCATATCCTCCGTACACAAGGAAAATAACGCACCCGTATACACCTGCCATTGCTTTAATAGTCGTTACAATAAAGCTAGGACGAGAGTAAGTTTCTTCTCTCTCTCTCTCTCTCTCTCTCTCTTTCTTTTTCTCTCTTTCTTTCTTGTGTCTAATACTATGCTTTTGTTCGAATCTTTTATCCTATGTCTCGTTTGTATCACCCAAAGAGTTCATCTCATTGCTGACGTTCCACTTCTTCGTTATTCTGACGTTTAATGTCACTCGACAAGTTAGAATCACCTTGTCCATGAATTTACATCAATTTGAGAGATTACCATCTACGACGACGTTGCGAAAATTCTACGGCCTTCGCCCTTTATTAAAAGGACGCCGAGTCTCTGGCATATAAATTTTTTCAAATTCTCCACGTAGGACGTTTATGTAAGTCTTTGAGAGGGAATGTTGATGCTTCTCGGTCCCATCCGTGGCGAGAAAATGGGGAGATATTGTAGTTAATAGCTTGGCAGATGTTGCCTGTCGTCTTTACGGATCTACGAGCGATTACTACGAGACTTTATTAATATTTTGTTTCAGTTTTTATTTATTTTTTTCTATTTTTATTTTTCTTTTCTTTCTTCTTTTTTTTTTCTTAAAAAAGGGACAGCATCGATTCTCAATAATATTCAAAGATAATCGTGCTCGTTTTGTTACATTGAAATCGATTATGTACACGAATGGTATCGTGTCGTTTCAGCTAATTAAAATTCAAGTAGAGAACATAGGAGGATACGTGAGGATACGTTTACTATGTATCATATATACGTGAAAGACGACAAATTTGAATCGTTTATCACGATACTATTGAAGTTTATTTTTGAAAGTAGCGGTACACTCGATGATCACTTTAAATCGCGACGGACTCATATATAGTTCGCATATATAATTTTTTTTTCTTTCTTCTTTTCTTCTCCTCCTTCATCACGTTGCTCCTTCTTTCATTGGCTCGTCCGTAATAAGTGCGTATCATTCCTTGCAAGTAGGTGTGCGAGTGCGCGCGCACTCGTAGACGGCGAATTGAATGATAATGGAATGATTGTCGGTACAATGGGGTCAGCTTTATCTGTAGGTCCCTATCTTCTCTTTGCCGAGACTCGAGTCTTCAACCTCCTATGTAACCGTACTAGTCACGTATGAGACTCTTAAGGAGATACTTTATGTTTCCTTTTGGACAGAAACCTTTTAGTCCTTGCGATGGTGAGAACGACGTTGAAGCTTTTCTCGTGTGAGACTATCCGTTGTATTCATTTGAGAAAATTTATAGCAAAATCATTACCATAACTTGAGATTTCTATCGATATAATTATCGTTGAAAAATGTTCAAGTTCGAAATTTTATAAATATATGATTGTTTTATCATGGTTTTTTTCTTATAATCATTAGCTCATTTTTTAATTACAAAATTGCTAGAGAATTTTGTTCTAGAAATGATGTATGATTAATAAAAGAAGAAAAGGAAAACATTAAAAAAAAAAAATAATAATAAAATAATGTTCTAGGCAATTAATTGATCGATTTTCGAAAGACACTTTATTCTTTTTTCTTCGTTTTCTTTTTCCTCCCATATTGAATTTTCCGCGTTACACAGTGGCTTTGCCTTCAGAATGAATTCCGGCGAGTGGTTGCCGAGCGTATCTCCGCTTCCTCGGACGGACCCGGTAAAACATGTACGTATGAAGCCTTATTTGAGCCGTTACCTTTTCGTTCGCTCCAATACCGTGGCCGGAAGCTAAGATTTCGGTACGTGATGGGTAGCTGATGTTACATTCTCAATAAAAACGTATATATCATTCTAATGAAATGAACAATCATTGATAAGTGATCTTTATAATTTAATTTCTTTCACTGTTAACCATCATCTACGATAAAAAGAGGGAGATAGAGAGAGAAAGAGGGGGGGGGGTTTAAAGGAAAAAAAGAAAAGGAGAGTACTCGACCGGTCGTCTGGCCGGCCGTCTGTCTTCTCGAAATAAAAACCGAAGTAAAAGATTGTATTTTCGGTCAATGCCTTAGTCAGATGTGTGCTCGTTTCCCTGGGCCAAAGTAGTAGTAGTAGTAGTAGAAGAAGAAGAAGAAGGGGGCGGTGTACTCGAAATGGATTGCAAGGGGTGCCCTCCGGCTTGCGAAGGTTCTCATTCTTCGAGACTGCCTTTCAATCGGAGGGAGGAAGTGGGGAAGGAAAGAAAAAAGGAAGGAAGGAAGGAAGTGGTCGGAGACTCGTTCGATCGTTCGGAGGGATACGCTAACACGAGCAAATACTTTTCTCTTACTTACAATTAGTTCCCTTAACATATTTCAATAATCATAGAAAACGAAATAAAAAAAAAAAAAAGAAGAGAAAAGAGATCTGTTCTAAGAGGTATAGAATTTGAGAATACTATGTGATTCTAGCCGTTGATAGAAGTCGAACGTCGAATACTCGTAAATGGAAAAGCGTTGGTAAATGAGAGAAAGAGATAGATAGATAGATAGAGAGAGAGAGAGAGAGAGAGAGAGAGAGAGAGAGAAAGGAAGAGAAGGAAAAGTAATATATCGAAAAGAGAGATGTTTTGTGAGACGTTTTTTTTATCGTCCATCTCACGAACACCCTCCTTTCTCTCTCCCTCTCTTTCTCTCTTTCTCTATCTTTTCCTTTTATCTCTCTTTTTCTATTTCTGATTGCTCCGGGTGACGAGAGTTTCGTGTCGCGATTACTTGAAAACCGAAGGAAAAGGCGAAAGGTTGACAACCGTTCGAGGATATATGTTCCTCTCTTTCTTTTTTTTCTCTCTCCGGGCTATAGGAACCCGAGCCGACAATACACTTCTAAAATGCCCCCGCGTCTTCTATATTTTCATGGGGGGTTGCGCACGCGCCAGTCTCTCCGACTTCCTGCCATCCGCCTTGCTTCCGCTATTTCACATTATGTTATATGCACACTGTGCCTCCCTTCTCCGCTAACATCCTCGTTTTCGCCCTACGGACTACCTCCTTCAGCCCTCGTCTCTACGGAAACACATCTGCACTTCGATATACCTATATGGATATATGTATAGTATATGTATGTATGCGTGTATATATATATATATATATATATCATATATATGAGAGTGAGACAGAGACAGAGACAGAGAGAGAGAGAGAGAGAGAGAGAGAGAGAGAGAGAGAGAGAGAGAGAGAATCGCGAGACTTCGCGAGAGACAGATGCTGAACCGGACGATAATCCTCTCCCTTCCTCGACTCCCTCCCTCATTTTACTTCTTTTCATTCTTTTGCCTACTCCTTCGCTAATTAAATCGCCTCGTTCCGTTACGAGGCTCTCCTTTAACCTTCTCGATGTTCGGGCAAAGGCATATATACGTTGAAGATTCATACCTGGCAAATTGTTTTCGAGTAGGGGGGGGGGAAGCTCTTCTCCGGTGTATCTTTTTCTTTTTCCATGGATTTTTTCCTCGATATTGTATCAGGTTTCAGATATATCCTAGCGACTTAATAAGTTTAATACTTTACTTTTTACCTCTATTCTATGATATCTCATATCGTGAAGATGTTTTAATATTTTCCGAGCTGGTCCGATTTGATGTTGTTGTTATATACTAATATGTTTCTGATGGCGAACGAAATTTTTTTTCCTTTTTTTTTCCTTCAGATTTTCATTGATAGGAAAAGAGAGATGTTTAATATAAAGGACAGTTATAATGAACACGGTCTTATACATACATTCATATATTTTCAAATATTACTAGAGCGAAATTATTTTAGGGATCACATATATCGATCGATGTTTCAAGGTGTGACCATTTCTCGATAGGGTGCGGTGATCTATAGAAACGTAACTCGGATAGTAGATATATACATACGGTCTTGTAACGTTTCGCGTTAATTAGCCAAGCGATTGAATGGTTTACGCTGCCTAGGATATAGTGTGTGTGTGTATGTATGTGTGCGCGCGCGTGCGTGTGTGTGTGTACATACATATATACATATATATGTAAATGTTTCAAGGCAATTACACGTAAAGAGCGTCTCGTAAGATAGTATACAAGACCATATGATATTAACGATCGGGTTGCTCGCATGGATTAATCATAAATTACACAATGAAAGTAGGAGAGGAAGTATAACGGTGGGATGTAAACGGTAAATATTATCCTAACATAGTGAACATAATTTTATTGTGAGTTTCGTTTCTCTCGATACCAAGCAAACATAATTACAACGTAAAAATGAAATTAGAATTCTGATTATACAATTTTTGATAGTTAAGATCGAAATATTCGAATTAACTGATTGGAATCATTTGTGTCGAATTATCAAATTAACGATGTAAATTTAGTTTCACAAATGGACAATCAGAAATTTACAGCTATAGGATAATAGAAACGCGTATAGAGAGAGAGGGGGGAGGGGAGGAGAGAGAGATTATATCGAATGAATTGCAAAATCGTTCCCGTGAAATGGATAACATAGGAATCGCGTTAACAAAACGCGACATGCCGTGAAATTTAATGAAACGTTTCGTATCGATATATGTATCTATTCGTGGTTTGTACGGTCGGACGTTGTGCGAACGACATACGAGTTGGTTGGTGGCTGCAATACACGCGACGAGATAAGATGTGTGCTCGCGTTTTGTTAAAGAACCTTAAAGTTGACGTTAAGCCTACGAGTGACATCGAGTTAAACATTGGGGAAGATCAAAGGAAAGACTAATCTTTTCCGCGAGTAAAATGTTAATTTTCTTTTTCTTTCTTTCTTGGAGAATACATACCTATATCTTTCCAAGTTGTTCAAATAAAAGACATTGCACAAAGATAAGATCGAAAGTATCGTTGAAATTTGCTCGTTATTTCATGTTAATTCGTGTCACGTTATTATTACAAGAGAGGAACGAAAAGAATGGTGATCGAAATTGTAATATGTACTTTACAACGAGAAACGTTACTCTTCTTTCTAATCGCGATTCGTATTCATAATTCTGCACCACATCTTAAGATATAATTTAATGAAATTCTCTCTTATCTTGTACTATTAATCGTAGAAATTTCTCTACTTTGTTCCAAATCTCATTTTTCTTTTTTTCTAGCGAGTTACGGTCCGTAATAACGTGGCAACATTTACTTTTCCTTCCTCCTTTTGATTCTCTCTCTCTCTCTTTCTCTCTCTCTCTCTCTCTCTCTCTCTCTCTCTCTCTCTCTCTCGTTCTTTTTCTCTTTCTCTCGGCAGACTTAATCTCAAGTACGATAAAACGTTTTGCTATACACACTCGAGAAGCACGAGCAAAACTCAACAGTGTTATAGCGCTTATGGAAGGAGTAAACAACCGAGGCGTGTCTCCGTTTCCTCGAGCTTGGAAGCCGTCCCCCGGATTTACGATTGTTGCCATTCTGTTCGTGGAATCGTCAGGATATACCCCCCCAAAATTGTAGGCAACTCACTGCCAACGAGCGTACGACCCACGCGTTTCCTTCACCTCCTCCTCCTCCTCCTCCTTTTCGTTCACCTCATCCTCCTTCTCCGTTCATGAAGTTTCTATACAATTTAACCGTACGTATTTTCGTACGTATTTTCTGTCCATTCATATATTTCCTTTCAACAATGATACTGTACGATATCTGGAACGTTGATTATTCTCCGCTCGTTCATTTCTTGTTTTTTTCTTTTTTTTTGATTAACTCGATAGTAGTCATTTTTTTGTTTATTGACGTTTCGACCATCGATTGGAGGAATTATTTATTTATTTATATAGATTATATTTATGAAGTTCACCGTATTACCTATATTATAATAGTGATATATACATGTATAGTTTGCAAAATTATTATTATGAAAGATGGAAGAATTAAAAAAAAAACTAAAACAAAAAAAAAGAAATTCATAACAAAAAATAATATCCGTAGTAATTATTCTTGCATATTCAACGTGGAAACGAATAGAGTTTCTTAGCACGCGCGTCCTGAAATTCACGCATCTATGACCGCGCGATCAACGGGGCTGCATTATCATTTTATAATGACGTGCGAAACGCACACGCTTGGCTTGTATGCACGCTCACTAACATCACAAACATCTATGTCTGTTAGGAGAAGAACAATGCAAGATTGTAATGTGCGTGAGTGGTGTGTAAGTTGCGTGTAAATAACGGAGAGCCAACCAATCGACGAGATGCAAAGGAAAGGAAAGGCTATTTTCAACTCTTCCATTAACTATTTCGTAATAATCACGTGCGATTCCTTAAGAGCGATGGTTTTTCCTTGGGATACAATGAAACCGTTACAATGTTCTGTCTTTTCCCTCAGATATAATATACCTGCGTATTTCGTTAAAAAAAAAAAAGAAAAAAAAAGGAAAAGAAAAATATAAAAAACAATTCGATTCGATTGACCCAAAAAATTCTTTTTAAGAAAAGTAAAAACGTGAGGGCATCGGATATATACTAGTTTAGAATCGGTGTTAATTGTTCTCAGTTTAAATAGAGTTCCGAGCGATTTCAAAAGTTCCACAGTTAATCGTTTTCCTGGTAAATGTTTGTGCGGAAAGTTCGCGAAATGTGAAAAGTTTTGTATCGTTGGGTTAGAGAGGCCACACGAGCCTACTCTCCCGCCGTAAACTGTGTAACAGAAAAATAAAAGAAAGAGAGCTCGGTAAAATTCACTCTCGAGGACTCTTCGCTGAGCCCTGATATTAAATAGAATTAGATCGATATAAACGTGCTTCTGATGGTGGAGGGTTGCTTGAATGAATGATTCCAGTTTCGCGATGTTGACTTGACAGGGGAATGTCAGGAAGGGTGCATAATGCGGAACGAACATATCAGATGCACCTTGTTGGAATTTAACCTGTTACCATTTTTAAATCCAAGGGATCGAGAAGGCAGGACATAAGGGCCAAGTTTAATGATTCGGAAAATTCGAATCAATTTTATTGTGTTGTTAATGCGACTTTTATCAGCACATACGAAAGATAATTATTTTAATAAATATTGATTTAATAATTATCGTACATGATATATCGTACCTGATATATATACCGAGTATCTAAATTCATGTATGTATGAGAGAGAGAGAGAGAGAGAGAGAGAGAGAGAGAGAGAATAACAAGATTCTAAGGAGCATTAAATTATGACATATATATTCCCTTTCGATGAATTACAATCTCGATAAGCGAGACTTCGGTTTCAGTGTTTCTATTCGGTACGGATCCAATCCCTGAATTTAATGTCATTTCTCTTCGTTCTGAATGAGAGATACGTACGTCTGCTTCCCTCATGTTTCTTCCTTCAGTATTGTCTGACCCGTAAATTGAGTTTCGTCTTCGGAAGAAGAATCGAGAGGAACCGAGATGGAGATAAATATCGAACGAATCGATATACGACGTAGAATTTTATTTGTTGAGACTACGTCCATTCTTGTTACTTTTCCTTCCCTTTATCTACAGATTTAATTTATTAATATATTACTTCGAAATATACGTGGTACATACAAGTGGTAGGATGTTGCAAAAGGATTTTATTTCGATTCAATTCATCTTAATAAGTAAACTAAGTGACGGGGTTTTATATATATAACTTTTACCTGGTCTCTCAATGAATTTATTAGAGTTTTGAATATGCCCGCATCAAAGTAATATTAAAAATGTATTCTGTAGTAAATAATAAGAATAATTCCAACTCCTTTTGCTTCGACTAAGAAATCTTTAATTATGTTAATATAGGGGTACCTGTATATAAAACATTATAAATGTCACCTCGTAGCATCGTGATTATCATACAATATGTATTCTTAAATTATCTTTCATGACAACTGCAAAATCATCAAAGGATGTTTAATTTCGATATTCTTTCCTTTTGGTTCTGATGTGTCATTCGGATCGATTCGTCTCATGGGATGAGAAACGTATCTCTAGAACGAGTCCCATGGAAACACGATATGTACCGTCGATATGCTTCGGGACTTGTAGTTCCATGTGAAAAACCAAAAGGAAGCTGAAATCGTCTCGGTCAGTGAAGACCTCGTGATTTTATATCTTCGAGATCCCCATTCAATTTCAGAAACGGCAATGGGTGGTACGTTTCTAAGACTATATCGTAAAAATATTGACTCGAGTTATTTCATCGTGAGAAAGAGATAAAGCGTTGAAATCTCGGCGAGGCTTTTGACGTAGGTACTTTGAAAAAAACAGAAAGGGTGATTTTCCCGAACCTTTCCTCGGTACCGACGTAGATACGAAAAAGAAAGAACGAAAGATAAAAAAGGGAAAAAGAAAAGAAAAAAGGAAAACTTATCTCGTCCGTACTTTTCATACCGCAAAGTGCGAGACTGCATTATTCATGAAGCGTAGGGTGCCGTAGCATTTGGACCATTTTCAACATGGTGAATCTACGTCGGCGTAGTTCGTCCACGATATTCCTATGGCCCTATTTACATACATCTCTTGCCACTGAATCACGATGCAGTTGCCCTTTCAGCAACGCTACATCTCTCACGAGGAGAAAGAAGAACATTTCTCGGTAAACGTCCTCTTTACTGACGGAGAACAATAACTCGTAGAAAATCGTTCTTTCATCCTTTTCTAACAGACTCGATCGAGAAACTATTTCTCATACACACACACACAAATACACACACACACACACACACACACACACACACATATATATATATATCATATCGTTTATTTTTCTTTTCTTTTTTTTTCTGAAAAACAACAAGCGTCTATTTGGAAGGTGAGAATTATTTTTTCAAGAGGCGACAGTAGGTACGCGAGAGTCCATGGAAACAAGCCTAGTATTCCGGGAGAAGAAGAAGACGAAGAGAGGAAAGCTAAAAAGGATTAAAAAGAAGACGAATAATACTCGCGCGGAGGGCTCGTCGGACAGATCGATGCACGGCCAGTCGGCGGCTAGTTTGAATTTCCAACTCTTGAAAGATGGAACCAGCGGCAGACATGTATTGTATACATACGTTTCTACGTATATGTATGGATGCGTATCTATGTACACATATGTACATATATATGTATATATATATGTAAGAACACATACACGTGGACGTGTATGTTGTACGTAGGTAGTATATGGAAAGATAGAGACACAGGGAGGCAAGAGAGAAACAGCAACGCACACGAGGGGTGGCCCGGTGCGTCGTCCCAGGTAAGGGGCAGCTGTCCACCAGGTGCCACTCGCCCCACCGCGCGCTCCTGGTCTAGCGGACGACTGGTGGGGAGTATGAGAATCCGATTGGTTGGTGGCTCGCGCGCGGATCGGAGATACTCCGGCGCGCCGCGATCGAGCAGAGTCAGTCGTCCCTGGGCGCTCAAGGGATCCGCAGTCGTTCGGTAGATTCGCTTTACGGCGCGTCGTCCATTGCGGCTCGTGACACGCGGTTTCTCACTTCTTATTCTTTTACTTATTCTTATTCCTATACTTATTATATATTATATATTATTATTATTCGATATAATATAATATACAAAACATCGCATTTCGGTTACGTCAACTAAAAGGAAAAATATCCGTGGTAGTGAGTGCAAGATAAAAAGAGAGAGAGAGAGAGAGAGAGAGATAGAGATAGAAGAATACTAGTCATCATTGTTTTGCTTCGTGCTTTATTATTATTATAATTATTATTATTATTAATATTATTATATAATAATTATTAATTGACTATATTTTGACAAAACGATTCCATCTTACGACAAGATCTCAACCGGTGATTCTTTTTCATTTATGTGCATCGAGTGACGAACAAACTGTGTTCACTTTTATTCGGTCTTTGATTCTAATATTCGTTCGGTCTCCCTTCGCTTCTTCGCACGGCGAACGTTATAATAGATTATTTGAAGGATTCTATCGTCGTGGATTTTGATCTCCGCACGATTCGTTCGTATTAATTATTTCAAGATTTCGCACGCTCTCGACTCTCGAGAGCAGCACGGCCAGATTTATGGGGGTGTCCGGAGAGTGCGCGGTCAAGGGCAGCAAGAGCCAACCCTGTCACTGCTGCGCGAGTCACGTCGTTGCTAGTCCCAGCGCGAGCGTGCAGCAGCACCACCACCAACAACTTCACCAACATCACCATCATCAGCTACAACAGCAACAACATCAACGGCATAATAATCATCATCATCACCACCATCATCACGAGGTACATCACGCTATTCATCCCAATCATCACCATCACCATCATCATCATCAAGATAAGAACAACGTGCCGGTCGAGGTCCAACACAACGGTGACAACAGCAACATTCTCGCGCCTCTTCGCAGCAAGATGAAAGTATTGAAGAAGCTTAAACGCAAGATGGGCTTAGGTGAGCAGGCCACGCCTACGAATCTCTTCTTTCTCTATTTCTCTTTTCCTTCGTATTGCTCGTTAACGAAACTGTCCTTGCGTCCTTCGAAATTTTAATTCGACTCCGTGTTTATATCGGGTATAACGATATGCGTTCCTAAAGTAAATATCATATTTGTAATCGAGCAGAGGTTATTGACCCATTTGTATACATCGAAGTTTTCAAGAACGTTCGCATATAGATCGAAGATTTAGAGAAGCATCTTTATAAAGTAAACATGTATATATAACAGTGTGTATATATATATACACATACACATACACATACATACGCACACACAATACATACATATACAAGTCCCGTAAAGGATTCGTGTTATATTCCCGAGGTCAGCGTGTCGTCTATACGGGCAGCGATCCTCCCTTGTCGTTTGCTTCGTTCTCTTCCGGATACCGTCGTTGCGAAGTATCAAAGGGCGAGGCATAAGCAAGCCGCACGGTAACATGTACTTCTTGTAACACTACCGTCGTGTTTTTTTGCTCTCACGCGTATAAAGTTCCTTTCTATAGGTGGTTAACATTCGAGACGATCTCATAAATCGTTCGTTTTCATTTCTTCTTCTTCTTCTTCTTCGAGAGATCATTTTTCCCTTTTTATCTGAATATAGTTAAAATGAAAACGAACCGATTAGAGATTTTCATGTAGACTTGAAGGCTTATCGAAATTTACGAAAACGAATTTGTTTAACTCACCGAACGGACGGATAACGATTCAAGTACGCAACTTCGAACATTACTTTTTGCGGTTCGGTCAGCGGTTTTCTACCATTCTCATCTCCGATAATTATCGGCGATGCCCCATGACCCGAGTTTTCCGATATATCCACTGAAAAGCACGACGACGAGAGCTATCGGTCTTCGACGATAGAAAATCCCCTCCATTCTCTTTTACATTCGATCGAAATCTCTCGCTAATAGTTGTCGTCCTTGTCGATAGCGAGACTGGTCGCTTCATTTCGTTCTCCTTATTCGATTCTATCGTTTACGACAATCGCTTCGCTATCTAGTGTAACCTATTACCGCTTTTACTTCGAAGAAGATAAAAAAATACATATCTCGGTTATCAAGATTTGAGTTTCGATTTGTATTAGTCGAAAAAATGTATCTTTTGAAAAAAGTGAAACAATACATTAGAGAGAAGTAGGTCATGGGAGTGTCTCATTTGTTTTCCAGGTTCGAATTTTGATTGAACATGATACTCTTTTATTTTTCTCTATCATGGTCTCTCTCTCTCTCTCTCTCTCTTTCTCTCTCCCGCCATCCTTTGCTCGTTTTCATCGTTTCATCCTTCGCATCTCCAAAAAGCTCTACCACCCCCGTTTCTCCCTACCTATCGAGTCTGCCAGGTAGATTGTACTTATCTGCGAGCTTTTCGTACAGCTCGATTTTTTACTTTCCTCTTTTTTCCCCCCGTAGCTGCAGCATCGTTTATCCGTATATACCTATCCCAACATACACGCGTGTTCCACTGTATGCGTTCGCATCGTTGACCGACTTTTCCTTCAATGGATGATTTAGCAGTAACCACGCGAGTCTCTTACTCTTGTCTTTTCTCTCTCTCTCTCTCTTTATCTCTATCTCTCTGTCGCGTTTCTTCTCCGCCCTATCCCGTACATACCGTCCTCATCAGATATTCGTTGTTCCCAACCAGTCACGACCCTTTTTTCCACGAGCAGCGTCCATTGTCAGCGACAGCTTTTGCAAAGTGGAAACCTTCTTCTTCCTCTTTTTCTTTTTCTCTCTCCATCTCTTTTCCCAGAGAACTTTTTGTCTTGTCTGCCATAGCAGAAGTAGTAGTAATAGCAGCAGCAGTAGCGGTAGCAGTAGCGGTAGCGGTAGTAGCAGCATCGTTCCTTGCGTCTCTTCTCTTCATGGCTTTTCACCGATATCTCTCAGAGCAAATTTTAAAGCACCACCGATGACGCCGAGAGACAAAAGCATCATCACCGGCTACAACGACGACCACGAGACTCCATCGGACTGGGCTAGTAAGATTTTACATCGTAAAAATGAAAAGGGTAGTCATGAATGAAAAGAAATCTTTTATTTTTCTTATTTTTTTGGTACTTTTTCTCTTCCTTCGGAATTTTCTTTGAAAAATGTTATCGTTATCTTTTATTTCGGCATCGCGTTACAATGTTCTTGTTTGTTAATACAAAAAAGGGACGATAACGAAATAGTAATCGTTTTTCTTAGATCGAAAAAGGGAATAATAGAGACTTCGAATTCGTTTAGTTTCGATGGACCAACGCTGAGTACGACCCTTTTCGTCTGTTGAACTTTGTAGGAGGTCTGAAGAGTGAGGGGAGGTCCTTAAAAATCAGCCAGTCGGACCGGTTGTCTTCGGGTTCGTTTTTACGGGCTCGTTTGTCTTCGGACGCGTGGCGATTGTAACGTGAAAGGAACGATTTCCGTGTCGAACTTCGTAATCGTAAAAATGAGTTATGAGTATGAATATTAATTTCATCAATTAATCAATTGAAAACGATCGAACATTATTTGTCGTAGTCAAGGAAATACCTTTTGTTTAGACGAGGATAGTACATGTTGTTTTTTGTTTTATTTTTGCTTTTGTCTTTTTATTTCTTTCTTTTTCTTTTTCTTTTTAATAAAATCAGGTACACAGATTTTTTTGATTTCTTTCGGAGTAGGTCGAGTTCCAGCTGACTATTCTTACGTTGGCAGCTGTTCGAGCAACCCCTCGCTGTTTTCACCCTCGTTCTTTTTTTCCCTTGAGAATAACGTAAGACTTTCTCTCTCTCTCTCTCTCTCTCTCTCTCTCTCTCTCTCTCTCTCTCTCTCTCGCTCTCGTTCTCTCTTCCTCCTCCCTCGTTCTTCTGTCCTCTTTAAACTTCCCTTCTGTCGTTAGAGCAGAGCGAACAACCGACGACGCGATTGCCTTTAAATTTTCTAGACTTTTTACCTGAACACACGTAGAAATGACCGTTTCGTCTTTTCCTTCTTTCATGTTTCCCGTCGATGCATGCGCCGATTATCGTCGAGAGTAGGCGATCAAAAGATTCGTTGGTTCATTTTCATGGACCGAAAAGTAGAAGAGAAAGAAAATTTACGGTACAAAAAAAAACACAAAAGAGAGAGAGAGAGAGAGAGAGAGAGAGAGAGAGAGAGAGAGAGAGAGAGAGAGAGAGAAGTATTTCTTTCTTGTCGAAAAAAAAGTTTGTGACAGGCAAATGAAAAAAAAAAAAAAAAAAACAAAAAATAAATAAATAAAAAAGAAAAAGAAAGAAAGAAAGAAAAGAAAATAATCGTAGAATTCCTTCGTGAAACGAGAGAAAATAGTCGTTGGCTAGAAATAGATTCGAAGCGATGTGAGTACAAATCGATCGATTCGCAAGTTGATGGAGAAAACCTTGCTTCGATGAGAAAGAAAGAAAGAAGATCAGCTGATCGGCAGGGAATTCTCTTTAGAGAGACGAGCAATGCTTTTCGCTTCTTACCTCATCGACTGGTTCGGGTAAAAGGAAATAAATAAAAAGGAAAGGAAGAGTGGAGTATAATCCTTTCTCTCTCTCTCTCTCTCTCTCTTTCTCTTCCTTCCTTCCTTCGTTCCTTTCCGTCTTCTCTTCTCTTACGATATTATTTATTTTTTATTTTTTTATCGGGTTGCCGTGGTGAATCATTCCTTTCCCCCTTCTCGCAGAAATTCTCAGACAGAATCTCGCGCCTTCGAAGTCCTCTTTTTCTTACATCAACGCAGGTGGAGTTTACATTGCTGTTGTCGTCGTCGTCGTCGTCATCGTCGTTTAAACGAGAAACCTTGCGTCATAGCTGAAGCAAATAAGAAAATTCAAGACCGTGCCGCGTGTTATAGGAACTTGCCTTTTTTTCTGTTTTTTTTTTTTTTTTTTTTCTTTCCCTCGTCGACTACCAATGGGTTCTCTTTCTCTCTCTCTGCCTTTTTCTCTCTTCTTCTTACTTTCTTCAAGTCGTAAGTCCAAGACTGACTCATTGCTTTACCAAGTTGGAAGGTCGGACAATGAGCTAGTCCTGGTAATGCCCGAGTATTTCGAAACTGGTTAATCGACAAATCGGCCAGGGAAGGCCTACTTCGCGTGTAATTTCTTCTCGGCAGGTTTCAGCTTATAAAACGGACATAAATCGGAACGGAAGGTGATTCACGGTTTGGTATTTAATGATCGGAATTATATCGATTATATGACTAATATCGTTGTTTTACATTCATGATCTTTCGACGTGTTTACATTATCACGAAACATATATTATAAACGTTAGAATGTTATTACTTAACTCGATCTATTTTCTTTCTTCTTCCTTTTTCGTCTTAGATAAATATCTGTTGCATTAATGTAAGATGGAAAGAAAAAAAAAATAATAAACCGAGAAAATCTTTAATCGGACGAATCTTTTGAATAAATCGATAACTGACCGTCCTCACTGACTCCTTCTTTCTTTTTTACTTACATGTGTGTTTTCTGCCCACCCACCCGTTTTCCGCTTTGTTCATGACGTCACACTCGCGAATAAAACCCGTCTTTGTTCCCACGAGCGTTTTGCAAACCGGTTTGCCGATGGTTCCGTATCGTCTATCAGCTGGTTGAACCGTTCGAATGCAAGGACATTCCTATTTTGAAAAGGATCGGAAATACCGAAATGTCTCCCTCGTGAAGATAATTTTATCTTGATTCTTTACGTTTCCACGTGGCAGTGATTTTGTTAATATTTTCTTTTTTCTTTTCCTTCCTCTTTTTTTTTTTTTTATCATGACGTTCAGATTAGTCGATGTTCGTCATCGTCAATTGTATTTCTGTGAAAACTATTAAGATAATTTTTAGTTAAATACGTATCATATCTTTGGAAATTCCAATGAAGATCCTTTTATACTAACGAAAAAACCTATTGCTATCTCAAGGAACATCATGCGAAACAAAGAGATAACTCGAGAAGTTCGTGAGATAAAACGAACATTCTCGCTTAAGATTTTTCCTTCAAAATCGATATATACCTGAACGTATTTGAACATCGTCTCGCAACATAGTTTCGGTAAATACGTAGAAATTCTTAGTTTAAAAAAGCCAGGTAGATAAGCGTCCAGTTCCTATTTCCTGTAAGTACGTATAACGAGCGGAAACGAACTGAAATCATTAGCGGAAGTTGATGTAGCTTAATCGTTTTCCTGCTCATATCGAATTTTTCTATAGATAAATGATTTATCTCGTTAAATTCGAATGACGAATGAATATTTTGCTTTTTAGAAAAATGAAAAAAATAAAATAAAATAAAAGATAAAAATACGCATTGACACGCACGTAAGCGCATAGTGGTTTCGATTTTGAACGAAACGCGAGTTGGCCGAACAATTGTCCATACTTGTGAAGTAGTTAGTAAAAAAAGTCATGGAAATGATAATTAAAAAGTTTTATTTCGTTATTCCACAAAGGTGCTGGAACGTAACTCGTGCCGGTTCTTAATTACAGGTAGAACGAACGTGGCATTGTGATGAGGATAGATTAGATACTCGCGAGATATTCGTTTCTAAGAAATGAACAGAAGAGAGAGAGAGAGAGAGAGAGAGAGAGAGAGAGAGAGAGAGAGAGAGAGAGAGAGAGAGAGAGAGAAAGAGAGAGAGAGAGAGAGATAGTAATAGTAGTAGAAAAGATTGTTCCATCAAAAGGGATCATATCTCTCGTACGTATATGAAGGAAAGGAGAAGGAAGCAAGGTGTGTGAACACCCTAGGTTAGGGCGCACGTGGTGTATTCTCTTTCTCTCTCTCTCTCTCTCTCTCTCTCTCTCTCTCTCTCTCTCTCTTTCTCTCTTCCCTCTCTCTCTTTTTCCTTTACCTTCCCTCATCGTAAACTTCCTACACCGGAAGCAACTAGCATAGATTTAATGGTGCTAGTATGTAAGTAAAGTATATGTGGTTTGCATCTGACGCTAAGGACAAGCGCGTGCTCCGAAATGCATTTAAATGCATAGAGTTGTTCAATTAAATAAATTAATGTTTTCATTTAATATGAAACGTTTTCTTATTTCTACATATCTTTGTCTTATCTTCTTAGTGAAATTTTCTTGAGTTCAATCTTCGTTAATAAAAAAAGAGAGAGAGAAATATAGAAAAGAAAAAAAAATAAACACGCGTTGGAGAAATATAAGACTTGTGAATAGTTATTTTATTATCTTCTATTGACTTTTTTTAAAAGGCAACACGTAATTTTGTTATCGAAGGAAAAAGCCACTGCTGTAATTTACTATCGGCTCGAAAAAAGTAAGCAAGTGAATGAGTGAATAAGAGAGAGAGAGAGAGAGAGAGAGAGAGAGAGAGGGCAGATTATGTAAGCACACCGCACGGCATGTAACTGCTGAACATCTGTCGTCGTTCGTGAAGTGCCATATACGAGATGTGATCCAGAGGTAGAGGAAAGCCTCGAGGCCTTGCGTGAGAGCTTTTTGTTAGCCCTTGTGCGACTCTCTATAGTCGACTCTCTAATTAAATTCCTCTCTCCCGATAATGCACTTATCTTTAAAAATTTTTCTTTTTAGATTAGCACGAAACGTTCATTCATTTTTGTTCACTTCCATAATATTATATCTACCTATAATCATGCGTCGTTTTAATAATAGCTAAATGAAAATCATTCTTGGAGTATTAATGAAAGTATTTGTAAGGACATCTGTTAAAGAGAAAAGAAGAGAAAAAGAAAAAAAATGTATTTTTCTTTCCCGTCGTCTCGAATGACGGAGAGAACCCTCGTTGAGATTTATCGAGGCTGCCTTTTTAAGGTTTCCTTTTTGTTTCCCTTCTCTTTCTTTCCATAGATGCTCTACTGCCCCCCAGGAGCATTCACGGTGCTTTTTATGGAACAAACGTTGAGACACCGACGACGAAGCCATTCTTCGATCATCGAGCTTTCGTCTGGCAGCGAGCTGGCTTCTCCCTCTTTCTCTCTCTCTCTCTCCTTCGCTTCTATTTCGTGCTTTAGTGTCATCGTACTCCGCACACTTCCTTTCTGAGACATTTTCCTTTCTGAACTGTTTTATATTACTTGTTGCAAGCACGAAGAGTTATAATAATATAAAAAAGAGAAAAGAGAAAGAAAAAGGAACAAGAGCTTTTGGGATTACCTTTTTTTAATCTTTATTTTAATTGACTTTCAAGTGACCATACATGATACTTTTCAATGGATGACTCATTTTTAGGAGCACGAACGAAGGGTCGTAACTAGTCGCGAAGAGATACGAATCCCTAGGAGCCTCTACACCCTCGCGTATACGTATTACACTCGGGACTTGGGACTGCTCTAGACTTTAATGGAACAAATGTTGCGAGACCGAATCCCTTATATCGACTATGATCGAATAAAAACCAAGTAAAGTTCTCTGCTTTTAAAGCAATCCTAACACTCTTTCGTTCACTCGTAAAATAAGCGATAAACCATCTTAACTAGCTAGTATTATATTTTTACCGTTCTGGTAAAAGAAATCCTGCTAGGCAATTAAACATTTCCTGGATCGAAATATAATTTACGCTTTTACGATCACTCGATCATTCTTTCTTTTTTCTTCTTCTTTTTCTTCTTCTTCCTCTTCTAACCCGGCGATGAAGAACAGTACAATTGTTATTTCTACGAGACTCGATAATTGGCAGTATTCATCTCGAAAGATTTATATTTATGGAAAAGGGAAACATTGAAACTAAAAACTACCCATCGTTATAAAACTTTTCGTTTCGTTTAAAAGAAAAGTGTTGCAATGTTTCCTTTTTTTTTTAACGATGACGAAATCATATGCAAAAAAATCATAATTTTATCTTATGTCAGAAATCATTTTTTTTTTTACGAATAAGATGAAGAGATGAACATTTTTTCGATTATGTTTCTCTCTCTCTTTCTCTCTTTTTTTTTTACATGAGAATCATTTTAGTAGCAAGCTAACGTATTCATGTCGGTATAGAAATCATCGACCTGGTATTCCCCCTCCCCCTAATTTCTCGCTCGTTATACGAAACATCCTTTACGCCCACTTAATCTGCTACGAAATGCGAAATGAAAGACGAGAAGAAGGAAGAACGACCCACGCGTAATTTAGATAGAGTAAGAACATGGCGCCTCAATGAACAAGTCAATGACTGAATGGAGAATGGACGATGATTTAATTGTCGAGAGTGTCAAAGTTCAAACGGTAACCGTGACTTGACCCTTAGTTAGAATCACACTTTCTCATCCCTCTTATCACCACCCACGTATCGTTCAAAGCAACGTACATTATTACTTCTAATCGCAGGAAGTTTGTCAATAATAACGTATGTACGGTTGACTCAATTAGCTCGATTTTGTTCGAAGGAAGAGCTAGGTCACTCGATGATAATCGTCATCATAATGATGATTAGACATAAGCCATTCATTAAAATTGATCGATTGATCGTTCCGAAGAAGATCTCATTGATCTCTTTGCTTTCTCGAAGAGTACTGGAAGAATAAAGGACTTAATTAGGATCATTAATTGACATAACGATCTTCTTCTTTTTCTCCTTGTTCCTCTTATTTCTCCACCCATCTTTATTCATATAGTTAACAAACAGGCCAATTTCATTATACAACGAGAATGGTAGTTAATAATAATTAAGATAAATGAAGTAAACGGATAATTGGATTTCATTTTATTCATTCTAATTGTTTATCAGCGAAGCTTTTTATATCAAATCTCGAAACGTTCTTTCATCGATCGTACGAAGCAAAGCGAAATACTAATTTCAGGAAATTCCTCGGAGGCCACGTGTGGCAAGCCGCGAAAGTATGCTCGTTTTGCGATAAACCAACGTCGTTCGAGTAAACGCGAATGAAAACGGCCGACATTATCGATTTAGTTGAAGTAAACATCAACTTCCTTCGGTTTCTTCGTTGCCGATCGAAACGGGGAACGATCAATGATGGAAATTCAGGAATAAAGAACGATTTCAGGATCATTCATTTCGTAATTTCGAAATTGATAATTATGGCATCGGTTGTATAAATTTGAGCATAGTACTTCAATATTAGATGAACTATCAAACTATCGCGAATGCAAATTTCGTGTGTTGGTTAGGGATCATGAAGAAACGAGGTCGTAATCGGGAATTTCGATGTAAACTCCAATCGACTTTCCGGCGTTTCTTCGACTTGATTTATGTATCTTCGCGTTGATCGTCTTCTGTGAATCGTCAGAGTTTCGAAACTCCTCGAATACTGGGATGTAAACAACCAGAGAAGAAATTTCAACTTGGTTTCCGTCCGAGATCGCTTTTCTAACTTCATGTCGTTGTCTCTCAACCATTGTCTATAGTTGCATGAGTTGAACAAAAAAAAGTATGCAGAGTTTATTGGTGAATACTCATTCGAGATAGATAGATAGATAGATAGATAGATAGATAGATAGATAGATATAGAGAGAGATTGAGAGAGAGAGAGAGAGAGAGAGAGAGAGAGAGAGAGAGTCTTCAACGTTAATCGAACGCACTCGAGGTCGTCCTCCTTGATAACGCACGAGTAATTCGATCGGTAGACACGTCGACGGCATTAATGAGACCTCTCCCATGCATTATCACATACATATAGATATCTACATATACGTAGATAAATTTCCATAGGCTCTTCTTGCTCATTGTTCAGTGAAAATCGCATAGGTTCTCTTTAGGATAGAACGGCCACACGATTAGCCGTGATTTCACCTTAATAGTCCACCTCAGTAACCTCTTCGAGCTTCAAGCCTTTGAATAAAGTCTACTTACCTATCTGAACGAGTTCCTCTTATTTGTCTTATAGTTCGTATCGGAGGAATTACATGATGTTATCTTCCTTTTATTTCCGATCGTGCGTACTCGAGACTACTTCCGTTTCGAATTTACGAGTGGAACGAATCTTTCATATAGCCGATAGAACATTCGAAAGTAGATCTAAAGATAATTAATAAACGTTTGCAAATTATTTTTCAACAAATAAGACATCTTCCCGAAGTAATTTTCTTTATATTTCATGAATTATTCAAAATTTCTATTGTTAGGTAAAACAGAACGTATTTGTCATCGTAAATGGATTTTAATAAAATTTATTTCTTTTTCTCGTGGAGAGAATTATGAGAGTGATCGATTTTATAGGGAAACACGACTGGATCCATCTGCCATTAATATCCTGAGGGGAGAAACCTACCGTTCCTTGATCCCTTCCTGTCACGAAAATACAGATCTTCCCCCCCTACCTCCTCTCTCTTATTTTCTCTTGTGTAGGATAGCTTGGAGCCGTTCATGGGAATTCTCATGCAAATTGAAGCAAGGTAATATTCTTTCATCTCCTCCTCCTCCTCTTCCTCCGTCTCCTCTGTAAAATATACATGCACGCTAAAAGCAAGTATCCGTTGATAAAAAGATTATTTTTTCGAACTCGTGTCGAATTTTTTCGTCGAAGAAATAAAAATATTATAGTTGACATGATATCTATGACGATTTTACCGTAGAAAACTCAAGTGTCGGAAAAGCGTATGAGTTCGAGAGCGTCGATCAAAGCTTACCGAGATTCGGCGTTGATCGCGAACCTAAAAATGAGTGAAATTTCGCTCGACGTGCCCGTCACTTCACCCTCGCTCGCTCTTTCACTCTGTCGTTCGAAGGGAGAGTGGCTCTTGCGTTTATTTTTCGTTTTATTTCAAGAGGTAACAAAAAGAAGAGAATGAGAGAGAGAGAGAGAGAGAGAGAATTCGCTTTTTTCCAAGCGTCGAAGTGAAGTTAAGCGTCATCGTATGGCTATCATCATAGTCGATAAATCGAATCGATAGAATTGAATAGAGACGTAAAGAGAAATCGACAAGATTGGTAAATAAAGATTTTCTTTGAAATTCGTCGAGCTTGGAATAGTATACGTATACGATATAGAGAAGGACGAAATAAAAGCTTTATCTCGTTATCTCGTTATCTCTCTCTCTCTCTCTCTCTCTCTCTCTCTCTCTCTCTCTCTCTCTCTTTTTCTCTCTCACTCTGATGACAAACGAAGCGAAGTCCTTGTCGTGAGCATATATATATATATATATATATATATATATATATATATATATATATACACACACATACACACACACATATATAGTGCGTGCAGAGCTTGCATATCGTTATCAACCCCCTGACAACAGCCAGTCTGCTCTGTCGGGGGCGGGATCGATACAGCTTCTATTACGATATCAACCCCCATGGACGAGCATGGTGGTGGTAGTAGTAGTATTCCTGGTGGCGGTGGTGGTGGTGGTAGTAGTGGTGGTATCACTGCTACTGCTGCTGCTGCTGCTGCTGCTGCTACTGCTGCCGCTTCTGCTATTGCTGTTACTGCCTGGACTTGGTGGGGTTGAGCTCGGTGTCGGCTTCCATGGAAATTCTATAGAAAATCCGCTGCACGACTCCAGGGCTTAACACGTTCGTCCCTTCTACCTATCCTTCTCCTTTTGACTTCAAACGTACTTTTTTCTCCTATTTTTTATTTTCTTTTTCGGAGGGCCGAGGTATCGTGAAAAGGGAAATTCATCTTATCAATAGGAACGATCCTTATTCATAGTAATTACTAAGTGTCTTTACTAAAAACTGTAGGAGATAGTCTCTTGTATATTATAATTTTATTGTTTTACATAGTAATTAAATTTAATTACAAGATAAATTAATGAAAGATATGGGGAAAAAAATTTGGTCCGTATTAATGATTCAATTTTGTAGTATCATTTTTAATAATAATAATAATAACTGTTAATACCAACGTATTATTTTTACTGTATGGAAATGTTATGATCGTTCCATGATCAAACTAACGAAAATAAAACAGGATAACAGTATTCGTTCGCTCTTTTCGTTTCCATGGAAGGGTGACGATCGATTAGTTCGGACGAGTTCGTTGCCGTTCACCGAGACGCTCTCTACCGACATTGTTACTCTATACGTCGAGTAATACGACGAGTAATACATCGAGTATAACGTAACGTTGTTCTTCCAAGTGATTAAGAGGAGTAAGTACATGGGGGTCCAGGTTCTCGACCCTAATCTGATCCTGATGCGTATATTATACGCGCGAACATTATGCGATCAAGTATGCTAATGCTCCGTGAAAATCATCGAGCCGCAAACGATCGGAATTTCGACGTCGATCGCGTCATTTGCTGCGTTCACGCATCTCCTCCTCCTCCTTCTATTTATTAATACCATGGACAAACGTTTCCTTCATCCATCAATCGAGGATTTTCTCTTCTCCATCAGATACGCGGGAGAAAAAAAAAATTATCATGCACGATAGCACAATGAATCGCATTTGGACTCACGGGAAATTAACTTTTCCATGTTATCGCCGATGGATTTATTCTTTGTGCGTGAAACGTTCGAGGAGAGAGTTGATTCTCTTCGATCTCGGAAAGGTAAATAAGAAACTTTCAAAGGGATAAATCGATCGAGAGTCGAGATCACGACGTGAATTTTCTATTTGCCAAGAACTTCGACGTTTCTTCTTCTTCTACTACTTCTTCTTCTTCTTTTATCTTAGACTTGAGAAACGTGACGTAATATACGCGCGAAGCGTATAAAATCCTTTTGTTTGTTCATCGAACTACGTGCATCATTACGATGCACTTTAATTACTCCCCGATGCGACGAGAAAGATTCAACGAGGCAGAAGCGAAACAAAGTATAAAAATAATTCTCTCCTCAGCATCGAAAGGTCGTATCCATTTATATTCCTATCTTATTTTTTTTCCCCCGTTGACAATGTTAACGTTCGCCCCCGCAAAGAGAGGACACAGATAGATAGTCACCGCTATCTGGAGCAGATGTTCCACATTATGGTAAATCATATGTTACGTATTTTACGTCTCGCTAACAGGGACGATGAATTAATTATTAACAAGATGACTTATGAAATAATTACTTTTTGTTTCGAACCAAGATCTACATTGCGAGACCCGCTATTTCCCTCTCCCCCCTTTAACTAAGTTACAATTAGTACGATAGATAGAATTATATTCATAAAAGTTATACTTCATAATCGTTCTTAGACACCAATAAAAATATTAGTTTATAAAAGATTAAGAGCAAAGATCGTGAAATATAAATAAGCGTTTTCGATTGAAAGTAAGAGCAAACAATTTTATAAAATTTTTAGTAAGAAGGATGAGCGAATTAACATGGCGGTATGGTTTACACAGGACACCTCAAGGACAAAACACACCCCACTTTATGCGTGCCATTATAGGAGCATCGTCGATCGATATTTAGGGGAGTTAGTCGGAATAATCTCCCTCTCTCTCTCTCTCTCTCTCTCTCTCCTTACTCTCTTACTCTCGTAGGGTGATGGTATTCCAAAAGGCAGCCACTCTTTTGTGTCACCGCTCTCTCTCTCTCTCCCTCATGTTCTTTTTTAGTTTATATCCACTATTTGTATGTGTAAGGAAAAAAAGGTGGGGAGAAAAAGAAGGTCTACGCCAATGTCGAAGAGGCCCGGTGTTCTCTCTCGCTACTGCTGGCTTCCCGAGGCCAGGTGGTGCGCAACCGTTGTCACGGCTTCGTTACCATCCCCAAAGTACCTCTCTCTTCTTTCCTCACCTCCTCTTTCTCCTCCACTCTTGCATCGTTCCACCATCGTCGTCGTCGTCGTCGTCGTCGTCGTCGTCATCGTCGTCGACGTCGACGTCGTCGTCGTCCTTCTTCTGCGAGCAGCTGCAGCTGCGACATACATACGCATACATTCGCTTTTTCCTAAATACTCCGAACGTATGTATATACGTACGTACTCGTGTAAGTACTTTTATTTCATGAAAAAAATTATTTGCCAAGTTGACTATATATCATTTTATCTATAGGTTCAAAACAATTTCTTTTAAAATGTAGAATGATTTTAACGATATTAAATATAGAACGATTGCTATTTTATGATATTGAAAACAATGGGCATTTGAGGTAATAGGAACGTGGTCAGTGACCAAATAATATCTCAAGAAAGATAAGAGATAGATTAATCATAGATTACTTCGATGAAATCTCGATAAATAAAGTCGGTTCGAATAAGCAAGGACTCTCAAGCATTTTTATCTCAAAGAGATATCATATATATATATATGCGCAATATCTCCGTTTAAAAATACGTTGAAGAAGTTTCTTTTTATTTTGTAAGGTTTCGTGCTGCTGGTGGCTGGTACGTGCGGGCGCTTCTCTATATGTGTATGCGTATAAAAGAGAGAGAGAGAGAGAGAGAGAGAGAGAGAGTACACACAAATATAATCACGCACGTTACAAATACCCACAAACACACACACACACAGTCGTGAGCTTGGATAATGACAGCAGCAGGGAGTTGGGGCAGTAAGCAATACAGCAGATGGGGAGTAGTTTGCTTCAGCAACGAAAGCCAGTCGTTGTAGTGGCGTGGTTCAAGCTGCCCGCCTTTTACCGACGACTCCGCGTTCGTTTTCGTTAGGTTTCGTTTCGTTCTGATTTTTTTCCTTTATTCCTCTTTGTTCTATTCGTTTTCCATCCGGTCTCGATCGCGAAAATCACGGCAGTGAAGTACTCTCGCGTGCTCGTACATCTTTGTATATACATATATGTGTGTGTGTTTGTTCCTTACCTTCCAACCCCTCTTTTTTGTCGTACTCCAGCGCCATCTTTTCTTCTCCCCTTCTACCCCCTAAATCCCAACATATCTTTCTTCTTGCCCCCTTTGTCATAGATCATTTCGAGATTTAGCAGGATTTCCAAAATTAATTTTCAAGTGATAAAAGAAAAGTAAAAAGGAAATAAGGTAAAGAAAGAAGAATTTCCTTATGAATTCTGGCAACAATCGTTGACTAGAAAAAAAATGATGGCTTTGTCTTGTCATCGACCGAGACGACCGTTGACCGTTAACAGGGCCACCAGAGTGGCACGGTTGAGGCTCTCGGGAAACGCTTTCGGTGAGTATAAAAAAAAAATCTAAAAGAAGGCAAGCTTCCTTCTTTTTTCTCTCTCTCTCTCCTTCTTTTTCCCCTTCCTCTCCTCCATTCTTTCTCTCTCTATATTCAGTTTCTTTTGACCAAGCTACCAACTCTCCCGCTAAGGATTTACCAACGCGTCCTAACGTTACGAGCATTTTTTAGAGCGTGAACCATCTCACGAATGCACTCTAATAGTAATTGAATGGTAAATTAAAATTACGTTGACTATGATTCTCGAGATTTTTTGTATTTTTCTTTTTTTAATCTTTATTTTTTTTAAGTATGTCATTATGACGATCGTTGTTACTACGGGTCACTGGCATTTTTGTGAGAGAAATGAAGAACGTAAAAGAACAAAAATATCAAATAAAGAATTTAATCAGTTAAGAAAAAGGAATGTATTCAAAAAAAGGACGCGAGAAGGGAGCCACACCCAAACGATTATTTCTCGAAATTGGCGCAATGGCGACCCATTCTTGAGTACTTAAAACACGTGTCTCTTTGTCGTATCTATGAGGAAGTAGAATTTCATTAACGCTGCTCTCTACCATGAGTCATCATTCAGCGACGATGGCAACGACAACGTTCTCGCGATAGTCGGTGCGAGATAAAACCCATAGAAAAAAAAGAATAAAAAAAAGGAAGAAAAATTTCTAAGTAAAAACGAATTAGTTTAAATATCGTTCCGAATCGTGAAAAAATCGCTGAATTTCTAATATCTTAACGAGCAATCATTCTTCATCGTTTAATTAATCGACGAATCGAATCGATGCATCGCGTAACTTCTAAAAAAAAAAAAAGAGAAGAAAATAGTCGTTCTCTTTTCAATGATATTTGGACTCTCCTTGAAATTTCTCTTTTTAAAAAGTCGAAAACAAGTAGTGCTCAGTTACGATCTGTTTTCTTATCTAAAATCGATAACTTTTACCTGAATTATTCGAGATAAAAAAAAACGTAAAGGATAAAGTACGTCAAACAAAGTTTCAACTTTCCGACGAAACTCGGAAACTTTCAAAGATATGATCAAATAAAAAGGGATTAAGATTTCTTGATTATTTTCGATGAAAAACACGCGTCATCTTTCTCGACAGATCGAATTAGTCTTTGAACGAGCGATTCGAGCGGAAGGAAAACCGTTAATCTCCCTGTCCAAAGGATATATATATAAAAAAAAAAAGATCGAAAGGGGCTGGTCCCGTTTTCTCCTTCTCATTCTCCTCCCCTAGCTCTTTCTTCCACTTACACCCCCGCAAATCCTGAACTCGAAAGTTAACGTGCGAAACGTGACAGATGCACAACTCTCTGTGTCCATTTTATAGGGAACGTTTATAGTAGGTTGTAGGAGAGCGAATTAGAACATGCCACCCTATCTCGTTTAACTTCGTTAATCCGATTGTTCTATAGATGCTTCGTGGTTGGTCGGTTCGTGTATTAAAAATGTCGCGCTATGGGAATTCGCACTTGTCGTGTTTTGCTATCCCTTTCGAAAATTGAACTACCCCCGTGCTTTTGTACGAACTTTTGTCAACCTAGCTTACAATGATGATCAAAATGAAGAAAGAAAAACCGTTTAGTTTGTGTTCAAAGACAAAAGAAGAAAAAGGAATGGAGGAATTTTTCGTGGTAACCGACGGAGTCGTTCGACGAGACTCTCATCGCTAGGTCAAAAAAATCAGAAAACTCTGTTCCTTGCTTTCATAATAGATAGAGATCTTGGTTTTCATCGAGTACGTTGCCATCACGATGAGTAGACTTAATAGGTGAGGTTTCAAAAGATATTTTTCCAATGATATTTTACGTTGAAAAAAAAAAAAGGAAAAAATAGATAATTTCTTCAAAAAATATTTATTGTCATCAAATAGTATTAATTGTTTACAAATTGGAAGAAAATAAATTTTTCAAACATTTTGTGTTATACCAATTATATTTAAAATACAAATCATTAATATAGATGTAAAATATTTATAAATATCTCGCCCAGAAAATATTTCTCTACAATTTATCATAACGGTTGAAGAAAATCTTACGGATTTCTCGTCGATATCGGTTCGCGAGTGCAAGTTCAAAGACCCTTTCGTATCGTTATATCTAATTTTCCCCTAATCGTTCTAGCGCATCTTTCTCAATCGCGTGTGGCTGCTGGTAGCTTAATATGGCAATTGTTTACGATCGCTAGGAGGACGCGAGCACGCGAAAGAGTCGTTCCTCTCTTTAATCATCCAACCAGATCGTCTACATGAAAAAGATCGTCTACATACAGGCTATGCATGTATTACACCAAAATGAGTCTCTTTCGTTTCTCTTTTGATACGAGCACGCGTTATTATGATTTCAACGTGCCTCGCACATTGCCACCTTGCGTAACCCATATTACCAGTACCAGTTTAAGTGAGAGAGAGAGAGAGAGAGAGAGACAGAGAGAGAGGAATATCTCCTCCTAGTCTCGAGACTAGGTAGCTCAGGAAAGATCACGGCGTCGGGCGTGGGAACAAGGCCCCTCCTGCTCGTCTCTTCCTATACTAATACACTCAGCGTCTGTATACACATAGATCTAACTTCTAATACGTTCACGAGCGGCGTCGAGCCGTGTCGGCGGAAGAAAATTACTTTGGCTTTCCTGCAGCAGAACTTTAACAGTACCTCGACAGTCGGCAGCCTCCTTTGGCTCGAGGTCGAAGGACAAGGTACTAGAGATTAAAAAGAAGAGAAGAGGGAGGATATGCTTAGAAATAGAGTCATGTTTTTCACGCCAAGATATGTACTAGATTTTCTCTCTTTATACTTGACGACGTATATTAAACGATCCTTTTCGATTAATAGTTGCAAATCTTTTAGTTAATTATAAAGAAACTTGGTACTCGGATTAGATGCGATGATTAGAAAGTGATTCGGTTCCGAACCGACGAACCGTTTAAAAAGATTTTTCTCTCCTTTTATTTTTACCTTCTATTCTATACCAGGTCGGGGAAAGAGAGTGAATTGTGTTACTCATCGAACGTACGAGATTAAAAGTCGACACGTTTCGTAAGGGGAATATACAGGTCGTTGATCGAGTTTTCTCTCTCCCTCTCTCTTTTTCTGTTTCGTTCTCTCTCTCTCTCTCTCTCTCTCTCTCTCTCTCTCTCTCTCTCTCTCTCTTTTTCTCTCTCTCCCTCTGAAGCTCGGTCAAGGCTCCGTTTATTTACATCGTGCAAAGTGCAGAGCGTTCACATCGGGCGTGCATTGTCCTATTGGAAACGCTTTCACTTGGTCAGACTATAAAGAGAAGAGACACACAGAGAGAGAGAGAGAGAGAGAGAGAGAACATTGAAAGGTCTTCAGAATGTAATTTAATTCAGTTTCCTTTTTAACTTGTAACATCTTCGATGAAACTTCATTAATGATTTCCTTTCATATTACAAAATACATGAAAAGTCTAGGTAGGAATTTTAACATCATGATCGAGGTCGTTCTATTATTTGATCTTGAATATCAAGCATCTTGTGTGAGGACAGCCTGCTAAATCCTCTCGGCATTATTCATCAGAGACTCGCGGATATATCCGCGGCTGTTTCTAAAGACGTGAGAAGGAATGAGAGAAAGAGACAGAAACAGATAGAGAGAGAGAGAGAGAGAGAGCAAGAGAGAGAGAGAGAGAGAGAGAGAGAGAGATGCACACTTCCGTGCGAATGTGTGTCAAGAGTTTCCCACGAGATGTACCACCAGCGAATGGCAACACATAAGCGCGGGCATAGACCAATTACTATAGCACTATAAGTATAGGTATATACTTATTGACTCGCCGATTTACATGTACGATCGATTGAAAGCTACGACACTGTATCGGGTTCTCGCGGCGGGCCCCCATTGGTTTCTGAACATTTCCTAACGACGAGTCCTCGAGCCATCGAAAGTCAACGTGTTTTCGCGCTTTTTCATCGATTCCCACCAGGATCGATTTGCAAATAAAGGTGTAGCAAGACCGATAAAAGGCATGGTATTTAGATCGAACCGTAATCGATCGTTAATGTTGCTTTGTTTCTTTTTTTGTCGTTTTTTCTTTTCTTTTTTTTTTGTTTTGGTTTTTTAATTAATCAATCCATTAATCTTCTCTCAGTAAGATTTCATTTGCTAAGGAATTCTCTATCGATCACTTTCGACAAAGAAATATTTTCAAGGATGTTCCACTCTAGAGCAACGCTCGATCGAATTCTCAGCTTTCCGTCGGACAACCGGTTTTCGAATACAACTCAATTTCATCGACGGCAGAACGAAGTCGTTCACGAAACTTTATATTCTTGCGAAGGAAGTTCAGAATCAAAGAAAAAGAAACAAGAAAAAAGAAAGAGAAAGATCAACGAATAAAAGTGGATAGGGACCACGTCACTAAGGTAGCAACAACGTATGTTCTGCACTCCCGCGTCATGGTAAGGATCGCGGCTCGTTGAGTAAGTCAACGTTGTAATCATGGTAATTTAGTCTTCGCAAAGACAGTATTTATCTTTAATGACGGTGATACCTACGCGTCGCGAGGTAATTCTTCGCAAACTTCACCCATACTTCCGTATTTAAACCTTTTCTTACTGATCTCTAATCGGCGTCTCTTTTCATTTATAGATTATACCGTAATGATATATCTTTTTAATAGTTTAATTGTCTTCGCGTACAAATCTCTATCTATATTTTAATAGTTAATTAAATGGGGGAGAAGAAAAGGATTAAATCTAGAATACGTGAAAGTATTAATAATTTTCTTTATAGTTTTCTTTCTTTTTTCTTTTGTTTTCATTCATTCATTTATTTATTTATTTATTTTTATTTCTTTATTTTTTAATTATCCCGAATTAAGATTTTCTCCAAGACTATCGCGAAATGAAATTAATGTTCTTAATTACTATACGCGAACATTGTAGTTGGTTAGTTAGTCGTAATAGCAGTAACGGAGAAGCTACTTGGAAACAATGCGTGCGATCGGAGAGCCAAGTTCGTAGCCTATTAACGATCGTACGTGACCAGAGAGATCGAAGGATCGATAGTTGCCAGGTCGAAAGGCCGGATTTACGATGATCGACGACGATCCACGACGACCTCAGCGTAATCGTCGGGAGTGCCTTACCGTTTGTACGTGCGTTACTTCGATCATCGTAGTTCCTCTTTTATGAGCTCGCCAAAGATCTCTCTAGGCTCTTACCGCTCTTCGGAAGCTTCGTTATTGATGAAAGACAAACAAGAAATTTTCTAGCTACCGAATTGCATTCATTTTTCTTTCCTTTTCTTTTATATACTTTCTCAGCTTTTCTTTTTTGCTTTTTTTTATTGCATTGTTACATATTCGTTATTTTGTTATGTTAATTAATAAAGCTTACTCTTATTTTCCCCCCACTAATTAATGAAAAAACTCAAATGAAAAGAATGATATGATAAAGTAAAGATCAACGTACGAAATATCTTTTCATCTCGACGGATAATTTTTTCGAGTTGAAGATAATATAATGGTGTGGTTTTGTTAACACAACACGGTTAAACTACAGTGCTAGAAATGCTAGCGTGAGAATCTTATGACGTATACCGTTGCATCTCATCGTTCTCGTTGGTCTCGCCGAACAAACCGTGACTCCATTTGCCCTAACGATTACCACTTTTCTCCGTCTAGATGGAAGGTGTTTTCCCTTGGCGACAAGAGTACAGAAAATAAGATAAAGACGAGAGTAAGATAAACGTTTAGAATCGCACGAATCGTTCTGTTCGATAACTGTGACTATGCTCGAAAAGTTGAACTTTTTCATTATATACTTTTTTCCTCTTAATCCTCTGTAACATTTCATTGAATAAAATACCCTGACGGATTCGTATTAATGATAAAGAGAAATTATCCGCTGATAACAAATTATAAAAGACCGTCACTTTATATAATCCATCGCTGTTACATAAAAAAGAACAACACACACACACACACATCATTACATCGTTTAATTAAATAAAAGTTATTTAATATCAGGAATTATTTGAATATCTCTGACTCATTGTGTAATGTAATATAAAGCAGTCAACGACACCGATCGAACTATCAAAGCGGATGGAATTTCTGAGAAATCCGATCCATTATGATTTGTCTACACTTTTGAACATTTCTACGTCGATGATTTTCAAACTGGTCGGTATAGTTATCTAGTTATAAAAAGGATTAAGGACAAAGTGGCAGTGTTAGATGTATCAGTCGATAAGATAGAACAAATGATTTTACGATTTAGCATTATATTCGATATCGAATACATTCCTTTTTCGCTGAGTAAATGGATATTCTTTCACTTAAACCCACGAATAGAAAGACATCAATGGTTTGTAGATCAAGTGAGTTAAAGGGGTTCAACCATGGCGTTAACCACGTAAATAGATAATTCAACTCTTTCGTACTGAGTAATAATAATAATAATAATAATAATAATAATAATAATAATAATAATAATAATAATAATAATAATAATAATAATAATAAAAGTCATGAAACATTCCAAACGTAATAACAAAATTTATTACGATCGAGTAAATCACTCAATTTATTTTCCTTTTATATATCTTCCCTTTCGTGACTCTTCTTTATTGGGTTTTGTCTTTGGACGTGAGAAAAGAAGAGTCGGATTTTTACCACGGACAGATGTAGTCTTTTTTAACCAGTAATTTCTTCTTCTTCTTGTTCTTCTTCTTCTCCTTTCTTCGATCCACCTTGGACCGGAAACGATCGGAGAGAAATGGTACTGGTTCACAAAGAGCATCTTAACGCGAGAACACAGCGGAGATCGCAAACAACCACTAGTAACCATTATTACAGCTACTGTTAATCGATGATAATATCTTTGTAAAATCTTGGAAATCTTAAGTTATCTTTTCCAAGCTGTTACGATATATAATAACGGATACGTGAAGAATAAAAACAAGAAAGAAAGAGAGAGAGAGAGAGAGAGAGAGAGAGAGAGAGAGAGAGAGAATGAGTAAATTATAAATTACAATCATTTCTCGACTGGTTCCTAATACGCGCCTTACCAGGAGCGTGAGAAACCGATCGTCTACTCATTTTTGCCGCAGATCTATAGATCTCGAACAGTAGTTACGGTCAACGCTTTAAGAGTGAACTGTGTTTCGGTTCGTTAGAGAATTAATCAGGCACTCGAATTAATATACCGAGCTCGAGAACTCGGTCTCGACTTCCTTTCGCGTTTTTTTTTTTTTTGTATCTTCGCGTTTCCTCTCGTTTCATAGATCGCGACACGATCCAGAAATTCACATAGACAATTTATTTTTATCGATCATTTTTTTTCGTTTTGTATTTCTTTCGAAACAATTTTAATTTATCAGAGATTTTTTAATCATCCGTATTTCAGGAGACGATCTAACGAAAGATAAATGCGTGCCTGTAAGTTTGTACTGTTAGAGTGTTTAGGACCGTCTGATTAAGCATTAGCGACGCATCGAAGGCACGCGTCGCGTGTTCCAACACATCTCGCCAATCGGAAAAAGTGCTTTTTCGTCATCGACGTGACTCTTTTTTAACGAACTACCGGATACACTATGGTGTTCTCCGTTTCTTTGTTTGCAATCTTTTAAAATTTAGCAAAATAAACTATTAAGAAAAGTTATACATTCTCTAATTGGTATTAGAAATTAATTTTAATATTATTAGAAATAATGGAGTTCTTTTTTTTTATTTTTTCTTTTTTTTTTGAAAAATTTTAAAAACTATTCTTCTTGAACGAACAAAATAAATGGGTGACGTATACTTAAAAATCAAGATCCTTCTTAGTTCATTCTTTTTTTTTTTTTTAACGAGTCTTTATATCGAAGGAAGTTCACGAAACCCAAGAAAATCGCAACACTATAGTTACCTTCCTTCTTACATTCTCGAAGGGTATTGTATCCCTCTCGAATCGCTGATGGTGGTGGTGGTGGTGGTTTTGATACATCCGCCTTCCCTTCGAAAACAGGACGAAGTGGAGAAAGCGTATCGCTTTAGGTCCGTTTTGCCGAAGGCACTCTTTCGGCCTCGGACGCGTTTCCGCTACGAAACGTGCGGTTTCCGGTGCGCGGCGCACCTACGACATCGACTCCACACTCCTCCGTCCCTCTTCGTTCGTGCATATCGATATAACTCTCTCGCAGTGAGTAGTCGACTCTCGATCCAGCCGGTCGTCGCTATAGACAACCTCGACTATACCGATCTTCATATATTTTTTTTTGTAAATGTGTTCGATTATACGTCCAAGTTTTCCTGGAAGAGTAATCAAAGAAAAACAGTTCTTAAAGGAGGAAAGAAAAGAAAAACAGGAAAAAGAAAAATTCGTCTAATGGATTTATTTATTTTTTATTTATTTATTTTTTCTACGTCAAAGTGAAGGGAAACAATAGTGTGATCGAAAAGAAAGTGTTTTTTCAGAACGAATAAAATCAATACTATCGAATTTTATCATCTATGGGATTCTAAGTGAACTCCGATAGCAGGAATCAAGAAGTCAATCGAAATACGTGACAATTCGAGAATATCAGGAATCGATCAGGACAAAGAATTACAATAGCGAACGCATTCTAAGCGTATTTCGATCGATCGAATTCGCCACAAATGCTTGGGTATGAATCGATTGTTGGATTCGCACCGAGTATATCCTCGGAACGTTACAACGTTCTAGATCAACGAGTCAAAGTTATGAAATACCGAAGGGCCAGTGTACTACGGGGTGCTTTAAGAGAAGGTTCACGTTTTGCATTCGAGTTACTTCGCTTTCTTTTACCCTTCCCCCCCTCTCTCTTTCTCTCTCTTTCTTTCTTTCTCTCTTTCCCTCTTCGACCACTTTTTTTCTAGTCTTTCTAAAGCGTTCGGACTTCTTTGTTCTCGAAGTGGCCGACGTCTCGAAGGCATTTCCCGATGAGATGGAAGTCGATATTCGAGCTTTCTTCGACGAGTAGCTCTTCTTAAAAGTAGACGTAAAGAATAAGAGAGATAGAGATAAATAGATGTATGTATCCTAATGTTGTAATGTCAAAGTTTCAACGTAGTTAATGGGGAAAAATATTAAATATTATAATATAATTCGATGTTATTAAAGAGAGAGATATGTAGAAAGAGAGATATCGAATTTCTTTTTCCTCGAGGAAATAAACATTACGATTCAGGCGAATTCAAAGTGGTCGTCCTTGAAAGCTATGAAGCAATAATTTCCTCACCGATTTTCTCCTCCTCACAATATATTTCCGATGATATTCGTGGAATAAAGATTTAGAGAAAATTATAGACAGAGGTTCGAATAATTCATTTGGCGTTTCGTTTTGTTGCAGCACCCAGATCGTCGAGTGCAGGTACCAATAATTTACCACCTCTGACCTTCCATCAGGTGCACGGTGACAATATTCGACTTTGTAATGGCGGGACCATCGCCAGGAGGCACGAGAGCTTCTGCAAGGGAGTCACATTTAGTGCAAGACCGGTCCGAGTTGGTGAGAAGGTGAGTCATGGTGCAATAAACATGGTTCCCGTAGTTTACGTAAGATCGAGATCGAGATCGATATCTTATTCCATTGTAGACAAAGAAAGAGTTCATTGACCTCGTATTGATCAAACAACAATTAAAATGTCAACGTTAAATCCATTAATATTTTATTGAATATTTTTTGCCCATTTTTACAATCACTTTGGAAAGTCAATATCAAACTTCATTCCCGTAGAATTGGATTCGTATAACAGAAAAACGAGGGTTAAAAACATCAAGGAAAGAAATACAATCTTAGAAGTGATCTCTCGAAGGTCACAATGATTATTTGCACTCTCGCTTCTTACACGCGCATGTAACATGTGTTCTCTTGTTATCCCTTGCGGATCGTGAGAAATAGGTGACTTTCGTTCCACTCGAGAAATTCTCATTTATATTCTCCGTCTATTTCGTATCTATTAAGAAGCATGCCGACCCTGAAGACACAACTATTTTACGTGGGTTGCTCGTTTAGTCGTTGATCTAATCCACCGTGTTTCTTGACTTATTCCAACTAATTCATCCGTTCAGAGAGTAATATGTATACCTACGCGTTGATTATATGGAGACATGTATGTTTACGTGGCGCCGGTATCTACTATTTTCCTCTCTCTCTCTCTCTCTCTCTCTCTCTCTCTCTCTCTCTCTCTCTCTCTCTCTCTCTCTCTCTCTCTCTCTCTCTTTCTTTCAGTTTATACATGCGTTCTTTTCACTCTTCGAAGGAGATTGGCAGAGCGTAGGCGAGTAGGTCGAAGGTTCTACGTGCTCTCCACTGATTTCACCGAGCGTTGTCTCGCATTATGATTTTTTTACTAAAACGATCTCCGTTGATTCGTTTCTTTCTAATATTTTGAACTCAAAGAAATACAAACGATCAACATGATCAATCCTCGTTTTTTAATTTAATTTTAAGTACATATACGAAGTTTGTAATATTTTTTTTTTTTATGTTAAATTATAATACGTTTGTAAAGACACAAAGAAAAAAGAATAAATTATAAAGGATTGAGTGGATGATAAGTAACAGGGGCGATAGATTTATGAGAAGGATTGTGACAATAAATTCCATAGGGCTTTCTCGAAAATTCCGATATCATCGAATCGGTATTTCAAAGAGCTATATTTTATAGTAGCTTCCCCATGGGAATCGTTTGTTTCGTGTTAAAAAGGAAAAGAAATATTCGTATAAGTTTCATATCTGTATTGTACGAAGATACATATACTATACTAATTCGTGGAATAATGAGAATCGGCTCGTCGGCGGGCAAGGATATGTTTATTTTTTTCGCCGAAGCAAGTCGCGAGGCACGATAGCGCGATAATTTCTTCGCAATTAGGTGCATCGCGGAAGCGTGGCCGTTTAAAATTCTTATCCGCGAGGGATCTCTAGCTGACTGCCACTGAATATAATAAGCGATTTCAAGCTGAACGTTAAATTAGTTAATATTAATTAATACGCTATGCCGTGTAGGGAAACTCGAAAGAAAAAGAGAAAGATAGAGATGGCTAGATTAAAGAAAAAAAGAGAAAGAGAGAGAACCCTTCCGTAGGTAACGTTTTATTAACTACCGAAACGAGCATACGAGCAATGAAAGCGGTAATAACGCTAAATAATGTTGTTCGTATTATTTCTGGTTTAGTGACTGACTATGATAAACTTAGCGAGAGATCGATGGGTGTTAATTAACAACAAAATTCATGCTGGCTTATTTCAAAAACTCTATTAGTTATCGGTCGCGATCGTCTCTTGTTAACGTTAAAAAAATTCGCAATAAACCAAAGTGATTAGTGTGTAATAGAGGCAAACAGGCAAATGAACTTATCAATTTATCCTTGAAAAAAATAATGGTAATTAAAAGATTTGAATTTTATTCTTTTTTTTTTTTTTTTTTTTAGGTATGCGTAAAGTTCTTGGAAATCTCAGATAATTGGAGTGGTGTTATACGTTTCGGCTTTACCAGCAATGATCCTATCAACCTCAGGAGCGGTCTTCCAAGGTACGCTTGTCCTGACCTGACAAACAAACCTGGATACTGGGCCAAGGCACTAGCCGAGAGGTTCGCCGAACCGGACACAGTTCTCTTTTATTACGTCACATCCGCCGGAGACGTTCACTTCGGCGTTAATGGGGAAGAAAAGGGTCTCTTCTTTAGCGGCGTCGAAACTCGTAGCCCATTATGGGCGATTATCGACGTCTACGGTAACAGCACTGCCATCGAATTCGTCGATCCCAATAGGCAACATTTTAATAATATCAGACGAGGCGCGGAGCATAGTAACGAAGACAATGCGCAGCACAGCAGGCACTCGGCGATGGACGATGCTAGCAATGCTGGCAGGGACGTCGAGAGAATCATCGTTCCGTCCATGCAGAGCATGTCGATCCATCATGAGCCTGACGTCGAGCTACCTGGACTCAGGTTTCAACCAGCCGGTGTCATCTTTACCCCATTGCCTTTCCACCAGTAAGTATTAGAAGAATAAATTACGATCTCACGATCTGACGATCGATTTTGCATTCGATATCGATCAACGTTAAAGAGATTTCAAAATGTTTCCTTCCTTTATCGAGAATGATACGTAAAAGTCAAATGATACCTCTCACTCTCTTACTATTCTACTATACTGTAATACCTCCTGTGTCCGCCGTCGAAGCGCACGCTAACCACTTCCTCGTCTTTCTTCGTTTTTTTTCCAGTACCCGCGGCAGGAACATCCGTTTCAGTAATCAACAGTGCGTGGCAACGCGCACCGACACGGAATTCTGTCACGGCTACGCCTTCACCGGACGGCCGTTGCTACTAGGTGAGCGACTGGTCGTGCAAATCCTAGCAACGGAACCGATGTACGTCGGAGCACTTGCCTTGGGTCTGACCTCTTGCGATCCAGCTCGGTTGACAGCCGAAGACCTACCAGACGATAGTGATCTCTTGTTGGATCGTCCAGAATACTGGGTCGTATCGAAGGATGTAGCTTCGAGTCCGCAGCCTGGCGACGAAATTGCCTTCACTGTCACTCACTATGGCGAGGTTCAAATGAGCAAGAACGGAGGACCACCCAATGTCGTCATGCATGTTGATCAGAGTCTCCAACTTTGGGCGTTCGTAGACGTATACGGTAGCACGCAACGCGTGAGAATGCTCGCGAGCAGACCGACTTCGCCGCCGAGGCAACGTCAGAGTAATCCTTCACCAGCGACGATAATTCAGCAGCAGCAACAACAGCAGCAACACTCGAACCATAGCAACGCAGCTACCGAACTCTCGAGATTTTCTGAAATGGTCCAGTTCAAGCCAACCGTCGGTGGTGGCACGGTACTCGTCGTGAATCTCCCACCCCAAGGTGGTTACCCAGCACCACCGCCGCCTACACCACAACCGATTTATGCGTCTGCCGCTCACAGAAACTCAGCAGCAACGGTATCTCATCTACCACCTTCTTCAGCAGCACCTGTACCTCATCCTGGATCCTCCAGACAATCCTCACCGCCGCTCACCGGCACGATGACCAGCACAGGTTCCTCAACCTATGTCGATCCGGTGACTTATCAAAGTCTTGATGGTACTCTCACATCACAAGCATCCTCTCATCTTCAACAATGGAGCGAAGGTCTTCAGCCAACCCCAGGCCAACCAAGCGAGTGTTCCATTTGCTACGAAAGGAGTATCGACAGTGTCCTATACATGTGCGGTCACATGTGCATGTGTTATCCTTGCGCCATTCAACAGTGGCGCGGCAAGGGTGGCGGTCACTGTCCACTCTGTCGCGCACCCATCAAGGATGTTATTCGTATTTATAGGTCCTGAACGCCGGCATCGCGTCGATGTCGTGCTAAAGACAGGTCCAGAAACTGAAAAGGCAAGCTGCGGCTACGGATACGACGATGATATTCGCCTCTCGCGTTTGTCCTCGTCTTATTGAGATCAGGGATTTGGCCACGTCGATCTTGGAAAATGATCGACCTCTTCCGTGATCGGCATAAAACGTGGTCCTCTTTTACGTCTTTTCCTACTGCCGATAGTGCGTACTACTACTTTGATTTTATTTTGATTGTACTGAGACGAGAGGAGAAAGAGAGAGAGAGAGAGAGAGAGAGAGAGAGAGAGAGAGAGAACGAGAAAGACAAAAGATTAGCAAGAAGGGTTCCGAAATGTAGAAAATAAAATAGAAAAAGAAAAAAATGATACGATAAAGAAGTCAATGATATCGATATAATGAAAAGTATCAATTAAGACGTCAAACAGACGTGCCGCTTTCCTGTCCAATCTGCGGAAATGTGCTTCCATAACGCGATCACTGCCTTCGTCATTACCGACTCAACGAGGCGAGAATGCAAGATAACTTTGCTGCTGCTCCTAATGCTTTTTCTTCTGAGAAATGAGAAAAAGATAAAGAGTAATACGGAGAGGAGAGACGGTACAATGACCTGTGTGACCTGTTTTCTTCTTTCTTATCAACCTATCCGATTATATCGGAAATTCACTTTCCTAGCGGCATATCGGTACCCTTCGCAATTTTTTTCGTGTGATTTTTAAAGTGCGGACAAGTATATGCGTTTTGCTTGTGGCTATAAAAACAAGAAGAGAAAGAGAGAAAAAGAAAGTGAGCGAGGGTGCTTCTCTATTGATGGATACTTTTCACGTATTTGCGTTATTTAGCGAACTTCGTCAGTTATTGCTAATTACTAATATTAATTATTATTATTATTAATATTATTAATTATTATTATTATTATTATTATTATTTTATATTATTATTATTATTATTATTATTATTATTATTATTATTATTATTATTATTATTATTATAAGATAACATCACTATTCACTCTATCGCTATTACTACTGCTATTATTTTTACTCTTCGGTTATTATCGTTATTCTTACTTTTCTTTTACAACCTTCTTTATGGATCATCGATATATCCTTGCTTGAAGTAGCGTGTGTTAGCGATCATATTTTTTTTTTCTATCGTGACCATCATTAGGATGGTCTCAACGATTCACGTTCGTTAACGTTTTCATCATGACGTCGTACTAGATGTTTTTTTTTTTCATTTACATATTATACTCAGTGTTGTTTGCGTCTCGAATTCAAGGGTACCTTCGCGTTGATTCGTATCAATGTAAGGATTATCGAGAAATAAAAGGACGTAAGGGTATTCCAAGGTATTCGACTCGTTCGTTTATACGTTTACTTTTTTGTTTCTCTTTTTTAACTTGCACATTACGATAGATTAACCAAAGAGACATCAACGTGCTCGACGTCTTCCCCCTATTTTAGTTTATCTTTAATTATTACTTTTTACTTGTCTTTTTCTTTTTTCTTTTCTTTTTTTCATCTGATACGTTTAAAAACGATCAGCGCTCGAAGGACAACGTGATTTAATTAAAATTTTTTTTTTTTCTATCATTCGAATCAATCCTTTACCAAACTATCTTGAAAATAAAATTCTCCATCTCTATTTCTCTGTCTCTCTCTCTCCCCCTCCCCATCCCTCTCTCTCTCTTTCTCTCTCTCTCTCTCTCTCTCTCCCTCCCTCTCTCTCTCTCTCTCTCTCTCTCTCTCTCTCTCTCTCTCTCTCTCTCTCTCGTGAAATAACAATAATCGATAGTTTTGTATAGAATCATGCAATTATTTACTTCCGTTTTGAAAATATTAAATGGAAAAGAAAAATAGAATGTCTGTAAATTAATTTTAAAGAAACGAATAACCAATCTTACGATTATGTTAAAAAAAGAAAGGAAAGAAAAAAAGAAGAAATTAAAATTAAAATGCGACGGAAGTTGAAACGATCCTCGAAGATATTCGATTCAAGTTCCGTCGCGTCACGACGACGTATCCCCATGTAAAGATCACTTTATTTTCATATACACATCTCAATCTCTGGGTGGGGGAAGCGTTGGGAACTGACGATGATAACGATAACAATGATTATGATGATTATGATTATGATGATAACGATGATGATGATTATGATGGTGATGATTATGATGATGATAATGATAATGATGATGACAATGATGAAGAAGATGATGATAATGATGATGATTATGATGAATAAGATGATGATGATGACAAATAAGATGATGTTGATGATGATAAAAAATAGAGGACAGTCAGTGTTTTTTTTCTCTTTACCGGTCCTCGATAGACGCAGCCACGAATGATTATAGAAATCCTATTTGCGAGAAACGAGCGTCTTCAAGGCCGTGCCTTAAAAAAAGCGAAACTCGCACTTGTTCAAGTCCTTTTCTTTTTTGCATACTATATATATATATTTAAGCAGACACATAGAAGAAAAATTCTTAAATGAAATTCGTTCGAATTCCAAACTATGACTTGGATGTTCGATGCATAGCGCTGAAGATAATCTTTCCAAGAAGGAAATAAACAAAATCTGCGAAAAGAAAAAATCGAGAGTAAGAGAGAGAGAGAGAGAGAGAGAGAGAGAGAGAGAGAGAGGAAAGGAGGTAATTAAAGAAAGAAATAAGAAAAGAGTAAACAGAAAAGGAGAGAGAGAAAAAGGGAAGAAAGGGATGGTAACAAATGCACATGTGCAAGGATGATGTAAATGAGAAGGAGAAATTTCTTTCGAGGTATATTGTAAAACGAATGCGCAATAAAAGCAGTAGTAAAATCTCTAGTCCAGCGAGTGGTAGCTTTATTAGCCTGCCAATCCAAAAATTGATGAAAGAACGACGTAAGATTTTATTGTAAGCGGCAAAGAAAGAGAAAGAGAGAGAAACAGAGAGAGAGGGAGAGGGAAAGAGAGAGAGAGAGAGAGTGTGTGCGTGTGTGTGTAAAAGACGGAGTAAGAAGAGTAGCAAATGTTTATGTATGTATGTATGTATGTGTATGTGTGTGTGTATATGAATTTATGTGAAAATGCAAGAGTAAGAAAACAAGATTGATGTAGAAAAAGATAGGAGAGTGTGTAAGTAAAGAAGTCGAAAAGATAAAGATGAAAGAGAAAAAAGAAGAAAAATTGATTGATCGATAGAAATGCTTAAATATTTGCACAATGTCGATGGTATCCTCGGCGCATTAAAAGAAAAGCAGAGCAAAGAAAAGAAAAAAAAATTAAACGGAAATAGAGCAGGCGGCGCTTTTTAAAGATTTCTATTATTAGAAGATATGATATAAACGCGATAGAAAGTTTAATTATCGTTCGTCACACGAATGCGTTCGTATGAGGGGAATGGCGAGGCGTAACTAAGAGTTTATAAAAAGCTATCTTTCTAGATTATATACGTTGTCGAGGAAGTGAGTTATAAGCTGAAGGTGTTAAGTTGAAAAACTAGGTGGAGAAATGTTCCCAAAAATTCGCTGATAAAGAAAAAAAAAAAAAAATAAAAAAATAGCTAAGAGTATCGTCTAAGGAAACAGAGGCAGGGTTTAGTTGAGTGGGAGGATTTCATTAGTAATGATATTTAATATTAAGCACTATCATCGTCTTTATTATTATTATTATTATTATTATTATTATTATTATTATTATTATTATTATTTTTATTATTATTATTATTATTATCATTATCATTATTATTATTATTATTTTATATTATTATTATTATTATTATTATTATTATTATTATTATTATTTTTATTATTATTATCATCATCATCATTATTTTTCTTATTATTATTATTATCATCATTATTTTTATTATTATTATTATTATTATTATTATTATTATTATTATTATTATTATTATTATTATTATCATTATTATCATTATTATTATTAATATTATTATTATTATTATTATTATTATTATTATTATTATCGCCAGTAAACGTTATTGTCGTCATCCTCTTGTCAGCATAAAACCGTATATCGATTTAATGATTCGTCTTTTTTTCACTATAGTCAATACACACACGCGCGCGCGCACGCGCAATACATGTATTTTGTTTCAATTTTTATCTATACAAAAGGAGAAAGAAAAACAAATACAAAGATAAAAGAAACGTGGATTTTCGAGCGTATGAACGTCGAGACCATACTCTAGAATCCTTTTCGACCCTCGGTATGAAATTTTTATGTCAAAATTGTTCGACGACATATCACATGATACGCACATAAAAACATACACACAAACACATATACATATTTGTATCTATACATTCTCCACAAACGTTTTCCTAAGTCTCTCTTTCCACGTTGCATACGCATATACATAGGCACTTTGTTTCTGTCATTTTTCTTTTTTTCTTTCTCTTTCTAAGGAAAAAGAAAAAGTAAAATCCGTGCTCGATTTTTTACGTCTGTTTTTTAGAGGAATGGCAAGGGAGAGCGTGTACGAGGAGAGATAATGATTAAAGCACGCAGATACACAAGGAATAAAAAAAAGGATGTTATATGTACGATATAAGAGTTTTTTGGAAAAAAAGCTACGTGTAACGATGCCGATAAAAGTTTATACATATGTAATATAATTCTACGCAGCCGCGTGCTGTTCTACACAATAAAGAGCCTGTAATATCTCTAAAAGTAGTTGAAATTTGTACGATCCTCCTCGTTAATCATTTCAGAAAGGATCAGACCAGACACTTCTTCGAGATCAACGCAAAGAAGAACAGTAAGACATTTGAATGATTTTTACGAATTTTTATTAAATAAATAGATATACGAGCTTACGTATTGATAAATATAAAAAAAGAATTAATATATTAAATCATGTATAATGAGAAATATATCTAAGAAATTAATGTACAGGAACGTCGAAAAAAAGGATGATAAACAAAATTGATATATAAAAATATTCTACAAAAGTTGGTTGGCTGAACAAGTTCGTTCATCCCAGCGATATCAACGAGGATCAAAACAGGAAAAAAATAGAACCTCGAAAATACGATAAGTGTGGTGCCACTTAACGTAAAAATGGGCTTCATCTAATGCAACATCTAATTTTCCTCTCCACCCTCGCCACCTTCCGTAGAATCCATGCCAACCTCTTCGTAATCTTTTTCTAAGGCAGCAAGGTCCTCTCTGGCTTCGTTGAATTCACTGTCATCCATACTCTCTCCGACGTACCTGTGAAGAAATCGGGCAGATAATGTAAGTATACATATACGATAACAGAAAAATTATATTGCGATAAGATTTTATTACCAATGAACGAAAGCACGTTTTCCAAACATAAGATCGAACTTTCTGTTCAATCTCGTCCAAGCTTCAGCAATAGCTGTCGTATTTGCTAACATAGCCATTGCACGTTGTACTTTAGCAAGGTCACCGCCCGGTACTACAGTCGGTGGTTGATAATTGATACCGACCTAAAGGTATATAAAAATTATAAAAAAAAATGAATATATATATATATATATATATATATATATATATATATATATATTCATTTAGATTACAGTGGTACCTTGAAACCAGTAGGACACCAATCAACGAATTGTATAGCACGTTTAGTTTTGATGGTCGCAATGGAAGCATTCACGTCTTTCGGAACAACATCGCCCCTGTAGAGTAGGCAACAAGCCATGTATTTTCCTCTACGTGGATCACATTTGACCATTTGCATAGCTGGCTCGAAACAAGCCGAAGTTAGTTCCATGACTGTCAATTGCTCGTGATAGGCTTTCTCGATTGAAACTATAGGAGCATAGGTAACCAGAGGAAAGTGTATTCTAGGATATGGTACCAAGTTCGTTTGGAACTCGGTGAGATCAACATTAAGAGCACCATCGAATCTAAGGGATGCTGTGATCGAAGATACAATTTGGCCGATCAATCGGTTCAGATTTGTATACGTTGGTCTCTCGATGTCCAAATTACGCCTGCATATGTCATAAATAGCTTCGTTGTCGACGAGAAACGCACAATCGGAATGTTCCAAGGTTGTGTGAGTTGTTAAAATTGCATTATATGGCTCGACAACGGCTGTAGAAATTTGTGGAGATGGGTAAATAGCAAACTCAAGTTTAGCTTTCTTTCCATAATCCATAGAGAGTCTTTCCATCAGCAGGCTGGTAAATCCAGAACCGGTACCACCACCAAATGCATGAAAGATTAGAAACCCTTGAAGACCGGCACACATATCAGCGATTTTGCGTATCCTATCCAACACCAGGTCTACGATTTCTTTTCCAAGAGTATAATGGCCACGCGCATAATTGTTCGCAGCATCTTCTTTCCCGGAAATCAATTGTTCTGGATGAAATAGCTGATGGTAGGTTCCAGTACGAACTTCGTCTGGAAATGATGATTAATTTTGGTTAAATCTTTTTTAGAAAAGGAACGAAGGTTTTAGAATTTTAAAGTCTTACCTATAACGGTAGGTTCAAGATCGAGGAAAACAGCCCTAGGAACGTATTTTCCTCCACCGGTTTCACTGAAAAATGTTTGAAATCCTTCGTCACTCGTACATGCTGTTGCTGGAAGCATCCCATCAGGTTGTATACCATGTTCAAGGCAATACAATTCCCAACAGGCATTACCCATTTGTACACCACCTTGACCAATGTGGATGGATAGCACTTCGCGCTAATTGTCAGCAATTTTAATATTTTTTTATTTTTTTATCTTGTAAATTGATCGCTTAAAAATCTTGGATTAGAGTATAACATGTATGATATCAAATGATCGTGAACAGAATCTAGAAGACTCGTTTCAAAAAGTTTTTAATATAAAATTATATTTTATAATATTGAGACACATTTCTAGACTTTAAATATCGTAGGATTGTAAAGATTTTTTACCATTTTAATAGCTGTTGATTCGAACCGTGATGGGATGAACGAACGATGTTACGTTTAAGATGTCCAAGCCAGACTGTCGAGCCGTACTTGTCAAACAAATTTTGTTTTGGTTGCCGAGAGAAATGCCGATCGTGTTGTGATTATTCTAACCGATGTACCAATTGAAATTGATCCCACATTTTCCAATCGATCGATTTTATTCTTTTGTAGCTCATATTATTATTTTTATCTATAGTTTTATAGTATAACATAGATATGTAGTTTATATCAATTGTGGCATAATAGTAAGAGATACATACATGTATACTTTTATTTGTGATTTATAATTATGAAAACCTGTTTAATCCTTATGAAAGGGTTGCTACCCTCTTCAACAATTTTTTTATAACCCTCAAAACAGACGAGGTGGCCGAGAGGTTAAGGCGTTGGACTGCTAATCCAATGTGCTCTGCACGCGTGGGTTCGAATCCCATCCTCGTCGATTAATTTTTTTTTAAGACTTGCTATGCATAATACTTCTTACATCTTGTTTGAGTTATTAAGCCTTGTTCATTATTCCTAGTTTTATAATGGTAATGAAACAGGCGTAATACTTGGCCGATATTGATGAACTACACCTTATTTTAAAGACGAAGGTATAAACTAGGACCTATATCCCTCAAATTTTTTCGGATTTTCTTTTTTTTAAATGTTTTTCAAATTTTTGAAAAATCTTTATTTTTTATGCATAAATTAGTTCTGCAGAAACATCATTTTTTACACAATATTTTTCTCGAAGAAACTAATGCAAAGGAAACGCAATCAGTTATTTTAATTAGCTTTGAACGTCAACAATCTTCATCAACTTGAAACAATGTTTTTGCATCGACTGCGTACAATGCAGTCGTTTGAATCAATGTTTATTCACAAAGTTTGTTTCTTTTTAACAGTCGCACAGACTGTATTTATACAAGACAATAGTTTTTCGCGAATTAACTTCAGTAATTGTTCGTTGAAAAATAACTATAGCGTAATAGAGTCAATACGTCATTGAAGAGAATCTCGATCAGCTCCGATGTGGACCTACCTCATTTTCAACCAACTACGAATCATCCACCCTCAATTTCGACCTAAATCGTGGACGAATGTTTTGGAGTCAGCGCAGAACTTTTTAAGTGCTACTTGAATTTTTAAGTTCTTCTAATCACTTAAGATGTCGAGGACAAAAGGTCTGAATCGATACGATTGATACTTAATTAGTAAAAGACCATTGAATGACTACGAGTAAAATTTTTTCGGAAATTTACTCGTAAATGGTTTTTTATTTTTTAATTTATTTATTAGATAAGGATAGGGCCTTCTTGTTTCATACGCGTTTATAATTATTTACACTTTGAATATTTCAATGTGTTTTTAAATATTTTTCTTTTGTGAAAATAGTAAAAAATCGGTATTCACGAGTTCAAAATAAAAAATAAATAAGGGAACATTCGCGATGAATAGTTTTTGGATTACAAACGAAATTGCATGATTTTTTGTAATATTCAGAATAATTGCTTGTAAGAAGGATTTTGTCCAAAGATTTTCCATTAGATTTTTAAATAAAAATTAATTTTTTAATCCAATCAATTTTGTTGATAAAAGGAAAGTCTCGATAGAGTAATTACTATTGAAAAAAAAGTCGAGTATAGTCATGATTTTTAAAAGAAAAAATTGAATAGAGTCACTGTTTTTGAAAAAGAAAAGTCGAGTAAAATCATTGCTAAAAATGACAAAGATACTTATACAATTAAAACTCGTAGGCTTTCGAATAAGTTAATCGATTTTCATCTCAGGATTGTCTGCAATTAATATATTAAATAATATACGTTTCTCCCTTTATGCTTTCTCGATCTTTCGGCTAGTAGATGTCTCTCGATCAAAAGGTAATAATCATTTTCTATGTAAAGATCTCGGGGCTTTTTCTTTTCTGGGTTGCGTTAGGGTTCTAGGTTTTGTTCCATCTTTTAGAATCGGAGACCGTTCTAATTTTTTGCTATTAATCGATGTTATGGTATGCTTTGCGGCAGTGATTAAGGCACGAAACAAAGAAGAGTCTATATGCCGAAGAAATCAAACTGTAGCTGAAGAGGGCAACTATGAGGTATTGAACCCTTGGGTATGGATCATTGGGGTTGCTTTTTTTCATTAGAAAAAAATATATATAGCGTGTAACTCTCGGAAGGGATCCTTGCTTGGGTGAGGCTTTTGGGTATGGACCCTTGGGAGGAGCCTTGGGCGGAAATTCTCATTTATCCTTATTTATGTTTACTTATTCTTCTTTATTCTTTACAGATTAAATACTATATTTTCTATTATATATATACACACATATATACACATTTATACATGTATACACATATATACTCTCGTAAAATTGACATTTGGATATGAAAAGAGTATCGATAAATTGACGCTGACAAGTATTCAAGTTTCTATTAACATTATTAAAGGAATAAAAGTGAAGAATATTTTAACGAAGGTTCTCATTATTTTAGATTATATGCTGATCTATGGTTAAAGAAATTAAAAAAGTTACAATTCATTCTTGAAATCGGTATAATATATTTTATTTTATAAAATATACAATATTTCTTATTTACATTAATCACATTTAAAGCCATGCAATAATAACGTTATTCAAATTATTTTTATATCTTTTACGTATATTCTCATATATATTTGTATTATATTTAATAAATACGTAAATCCTTTATGTAGCATTAAAAAATATAATTAACGATATCATATAAAAAATAAATAAGGCACTGATTTTAGTTACAGGTCATTGTATATACGATATTAATGGCAGTGTCATTAATGGCAAAATTATTATCTTTAGCATTAAATCGTTAAGCATATCAAACATTTGTAATATCAACGGGCACGTGAAATTTTTTTGCTTTTATCATTCTCAATTGGAGGTGGTGGTCCTTTTGCGCTTTGATGTCGACTGTAAACGCTATAAAAAAAATAACACGTTTAAATATCGTAAATTGTTTTACAAGGTCTATAAAAATTTTCCAAATTTACTACACTTACTATTTATATGTTTCTGAACGAATGTAGTCTATTACATGAGATATACCGACTTGTAACTGATCGGCAATTGGTGTTACCCAAGGATTAAATTCCATTCTAAATACAGCTTTGTTACTCACTAGATCCAAGTTTCCTATTTGAGAAAAATTCGAGATTTGTTATTTATAATGCGAAAATGATCATTTAATTTTTATAAATTTCTTTGCATACCTAATTCTGGAGGTAAAACAGTTAAACGATTTCCTTGTATATGCAATTCTCTTAGACGACTTAATTCCCCAATTTCCTTTGGTAATTCCACTAGATCATTTTCTCTTAATACAAGCTACAAAAGAATAAAGGAAGAGAAATATTTTCTAAACTCATCTATACTTAAAAAAAAGAGGTATATAATCTTACAATCTGAAGATTCTTTAATTGTCCAATTTCGGGTGGTAAATATTCAAAATCATTATCAGCCAGATAAAGAGCTCTTAATGTTTCTAGAAAATCAAGAAATATTAATTTTCACCATTGTATTGTAAGAAATAATTTATATATACATTACTATACCTTACCCATCATAAAAAAATTTCCAGGTAAATTCTTTTCACTGAGATTATTATAAGTTAGGTCCAAAACTTCTAGCACTGGAAAGGCACCAAATCCACGAGGTAATATATCTAATCTGTTCATCCTGTACATAAACACTTAGATAAAGCCATTGCTCTATAGATAAATAAACAGAAGAATGGCATTATTGATACATACCCTACATTTAGGATTCTTAATTTTGGCATCTGAGATAAAGAAATAGGCAATTCGGTGATATGATTGTTGAAAAGATTCAATATTTCCAAATTGACTAAATTAGCCAGTCCTGGAGGTACCTCTAAAAATATCATAAATTACAAAATCAATTTGAAATTACATTAATCATAAAATTAATTTTTTACCTTGTATTTTATTATGGCTCAATGATAATCTGGTTACATTGATCATATTAACTGCAATAAATATAAATATATGCATTTAGTACTGATTTGTCACAATACGCATGATGTATAAAAAATATGTGTATTAATATATTAATAAAATAGACACAGCTAATATTCTACGAAATTTTCAACGATTCAAAATTAAGCGCCTTATGCGCGGGAACGCCCACATGAACAAGCAATGACACATGGCCGTTCTCAAACTCGTTAAGACGAAAAAAGCAGTCACGACCGGTTCCCTAATTTGGCAAAGGAGCTCATGACTGGCATGGCATAGAAAGACTCACGCAATCCTGGCATCTCCTCGAACGATGCAATGCCCTTGTCGACGAGATCCAGTTCAGGATTTTGGATCTCTCTTGCTTCATCGAGCACTTTTTTCGCCTTTGACATCTTCCCCGCAGGAATACACGATACTGGTGCTTGATTCATTGCGCGCGCAATCGTTTCCGCACACACACGTCAGAAAGCTTTAAATAAAACCATATGCAATCACTTTGTCGCTGGTGAACCTGTGACTATCTTACAACTCCTTACTTAGAAACTTCCTAGGTATATTACTGTTACGGTTAAACTCTCGCGTTTGCGCAATAATTTTATATACCGATTGGTCGGACCGTCACGCGGTAAATTCAAAATTCTTTTTTCCATTTCATCGATATCATTGTGAATAATTTTATAACTGTTCATTAAAATTTACAAACCATGAGTATATTCCACTATAAACAGGAGACGAATAAAAAGGACGAACTGTCAGAGACATGTATTAATATTTAAATAGTATAAATTAAAATAATCTCATTGAACGGTTGATTCAAGTTCGTTTGGCACGTGTATTGTTGAGGATGATATGTATGTTTGGTTTACAACTTCAGTAACGATCATATTGTAGGTTGTGTAGAAGATAAATTGTATACGATTACCGTTCGCTAGTTTTGCTATTGTTATGACACAATTCGGAAACGTGGTATGTATATTATACACGATAGAATTGTACGATTTTTAGATGTTTAATATTTTAACCTCTCTCAAAAAAGTGTTGTTTGAATAAGCAATTTAATTCACGTATAGTCTTACCTTTATTTGTATTCTAACGGTAACAATTATTTTTTTAGACGGCCGATCAACTGTTAGCTGGTTCTAGTGTACTCTCTAGGCCTGCAGAAGAATTTGAAAATGACGTGAGTAAAGTTAAAAAAGGAATGGTAAAGGAAAATTGGCTGCTTCCTTTAAAGAAATGGTACAATTTTATAATTTATTATAATTTATTTCCAGGCATCTGTGGAAGTAATGTGGGCAATGAAGGCAATGGAACACGCAGAAGTTTATTTTAATGTACGTAATATATTATTACGTCAAAGATAAAAGCAAAACAATAAACCTTTTATGTTTTAGATTTTATGTTCCGTTGATCCAAAACTTCTAAGACTCACACCTCATGATGATCATATTTATAAAACATTTAGAGAAGCATTTCCAAATCTTGAGGTAGATAAAATAAATGAGGATGAATTAAAATCTGAAGAAGGCAAGCAAAAATGGCGTCCTTTTTGTGAACAGTTCAAAGGCTCTGTAGAGGATTATAGTTTTGGAACATTGTTAAGAGGAGACTGTGAAGGTGATTATTCAGAGGAAAACAGTATATTAACCACTAGAATTCAATTCTATGCTATCGAATTGGCAAGAAATAGAGAAGGTCTCAATGATGGCATAAGAAGCAAATACAAGCCAAAAAGGACTAATGACAAATCTTAGCTTGTAACAATGATCGTGATTTTCTTATGTAGAATTAACATACAATGAAATTAACAATAGTATATAATAATTTCTTGACATTTTTATACATTCATGATTAAAAGATTCTACATTTTAATAAAACGTTACACACATTAATAAAGGAACAGAAAATTTTATTTTATACAAACTTTTCTTAACAATAACCTACAAGATTTATGTTGACTTTTTATGTTTTTTTATCGCCAAACTGATAAGAGGATTTGATGCACGCGCTTGATGTCTCGATTTCGTTGCAGTAGCACCTGACGACGCTAATTCCCGATCAAATTTTCGTTTTCTTTTTCCCATTCCCATTAAGCGTTTTAAGGTAGGCGGTACTATATATTCTGGTACATCTTTCAAATGAGGTTGTAATTTTACTGTATGTAAAGCTTTGTCTTGACGTAACGACTGTAAATCCTTCGGATTATCCTCGAAGTAACTTTTTAATTTTTCACAGTTCAATATTTCCTGTTTAATTTCTTTCAAACGAGCTTCGCGCACGGCTATTCTAGTTACAGCTTTCCATGCATCTTTCGCACGATATCTAAACCCTTCAACTTCTTCTAATTTAAATTGATAAGTTTTAAACAAATTGTCGCGACCATAGCACTCCTTCAATTCTCCTTCTACTTCTTCCAGTAATGGTCTTTCCCTTATAGATATGAAACTTAAAGCTGTGCCCTGATTTTTTCCTCGCGCCGTACGTCCTGCTCTGTGTATATAGGAGTTTACATCAAATGGAAAATCAAAATTGATTATATTTGATACGAATTGAAAATCTATGCCACGAGCTACACCCGATTCTTTATCTCTTCTCCTTTTTCCTTTTTTAGCTTTTACTAGATGTTCCTGAAAAATATAAATATATCGATAATCAGAAAAGTTGATTTATTATGTGTGTTAAATGGCACAGATTACCTCATCTAAAGCTTTCTCATCAGATGCAATTATTATGTCATATGTTCCACAATTAAACTGTGTAATAGCTCGGCATCGAGAAACTGCAGGTAATTCGGAATTAAGCACGCACGTTGGTATTCCAAATTGTTCCAGAAAGAGTTTTAATTTATAGCATCGATCAACAGTATTTACAAAAATAATAGTTTTTCCTCTATAAAATTTCGAATCTATAATTTGATGCTCTACTTTATATACATCCAGTATATTGTAAAATAACTAACCTAATTAAATATAATTTCAATAAGGCATATAAAATAGCAGCCTTATCATTTTCTTCTGCAGCTAGACTGTAATGAGCCAATTGTGTTGGTGGAGCTAATGGTGGTTCTTCTAATTTTAAAATTGCTGGATTATGTAAAACTAATTTTTTCAATGTCAAAACATCTTCTGATAATGTTGCAGATGCTAATACAGCTTGATAAATTCTTGGTAAATATGTCAAAACCTGTTTTACTTCGTCTTCATAACCAAACGAAAAGACCTACCAAAAAAAAATTGTATATATAGTACATTAAAATTTTTTAAATTATTAATATATTAAGTTATCTTACCAAATCAGCTTCGTCGATTATCAATGTTTCTAAACTATTTTTTAAAGAAAAATTGCCTGCCTTTAAATGTTGCAACAATCTACTAGGTGTAGACACAACAATATCCGGCATTTCTACTAATAATGATTTTTGAGCATCTAAACTAATCTGTGGACTAATATCAATAGATCGTACATCTCTGCTACATTTTATGGTTAGATCTACAAGTACATCGTAGATTTGTTTACAAAGTTCTTTGCTTGGAGTTAGGACCAAACTCTTAATTTCTTGTTTTGTTTGAGTTTGTTTATTAGATAGTATTTTTTGTATCAATGGAATCGCAAATGCAGCGGTTTTACCCGAACCAGTTCTTGCTCTGATTAAAACATCTTTTCCATCCATTAATAATGGTATTGCTTTTTCCTGTATCAATGTAGGTTCTAACCAACCCAATTTCGCAATAGCCTAAAACAAATACAATCAAACATCATAGATAAAATATGCAAGAAATATTACTTATAAGAAATATATGAATTAAATCGTACAAATTTTTAAATTACAATTTAAATGATATATAACCTTCTCTATAATACATTTCTTATATTTCATTAGTCTTACCTTTAAAATTCTATCATCTAATCCAAATTCATGAAAACCTTTAAACTTCTCTTCATTTTCTTCGTCTACATTTACTTCTGTCGAAGTCATGATAAATAAATAATATAAAACAAATTTATTAAACTCGCGCTACAGTTTGACCACGTGTTGACATACGTAACATGCACAAGATGATAAAGTAGGAAATTTCTTTTACGACATTAAATATATTTAGCAATTTGAAGTGATTAATCCCATGATATATAATTATGATTTTGCTAATTCAATGAAATATTTAAAGAATAAAATATGTATTAACAGTAAATATTTTATTACAAGACGATTTGTAAAAAACGAATTAAAAAGAATTAAAACGTCGAACAATTGTAAAAATGAAATTATATATATATATATATATAATCTTTATAAATATGATGTATGATGAAGTCAATAAATTACTATTAATAAATATAAATTAATGGGCTCGTTATCATAGATAAATAATAAATAACCAATAAAAATTACAATCGTTATTTAAGGTAATACATCATCTTCATTGGTCTAGTGAAAAGATCCACCAATTGTAAGAGCACACTTTTTAAAATTTCAACGTAGAAACCTTCTTTCGTCACGGTAAGAAGCAAGTAAATCGTGGATGTAAATCATATAAAATCAAAGTAGTTAAAGTAGTGATAGATTATGTTTTTTCCGTTTTTAAAAATTCATACGAATAATTTCGAATTTCCTGATTAATAGTGGAAAAGGAATAAGAAGGGAAGAATTTCTGAATAAGAGATTCAGAAAATCCATACAAAATTCAATGAATCTGTTTGAAAGCAATAAAACTTAGAAAAGAACAAAGCGGCAAGCGAAAGATTAATCTAAAAGGAAAGAGAAAGTACTTGACAGATGTTTGAAAGTACCGATTTATTAATAAGACGATCTTGAATCTTACTTGAAAAATATTAAAAATCTAAAAAGGGGTGTGTTCTGAGTTACATATATTTTCGGGTAGTTTAAAGTAAAGTATAATCGTTATATGGATCGACTCTATGCGGGATAGACAGGAGTATAAGCGAGGGAAGGAAGAGGGCGTTGCGAAAAGATAGGGGGTACAGTATCAATAGCACGGGTTAGAAAAGACCATGTCCCTCAGTCGTAGGACGGCAGTCACCGCGTGACGTTCGTGGTACGTAATAATCGTGCTAACACACATGAAAAGAGACGGATGTGTGACATCGTTCGCAGCCGCATTTATGCGCTGTCACACGCGGGAGAGTGTGTCTATGTGTGCCTCTATGTGTTACGTCGTGTGCGTGTGTGTGCGAGTGTATTCAAAACGACAATAGCCGAGTAACGACGAGACGACGACGACGACGACGACGACGACGACGACGACGACGACGACGACGACGACAACGACGACGACGACGAAGACGACGACGAAGACGAAGACGACGACGACGACGACGACGACGACGAAGAAAAAACAAACGATTTCGACGTCATACTAATGTTCAAGAAAATCGGAGTCGTCGGATAAGTAATAATTAACAATAATAATACAAACGATATAACAAGAAGGAAACGTCAATCATTATAGGACATTGTCCTGTTTCAATGTAGATCGTTGTCGTAACACGACAAGGAAGATAAAACAAATAGTCGGGAAAAAGATACGGAAGAAGGAAAGGAAGGAAGAAAGAAGGGCGGTTTAGTAGGTTCGCAAGCATCGTCGATAATACGGTCGCATCGCAAAGGAAGACGCGCGCACGATCGCCCCCTCGCGTAAACGAACGCTACGCCCTATTCGTCTCGTCTTTCCTCTCGGCTCGTCTCGTCGAAGGTCGGCCGACGTCGTCGCGACGGACCGCGCCGACGGATAAAACGTCTCGTCGAAGAACCGTGGGAATCAGCCGGCGGAAGGAAGAGCGCTGCGCGGTTCGGAGTTTTATACTGAGAGCGAGCGAGAGAGAGAGAGAGAGAGAGAGAGAGAGAGAGAGAGAGAGAGAGAGAGAGCGAGCGAAAGAGAGAGCACGATCTTTCGCGAGGACAAAGACGAAGGAAGACGAGATGCTCGAGGCTCGTACAAAGCTCTCGTCTGGACGAAACGGTGAAGGGTCTCTTTGAGAAAAAAAGAAAGAATCGTTGGTAGGAGAAAGAGCGCTAGAAGAAAGAAGGAGAAGAAAGAAGAAGAAGAAGAAAAAGAAGAAGAAAACGTAAGAACGTGGCGTTGGATCGCCAGTGGGCGAGGCAAAGGGGAAAGGACCGGAAAGAGATAAAGATAGTCTCACTTTCTCATTGGTTTTCTCCTTCGAAACGCGAATTTTTTTTTTGTTGAATATGCGATAACGCATGTACCGGCTTGATAAATCGAACTTCCCACGAAGAGGAGGGCTTTCCTCGGAGTTGGATATACATTGTTGGTCCAACCCTTGGGTATCACCCTCCCGACGTGACGTAGATCCGACTTTGTTATCGGCTACGTCGTTGTCATCATTGGCATCGCTATCATCGTCACCATTGTTGCACTTGCATGCATTCTGAGAAACGAAAGAACGAAAGAACTGAAAAAACGACGTTTCATACTTCTCCACCTCCTTCGCCGAGGGGAGTCTCCGCATCGTCGTCGTCGTCGTTGTCGTCGTTGTCATTGTCGTCGTCGTCGTCGTCGTCTTCGTAGTCGTTGGAATCGTAATCGTTACGGCCACGACGATTCCGCAGGGATTAAGTGGGCAGCGTGGGCGGAGGGTGCCTCTGTGGGTGCCTCGGTGGACTACGCGCGGAAGGTGACACCGGAAGAGGAAGAGAGGAAAGGAAAAAGAGAGAAGAGAAGAGACGAAGTTTGTTCCTCTCCGACACGATGAAAGCATAGCGAACGAGGACGAGAAAAGGGACGCGCGCGCGCGCGCGCCAGCGAGCACGCATTGTCCTCTCCCCCTATTATATATATATATATATATATATACACACACACACACACACATATATATATATATATTTTCTAGCCTCTTCCAGCTCCTCCAGATAGAGATATTCTTCTCTCTATCTCCCCCTTTTCAAGATGGCCGCCGCCTGCTACGAAAAGGAATCGGTGGTGGGTGGCACGACGATGCACGGTCACGGCCATCACCATCATCACCACCATCACCATCATCACCATCATCATGCCGTTAATTCGAACTGTGGTACACCCGGGCAGACGGTCTTACCGGCCGGCTCGAGCGGTATCCTCGACGCCGCGGCAGCCGCCGCTGTGGCCGCAGCTGCTGCCGCTGCTGCCGCCAACGGACCCGGTTCGAACTCGACCGCCGCGAGCGGTGGTACCGGCACCGCGGTGACGGCCGCAGCGGCCGCGGCTGTAGCCGTAACCACTTACAAGGATTACAAGGACTATTCTCAGCCACTTCACGTCGATTGCAGCGTTGAGTACGAGCTACCGAGCCAAGCGAAGCCACCGCCCGGTGGTGGCGAACCTTTGCTCATGATACACCCTTGTTATTATCGACGAGCCGAACGAGAAAGAAGAAGTCCTTTCGTCAACAATCTACCACCACCGACCAACACACACTCGATATCCTCCTCCTCTTCCTCGAGAAGAATCTCAAGGCGTACCACCGCCTCTTCAGCGAACTCGGCAGTCGCGGCTGCCTCAGTAGCAGCCACCGTCGTATCCTCCGTCTCTACCTCCACCGTTTCGTCGACTTCCGCGTGTACCGCTGCGATGGTTGCACCGAGTACCGAGTCTCTTGGGACGAGCCTTATATCCTCGAGCAACGGTCAGATGTCCTCAGTCGCCGTGGCTGCCTCCTATCGAGCCGCTCTCAATGCCGCTGCTGCGGTTTCTCAACAGCAGGCTCAACAACAACAACAGCAACGCCGTCACCAACACCAACAGCAACAGCAACAACACGCGCTCCATCACCCTCAGCATCGAACTCACCCAACTCATCCTCATCACCAACAACAACAACAACAACAACAACAACAACAACAACAGCAGCAGCAACAGCAACAGCAACAATCACAAAGCTCGATTACGCCGACAACTTCGACTTCTGACCTCATTTCTGCCGACGAAAAGGCAGTTATATCAGGTATTTATCAACACTACTTCCGTGCGATGCGAGCCCATAATCATCAGCATCGGCAGCAACAACAACAACAACAACAACAGCAACAACAGGTCCAACAGCAACAGCAGCAACATCATCATCATCGTACGCATCAACTTCATCAACAGCAACCTCACCAAAGCGACAGAAGTTCCTCCTCTTCGTCTGCCACGTCAACGACCACTTCGGTGTCCGGTATTCTACGGCAAAGTTATCAACAAGCGTATAGCGCATCGACGAGCTCGAACTCGTCGACTCATCATCGTTCGGTCACGGCGTCCGTCCTAGCGCATCATCCTTACAGGCGACCATCCTCGACGTTGTTATCGCGAACAACGTCGCATCTCGGGCAGCAAGCTTCCTCTTCTTCCTCTTCCATAAACTCGTCCACCATCAGTGCTTCCAACGGCGTCACGTCTAGTGCCGTTTCTAGCGTTTACGCCGGTGCGATACACAGGCATCACGCGACCTCGTTGCATGCTCTTCAAGCGGCAGGCTTCTACGAGACACCCGGTTATCACGCTCTCCTACCCCAAAGCTAGACGATTGAGAACGGCTTCTCTGATCAGCCAATGCGTCGTTCATTCGGAGAATCGATTTCTCCTTTCGACGTCTCGAACCTCTTCATTCCGGTGTCATGAAAAGGTAATCGTAAAGTTGTCCGTACTCCTACGCTGCCATCCTTATTGAATCCAACTCTCCTAAACGTTTCACCCTTGTCAACCTTATATTCCTAGCTCGTTGTAATTTTCCAGGACGGAGAGCTTAAGTTCACAACAGCTGGTGATGTTCAAACGACTAGATGGAAAAAGGATGACATTTAGTATAAATGTCCTCGAAATGGTTAAGGAAAGGGAGAAAGAGAAAGAATGCGTCATAGGGGGAAGTAGCTGAAATGGTTGACCCTGTGGATCGAACGTTTCCATCCACCTACAGTTTCTCTCTCTCTCTCTCTCTCTCTCTCTTTCTTTCTCTTGCTTTTTTTCCTTTCCTCTTTTTCTCTCAACATCGTCGTTCTCTATTGGCATGGCTCAGGTACTTGGAAGATGCTGTTTGCACAAGAAAGAGGGAGAGACCCTACGAGGAGAATTCTCGTCGGAGCTCTCGCGAGCTTTTAGCTCGCGGCTCTCCAATACACGTTACTTCGTTCTGTATTATCCATTTTGAAATTCGACGTGCCGTCACGGCCGAAGACCGACGACGAATATCCTCGTCGTTCCGTGAACACGGTAATCGTGTAACCGTATCGATTTCCATGGCTTAGGCAGTATTTCCACCGGATTTCGTTCGGTCTACTTTCGCGTAGAATGAACGGCCCTTTCTGTCGACGATGAAATTCTGGATCCTTCACTTCCTTCTTTTTTCTTTTTTATTTCAATTTGAATCAAGGTAATTTGTTTCTCGATCGAAAAGTTATTTTCCAATTGAAGATTCGGTTGCTCTCAACAATATATGACTATTGTACCTAATTGTTTATAATCTTCTCACGAATTTGCTTCTTTCTTCTCATGATTTTTGTAGAAAACAACAAAAAATTGGAGAGAAAATATAACAAAGATAAAAATTAAATTAAGCTGGTCTTATAAACTGATCTTGAAAAAAAAAAAAAAACAAAGAAAACAAATCAAATCGAAAATTTTCGAAGAAGATTGCAAAATTAAGATAGAACGTGTGCTAGAAGAGTACCAAGCAATCTTGCAGAAATTCGATTGGTTTCTAGGAATCGATCATGCTAGATTGGGGGATGGTAGAAGATGGAGGAAGCTAAAGTTCTCGACGTGTGCCGTTCGATTTTTAGTCTGCAAGGAAACCAGAGAAAGATAGGCTTCTAGGAGAAAGGATAGGCGTATGGTAGTGTAGGAAAGAGAGAGAGAGAGAGAGAGAGAGAAAGAGAGAAAGAGAGAAAGAGAGAGAGACGAAAAGGACAGCGGCTGCGCCGATGGAACGTCGCAGCAGTCAGTAGGTACGCCCGCGGGCATCCTTATCCGTTCTCCTCGCTTTACCAAGACGACGTATCTCCCTAGAAAGCCGAGACGGTCTTGGATTTCTTCCTCCTCCTTCTCCTCCTCCTTCTCCTCCTTCTCCTGCTCCTCCTCTTCCTCCTCCTCCTTTTCCTTCTCTTCCTTCTGCTCTTCTTCTCCTATCTCTTTCTCCTTCCTTCCTTCTTTCTTTCTTTCTTTTTTTTTTCTTTCCTTTTTTATTTTCTTCTTCCCTCCGTCCTGCGCCCTTTTCAAAGAGCGCGCTCAAGGAGAAACGGACGGCGGGGACCGTATTTCGTTACACGGTAACGATCGATCAACGTGACCGCACGACCGCACCAGCGGTATGGCCGTGCCGAGGCGAAACCAAACGAAAGAAAGAAAGAGAGAATATAGTGGGCCCCAACAGGAAGGATAGAGAGAGAGAGAGAGAGAGATGGGGGTGTGGTTGAAAGAGAGAGAGAGAGAGAGAGAGAGAGAGAGAGAGAGAGAGATCGAAGCAAATAGAAAGAGAGAGATATACAGATTCAGACAGACAGAACATTCAGGCAGAATGATAGAGACACGTTCAGGCAGGCAGAGAGAGAAAGAAAGATTCAGATAGGGAAAGAGAAGAGAGAGAGAGAGAGAGAGAGAGAACGTATCAGAAACGAAATGCAGACGAAACGCAGACGTTTCCGAACCCGGTATATGCAACGACTTTGTATTCCAGAAACACTGATCATATCCTCCTTGCACTTGCGGCACGGCTTCTCTTTTGCCTTTCGGGATAAGAAACGTGACAGCGCGTATTATATTCCTTTTGCTATTCGAGACGTACTCCTGCGTATCAACGCGACGCCGTTTCCGTTTGCCTGTCTTTCTCTCTCTCTCTCTCTTTCTGTCTATCTGTCTGTCTTCTTGCCGTCAGCAGCTCGGTTTTTGCTCGATCAGAGCGGTACTCCATCGATCGTTGTGTATGTACTTCTTATCTTCGTATATGTTTATCTTCGTATATATGTGCGCGTAACTTCATGTGGTAAAACACGTGGTGGTAGATAGCATTTTCTTATGATCAATTACGTTTTCACTGGCTTCGTTATTTCTATGAGCTTATCAATAACTATAAAATAGAACTTCGTATTCGATATAGCGTTCTACTGTATTATTTTTTTTTTTTTTTATTGTTTTATAATTATCCATTGGAGAATTTATATTTTTATTTTGTCATTATGTTAAGAATTTTGTACGTGCCAAAAATTTCGTACGTATCTGTGAAAATGATAATGAAAGTAGAAGAGGCAAAAAGACAAAGAAAAAAAAAAGGAAAGAAAAATATGAAAAGGGAAGAGAGGAGAGAACGTTTCCATAGACGGCATGGAATTTCTGCGGTATACGCTCTGAACAAGGTCCGCTTTGTAGAAGGAATTCAACGTGGACGGAGGGGTTGGCGCTGTAAAGAGGAGGACATCTAACGTTGTGTAAACTTCGAGAGGTTACAAGAGTAGCGCGGTAGAGACGTGACTGTAATTTCATTCACCTCCTATATATGTATGTATGTGCGTATACACCTATATACATACATACATACAGAAGTAGTCGCTCGCTCTCTCGCATGCTCCGCGTTCTAGATCGTTGTTCGTTGATGCCACCAAAGATTTCAGTTCGAGATCTAGGCCTTTTCTACGTAAAACTTGACGTATCCGCGGGAACACGTTGAAATGAAAATTTAGAACGAAGAAGAAGAATAATCAACTCCGTTTGATCTTTCTGTTTCCTCTTTCTTTTTTTTATTATTATTCTCTCTCTCCCTCTCTCTCTCTCTCTCTCTCTCTCTCTCTCTCTCTCTCTCTCTTTTTCTTCCTCTGTCTCTCCTTTCAGAAAAAATTCCGTATATTATTTTTACATATACCCGAACGGTAAAGTGGTTAAGTAAATTTGCAAAGCAACGATAGCAGATATGGTTTTTGCGAATCACGTAACAAGACACGGATTGGCCTGCAGTCTTAGAAGCGCGAACGTCAGAGACGTCGTTACGTCACGGATATTGGAATTGCTGCTTGTGCGTGCTTGAGACAGTCACGTGCAGATCGAATGAAGAGAGAGAGAGAGAATTGTAGGTTACAATTTTTTGTTCAATTATATCAAGCAATTATGGATCTAAGTAACAATAGAATAGAGAGAGAGAGAGAGAGAGAGAGAGAGAGAGAGAGAGAGAGAGAGAAGGAGAGAACATCGCTTCTATCCATTATTTGTACACCCTATTATACGAGGATGTTCTTTTTTTTCTTTAACAAGCCGATCATAACGGAGGGATGCGTTTCCTGTTCAAAATCGAACGAGATGGCCGAGCTTAAATGTTCGTCCGCCGACATTTACTCAACGATGGAAGAAGGAAGAGGGAGCATTATCGTATCTCGTTGAAACCCCCGTTGAACTCGTTATATAATATGACGTCGACATTAGGCAATTAAGAGAGGAACTATGTATGTATGTATGTATGTATGTATGTATGTATGTATGTATGTATGTATGCATGTATGTATGTACGTATGTATGCATGTGTAGTATATCTAGCATACGTAGAAGGATAGACGTTTGTTGTTCGCAAAGGTTTCACAGTGGGTCGCGACCTCGACTTTGCCTCTTTACAAAACGTGAATAAGAGCCCACACAACGGGTTCCCTCTCTTTTACTCTTTCTTAGAACTCAACGATGAAGACTCTGCATAACCATCATCGTCATCACATTTTCAAGTTTGAAATCTACTTTTTTGCTCTCGCTCTCCCTCTCTCCCTCTCTCTCTCTCTCTCTCTCTCTCTCTCTCTCTCTCTCTCTCTTTCTGCTTCACTACTCAATATATGTAAGAAGCTCACGTTTATGAAACGTTAGCTTCGCAAGAGTTGGCTTTACGTCCGCAAATTTTCGTTTGGTTTGCGATCGTTTTGAGAAATATAGAAAGAGAGAGAGAGAGAGCATTAGCTCGAGATCGTTACAAAGTAAGCGGGGTGAGGCGAGTCGAGGCGACGTGATGTACGCGGAGAACCGTAATGAGTTTTTGCGGCTGGTCTCGAAATTAGACGCTACGCCTCCGTCGAAAAGCATTTCGTTCCTGGCACTTACCCTCGTCTCTCTCTCTCTCTCTCTCTCTCTCTCTTTTTCTTTCTCTTTCTCTCTCTCGTGGCGTAGCATTTCCGTCCTGCTGTTTTTGCTCGTCCGTAGGGAACGGGCCCCTCTCTCTCTCTCTCTCTCTCTTTCTCTGTCTCTCTCTCTATCTCGTCGTTCGAAGCGTGGAAAAGCGCCGTCGGACACCGGGCATAATTATTTCAGTTTGCGAACGCTGACGTTGCACGTTATTCGAAACCGATGGTGGCGGTCGATGTTAAAGCCTCGAGAAAGGTATCGTCACGAAAAAACGCCGCTTCCCTACGGAGGGATACGCCCGATAATCACTATGAAATTTCACTTGGAACGATCGAACGCATGAGATCTATATATATTATATATTATATATTATATATTATATATATATATATATATATGTGTGTATATATATATATATATATATATATATATGATGTATGTATGCATATATATATATATATACATACTATTTTATATAGTACATTCGATATCAGGCATTCATCTTGCTTGTCTTCCTTTTACGTTTTCTCTTGTATACATTGTATATAGATAAATGTGTATATATATTATATATATATATTTGTATATTATTCTTATAATGAAATTCTATCGGCTTTTAAGTTCTTCTTATTTATACAGTAATAAAACGAGGAGTGATTATAGCTTTTATTTAAATTATACTTTTACTCTTTAACTTTATTTGTAAAAAATATTTTTACAAATAAAAATAACTGTCCTCTGCAAAAAAAAAAAAAACAAGAAGAAAACAAAGGACAGAGATTAACAGTATATCCTTGAATTGCGAAAATCGAATTTTAATTGATTTTTCTATAACCCTTTGTATAAACCTGGATAATACAATGTCATTCTGAGCTCTCATTCGAAGAATTCACGAATAAAATACGTGAACGTTTGAGGCCTCGAACATGTCAGATCTTCATCCATATGTCATGCCAACATGAAACTCTCTGTCTCTCTGTCTCTCTCTCTCTCTCTCTCTCTCTCTCTCTCTCTCTATCTATCTATCTATCTATCTATCTCTATCTCTCTTTCGTTCTCAGGACAGGCTGGCCAACCGGTACTATCTTCTATCAACGACAATGGTGGGCTTTCTCTCCCTTCATTTCATACACCAACGTGTGCTTGTTCTCTAGCCCTCATCGAAAAAGAGAGAGAAGGAGCAGTTAGGGAAGGGACAAAGTAAGGGAGAAAGAGAAACGAGGATGAACGAGGGCGTTCGTAAAATCCGTTCTCGTTGCTTCGTGCTCGAACGTTCCGAACATCGAACGGGCTCAGCATTGTTAACTTTCTCGTCATCGAGACTACCGAATGTCAAGTGGCAATCGATATACGATCGACAAACGCGTACCTCCATCTCTCTTTCCGTGCTTACCTAATGCGATCGATAACTAAAATCGTCTATGTCCGTCGCGCATATTACGTCATGGAAAAGTCGACTCGCAGAGCTCGTTCGACCTAAGCTAAGCGAAGCGAGCTTTCTTCGATCGCGTCTCTCTCTCTCTCTCTCTCTCTCTTTCTCTCTCTATCTATCTGCTTCTATTTCTTTCTTTCTTTCTTTACTCTTTCTTTATTCGTTGTTATTTCAGAAAAGACCTTTAGTGTACTTACGAATTCATTCGAACTACGTCCCCTTTTAGAATACTTTTATTCATATTTAGAAAATCTTCGAAGAAGTCGTTATTGCCGAGATAATTTAAATATTAAGTTTGATAGTCAACTATTATAAAGGAAACAAAATTAACGAAAAGTTAAGAAGTATATCGGTCGATAAGAGGCTTGATTTTTGTCAAAATGCGAAATAGAATTTTCTCGGTGGTAGTAGCATAGTGATCGCAGCGAGCCCGGCTCTCCGCTGTGCCGTCGATAATGGTACGCAGTGGGTCGACGTCGTTATGCATACAGGGTGCTCCCCTACTTGCTCTCGGAATGCCATTTCGGAAATTCTTGAATTATTATGCGCCACGGTCAAATGTTGTTCCTTCTCTCTCTTTCTCTTCCCTTCTCCTCCTCTCTCTTTTTCTCTTTCTTTTCCTTTCTATCTTTCTTTTCTTTCAAACAATCTGCCTTCAACTCACCCACTTATCTCCGGATTTTTTTTTTTTTTTTATTCTTATAGGATAGCATCGTGTCTTTTTTTTCTTTTTTATTCCTTTCGTATTCCAAGTCAGTCTCTCTGAGAGTTTGGCAAAAGACACGTTCGAGTAACTTCGAATATAACGATAATAAAGGCTCCTCGAGTCTTTCCGCAAAGTCATTGCCGTGTATGTCGTGCCTTGTATTTTGCCTTAAAGATACGTGCCTCCTCCACCTTTTTCTTCTCTTTCTCTCTCTCTCTCTCTCTCTCTCTCTCTCTCCTTCTCCTTTTCTATCCCTCTTTCCGTCGACGTTCTCTATCTTTCTTTAACTCTTTCTAACGCACACGATGTATACGACGACACAACAACGGACGAGGCTACGTCACGGTAGTACGCACGCGTACAAGCCCACATCCGTATCCGAGGGGACAGCACGCGTGTCCTCCAACTTCGTTTTCAACGCTTTCGAGAATGTCGCCGAGCGATCCGAGGCCATATTTTACGTTTATCGCAGGCATTATATTTTCTCCAAACGTAGCCCGTTATTTGCGTCAGCCCCGCTCCTTCTTCCATCTCTTTTTCTTTATCCCAAAGTGCATTTATCAATGAATCCACGTTAGTATGCGACGGGTTCGAGCTATCGTAAAGTAACGTCACGTCGAGAAAAGCGAGGTTCGTAATATCGATAAAGACGAAAGTATCAGATATTAGGATACTTCTATTTTACCGTTTCCTTCTTTGTTGCGTCATTGTAGCTTTAGATTTATTGTTCTTACTCCGTCTTGCATATCGATGTCGTCGATTTGGAAAAAAAAAAGAATCGTATTATTTATACTTTTTTTCTTTCATCTCTCTTAAAATTTTCATGTTGAAGTATTTGAAAGTTGGCGAAAATTCTTTAGTTCGTTCAATATCTCAAAGGAAGTCCTTTATCCTGGAAAAGGCTTCGGCTGTCGTATCGCGGGCTTCGACCCAGATTTCAATCGACCTCTTTCTCTTTATTTCTCTCTCTCTCTCTCTCTCTCTCTCTCTCTCTCTCTTTTTCTCCTTCTCTCTCATTCATCGACATTCATCGCAAGAAGCTTCGTTACGATGCGCCTTTTCTAATATCGCGAGACACACATAGTCTTCCTTGAAGCGGACTCGGTTCCCCTTCCCTTCAGAGAATTTATACGTCTACCATCCAATCCCGTTCACCCTCTAACCCATTTTGTATAGGCATTTGCGTATCGCGGATCGTATTGAGAGCCGATGGATGGATAGACTTTCCTCGAATTGCGTATTCGTTCAGTGTCCCGAAAAATTTAACAATACTTCGTTCACGAAGACAGTATTTTTCTTTTCATTTACTTTTTCCTTTCTTTTATTTTTTCTTTTCCTTTTGTTCCTATAGCGTAAATACAAAATTCAGATGCCTGACAAAAATTTATTTCGAAACATAAAATATCCGTGATACTATAAACTCATCTAATCGATCATTCTTCTTCTTTCGAAATGTATTTTATTTCTTTACTGACCCTATCATCTCTGTGTGAAAGTATTTACTGTGAGCACTATACAGCATTGTTCCCAAATGGTTGCCCAGAACTTTAACATGGGATACTGCTGTTGGAATAAATACAAGAAATATAATCCTTCTACCTTCGACTTCAAGGTAAATACTTTTTGAGTAGGATTTTTGGACAAAACCATCGATCCTGTATATACCTGAGTAAAAAATATATATCTGCTATATAAACGCATATATATTCAACTATTGCGAATAATATGATAGATCCCCTTTTTTATGCTTATACAAGTATCACAATCATTACGTTCAACGAAATGGTAGTAATCATTATCATCTCGTCGAACTATATATCTACGTTCCTGTATTAATCTCCGAGTTAGGAAAATGCATTTTTCCCGAAAAGTGTGCCAATAAACGATCGTTCCTCTAACCTTTGTCCTACAATCGAACCATTCTACCGTTCACCATTATTCGTTGACTTTCTTTGTGCTCGCCAAATTTCGATTCGATTGACGTTAAGAAGAAAGTATTCAGGATTTACCCCTCCGTTTTTTTCTTTCTTTTCTTTTCAAACAAATGGATTTACGACTTTGGAATAATCATCAAATTCTTATTTTTAGTCAGATACTTTATAAACTACTACCTAAACAGAAATTTTTAATCGATCGAATATATTCGAACTAAGATTATTGAAGAGAGTACTGAATTATTATGAAAAATTTCCTTTCTCTTCTACCTCCTCTATACTTTGCGTCTACCCGATCGAAACTATAGCGTGTAACCCTCGATTATCGTTCGCGTTCTACGTGACTCGTGAGCGTACTGGACGTACGTCTAGACTGGAAAAAGAAAAATTCGAATAAAAAGAAGGATAGATTGTGGGGATAAGTAGAGAGAAAGAGACAGATAGACAGAAAGAAAGAGAGAGAGAAAGAGAAAGAGAGATGGAGAGAATTCACGATTCGTATCTCGTGAACCTACCCACATGATACGCGTCTATGTATTACGTGTGTGTGCGTTGAAAAGAGAACGATTCTCCACGGTCGTCTCCCTGCTTTTTTAATATCATCCCCTCATCCACCCTTTGCCAAAGCCGCCAGCTCCCATTTTGCGAACGTTTCGCTATGCGAATCGAGGCGAGTGCTATACGATAACACGTATCTCCTCGAATAGTTTGCTATGACTATTTAACTCGGCCTTAAATTGAAAATAAGAAAAAGTAAAAGAGGAAGAAGAGGAGATGAAAGAAGAAGAAGAAAAATTAATGCAGGTGAGAGTAAAGATAATGACATAAACTGCCTCAAAATATTGATTATTCTTATTATTATTATCATTATTCTTATCATTATTATGATTGTCATTATTGTAATTATAAACGCGCTAGCGCTCTCGCTAATGACTGAAGTAGTTGAAAAAAGGAAGAGACAAAAAGAGAGAGAAAGAAAAGAAGGATGAAAGAAAGAAAGAAATATTAAGGCTGCGTTTAATTCGCGGTTAATAAAGATATGTATGTACGATAGTTTCCGAAAGATGAGAAATGATAAAGAGTGAAGAAACGAGCCAACGGGAAAGCTAAAAAGAAAATATAGGGTAGAATGAATTAAAAACGAAATGAGCTTGGAAAAAATCGACATATCAAAATGGATACGTCGTGAGTTGGCGACGATGGCACACTAACGTTCCTAATTAAATGTGCTACGCTCTTTTATTGCGTGGTCGTTCCAAAAAAATAAGAAAGACGATCGTAGGATCATCATTGGTGTCATCGTCGACTTCTTTTACTTATCCCAAGACCATGAATCCGATCTTTTTTTTTGAGAAAGAAAAAGAAAGAGAAAAGAATTTTCCGTCGGCTCGTGAGTGATTTCTACGAGATCAGAGAACTGCGTATATGTGTGTATGTATATGTGTGTATGTATATGAGTGGATGCGAGAGAGAGAGAGAGAGAGAGAGAGAGAGAGAGAGAGAGAGAGAGAAAGAGAAAGAGAAAGAGAAAGAGAAAGAGAAAGAAATATATAAATCGAAATCAGAATGAAGTTCGTTCCTAATCGTATCGCCTTTATTCCTAATATTTGAACGAGACGAAGCGTATCTCGAATGTAACATGAAATTCGAGAAATAGAGAGGGGGGAATTGATCATATTGATTAATTGATACGCAATTTACGTGCTTATCGATCGCAACCGGCCCATCGATATATATTCGAAATACCGTAGACAATTCGTTCGCAACGATCGTTCTCGTGGCGAGTATCGATAATAATAATAATAAAAATAATAATAATAATAATAATAATCTAAATAATAATAATAGTAATACTAATAATAATAATAATAATAATAATAATAACTAATAATAATAATAATAATAATAATAATAATAATAATAATAATAATAATAATAATAATAATAATAAAAATCATGATGATGACGATGATAATAATAATAGTAATGACGATGACGACGAGCAGGAGGATCACGATTATGACATAAAAGAATTAATCTCGAACGATCGCCGTACTCGAACACGATCGCAAGTATTCTATACTCGAATCGATAGGACGACGCCACGATGACTCCTCTTCGATTACGAAAATGATCTTTCGAGTTATCGACAATCGTTCGGGGAAACACGATCGAAGGTCCCGTCACGTTTAATCGTAGTTAAAGAGAGGAATTTATTCTACGAAGGCTCGGTGGCACGAAACGATTCTTCGAATCCATGTCGTATGTATTGTTAATTTGTTCGATTCGGATGACGTAAAAGGAGGAGAGTCCGAAAGAGCGGAATCGAGAACGATTATTCGTGAGACCTTCGCCCTCGTGGATGCTTATTTTGAAAAGGCGTTGCGAACGATTGGACGGCCGAGATCATACCCCCAGCGTGTTCGCTCTCTCCCATTCTCTAAATATTCCGAATGAATTATTCGTACACGTAAGGAGAATGTGTGTGTGTGTGTGTGTGTATATATATGTTCGTACGTATTAGTGTGTATGAAAGAGAAAAAGAGAGAGAGAGAGAGAAAGAGAGAATCGCGGAGTCCGTTCTCGTGGAAGACGCAGAGAGCACGATATCGATTCGACGACGACTGGATTGCGTCCCGAAGGACGATACGTTCCTTCGGCGTTTCTCGTATTATACGGGCTCGAAGAATATACGACAATAAAAGAAGGATCGTAGCCGCTCGAACACGATCCATACTCCGTGAGAGTTAATCGAGAGACGGACGAACTCCTACGGCTTTTATGGCTCCGCTCGTAAAGATATACCTACGGCTTTTTCTGTGGAACTGAGGACCCCTTCGAACGAACACCCGGTCCAGGAAAAGCAGTAGAGAGACGTAGACGACGAAGATACGGAAAAGAACTGCGTTCTGGATGCGTAAACGCAGAGAGGAGGAGTATTCCTTGGTAGGTAGAGAAAGATAGAAAGAGAAAAAGAAAAAGAAAGAGGAAGAGAGAGAGTATGCTCAGGAATGAGCCAAAGCTTTCTCTCTCTCTCCTCTCTCTTTATTCTTTTCTTTTTCGCGTGTACGCTAAAAAAAGGGGGGATCGAACAGTCCCGAGGAGAGTCGAAAAGAGGAAGCTTGGGACTTGAAGAGGCAGGTAGAGCTGAGGAGGAAGGAAAGAGGCGTAAGGCGAAAGCAAAATCGTTTTTCAAAGGCAAATTATAATAAATGATCGAGCCAGGCCTAATCGCAGCAGGAAACGTACTGTCGACTCGCCTTTCTTAAGTCGCGGTATTGTACCAGAAGGATTTCAATTCCATCGAGGTGTGTGTGTGTGTGTGTGTGTGTGTGTGTGTGTGTGTGTGGTGTGTGTGGTGTGTGTGGTGTGTGTGTGTGTATTCACGAAGGCCTGCAACGATGAGTAAGAGTGGGCCGGCTTTCCGCGTTCGAGTAATGCTTTCGACATGGAGTATCTTTCCTTCATTAGCTCTTTTCTTTTTTCTTTTTCCTTTGTTAAACATCAAATACGTAGAACGATGGTTCATAGCCGACACAGCTCATATATTTTTTTAAAGGGTCAGACACCACTTATATCAATGCTCCTACAAAAGTTCTTCTAGGGAAGCTACTACTACTTCTAATACTACCATCACTACTATTACTACTGCGACTACACCACTACTACTACTACTGCGACTACACTACTACTACTACTACTGCGACTACACCACTACTACTCCTACTGCGACTACACTACTACTACTCTTACTGCTACTATTACTACTATACTACTACTATTATTACTACTACTATTACTACTACCACTACTACTACTACTACTACTACTGCTATTACAACTACCACTATTAAAGGCAACATTTATTATGCCCCCTTGTGCAACCTCACGAAGTAGGGATTCGGAATCAGATTTTGGTAACAGCTGCAGGCGTATTTTCTTTCTCTCTGTGTAAAAAGGACCCGAGAGATCGAAAAACAGAACTAACGTTAAAGAAAAAGAAGGAGAGAGAGAGAGAGAGAGAGAAAAAGAGATAGTGTCAGAAAGATAACCAAGCACCGTAGCAGCACACATAGGGTAGTCTGTGCTGAGCGATGGTAACTAGGGTATTGCGGGTTATGGTCGAGCCAGGAGGCATCGTTCGAAACGATGGACCACGCCCCGACTCTCTGCCATCTCCGCTTCGACGACTCTCGAAGCACGATCGATCCTTTCCTCGCAACAACCTGGCAAAAATTACCACCGCAAAAGTCGAGCACGAAACGGGACAGCCGAATACGCCCCTGGAGCGAGCCGAGTTTCAAACTCGGAATGTGCATCACCAGTTACGATTATTTCACGTAATCCCCAGGCCTCTGCCAACGTCCATTTCAGATTAATGATTGTATGTTGCCCACACTATCCCGTATGCTCGAATCGATGTTTTCATTGTCTCTGGCTAATCTTAACATTTCACGTATTTTTTTTTTTTTTTTTTTTTTTTATTTTCATTGTAGTTGGAATTTTCCTATCATTCAGCAATTACAAATGTTTTAATATAATATCTAAGACAATGAACCCTGATCACACTCTAATGATAATACATTTTCTCACTACATTCAAATTCGTACTAACAAAATTTGTTATTAGTTCATAATCGCGATCTTAACGAAAGGCCTACTCTTACTCTGTTTTGGAGCACTTATCAAGTCAATCTTCTTATCTTAACCATTTAAATGTTGATATCCTTGTAAAGATCGAACCTGGTCAGAATTAACTTCTCTCTCTCTCTCTCTCTCTCTCTCTCTCTCTCTCTCTCTCTCTCTCTCTCTCTCTCTCTCTCTGCCTGTCTCTCTCCTCTCTTCTTGCTATCTATCTATCTATATCTCTATCTCTCTGCCCCTCTCTCACTTCGGTCAATCGATTCCGTCTACCTACGGTTTGACAACCTCGATGCTTCTCTCCGCACTTCCACCCTCGCGACACGCAGACAGGGTGAGAGAGGGAGAGGGAGAGAGAGAGATACGTGTGTCTACCACATACGGGCTCTATCGCTTCCCGTTTTAACCATTGCCAGGAAGAATGCAATTTTCCGTCATCGAACGCCGTACTGGCAGTTTTACCATTCGTTTCATTATTCTCTTTTTACCTGAAACCTTTTTATTTGATTTGACTTAATTTGATTTGATTCTTATTTCCTTGAAAATCTCTCCTCTGCTTTTGCTCTTTGTGGTTTTCATTTTTACAATTTTATTATCACAATCGTATTAATTTTTGTCCTCTCTTTTCAATTTTGTAAAGTTATGCTCAGTTAAAAAGAATAAAACGGTGAAAAGGGAGAAAGAGCCTTCATTCGTCTAGTACGAAATTTCGATTCTCCTCGTTATGTCCTTTGTCCTATTGTTAATTCCTGAATAAGTAGTTCCCACCTTGTCAGTTTTCATGGCAGGTACTGGATGCATTCTCTTTCCTTCTCTCTTTCTCTTTCCCTTGCTTTGTCCTTCGGCCGATTGGGAGCAGAACCGCTCGTCAGCCCTCTTTCCGCTAGAGTTGCTACGAGGAGCTCTCTGCCCTCTTTAGGCCTCCCATTTCTCCTCCACAGCGCGACGATATCGAGGCACTTCTTCTCTTTTTCTCGAGTTGCCGCAATTATGTGGTCCTAGATGTCTTCTCTCTGACCCACAACTCCTTTTACTTCTTTTCTTTTGTATTCTTCTCATATCTTTTCATTTTTGTTCTTCAAGTCTCTTCGAAATTTAACAATGAAATTTGATAAAGATAAATAATATATTAAGGTACATTCTTTTTTTCATTATTTTTTGTATCTTTTCGTCATCATTAATATTTATTTATTAACGATGATAATGATGATGATGATGATGATGATGATGCAAACATTTTATACATTTTATTTTGTTATTATTCTAGTCGAGTTTTCTACAATATTAAGGTTCATTTGTCCAACAATTCCTTTTAAATTTCATCATTTTCTTATGTTCGTTTCCGCATTGAGACGAGTCTTGGATTTGCGGAATAAGATGATATATAATTTAAAACGCCATCTGCGCCTCTTCTCCACCCTGACGATAGAATCTCACAAAATTAGAATCTTTTTTAAGGTCGGTAAGCTAATTACCGTTCCGTTGCCAGCGCTTGATTATAGTTTCGAAACGTCTCGGGATCGACTCTCCTCGAGCTCTCTGAAGGTAATTGCCAAAATCATGATTGCGTTTATATGAATTGTACGTCTTTTCTGTTTTTCGAAGGGCCGTGGAAATTTCGGTGAAAGAGGGTCGAAGCTAGCCAACCAATTACTATGCTGTATAAAGGAAAAAAAGTAATAAAAATTAAAAAATAAAATAAAACGAACATACCTAACGCAGTTAAGATAATGTACAAGTCTCTAGTGTGATACATTTCTACGCTTATTCTCTAACTGTAGTCGTGAAGTCTAAAGTACGATACCTCGTTATGGTTTGTAACACGGAGTAGTCCTGTAATAACTAAATAATAATAATAATAATAATAACAATAATATTAATATTAATATTAATAATATTAATAATAATAATAATAATAATAATAATAATAATAATAATAAAAAAATAATAATAATAATGAAAAAAAAGTACGATCAAAAATCCGCTTAGGCTGACTGTTAACTCGCGAAAGACATATTGTATTTCTGTAGGGAGCAATTGTCCTAATAATTGCGAATTAAACATAAAATAAAAAGAAACAAAAAAAGAAAAAAAAAGAAATGAGCAAGCATAAAACAACATCACTGAGAGAACGTGAGAAAGAGGAGCCCATATATAACAAGGATATATAGAGGCGTGCGGATCACCGATTTATGGATGAATGAATGCGTGAATAATAATGAATGGATGAGCATAATGATGGACGATCGACTAGTCTTAGCCGATTTGCGAGTGTGTCACTTTAGCAAGCAAAGTATTTCGAGAGTATAGTGTTCGGAATGTACATAATTCTTGTATATAACGAACGAATCACTGATTGTACAATACCACCCAAATATATTTATATTTCATGTTAATGGAACTTTTCTAAAAAGAAACCCACTTTTTATCTACCAATATCCATGACGTTCCATTTTTGATACTATTTGCAAACATTTACATACATGTATTTAAAATTGCTCGTCGTCCCTGGTAAAAGCGAAATTGATGTTTAACGTTCATCGAAGTGAGAATTTTTTTCCGTTCCCTTTTTCTCCCTTACCTCCTTCGGAGTATCGATTAAATGGATGGGGTAAGTACGGTAGCATGTTCGAGCATTAAAACCAAGTTTATAACATAATGGGGTACTTTCGAATTCGATCGATTATTCGACGATGGAATATATCCCATCGTGTTATTCCTTCGTGTGCATTTACAGGGGCAATTATGCGTCGACCATGATACAACACGTGGTAGCCGAACGGTCTAATTAGTCCTTGGAATCGGTAAAGCCTTTGCTACAGTCGACTTAATCCTATTGTTAGTTTTTATGTAAGCAAAAGTATTTCACGGAGAAAGGGACAAAGAGAAAGGTATGGAAATATTTAAATGATCGAATAATCCGTAATTCTGTTTTATTAAGGTTTTATTACATAACATATAACGTAAGTTGACTTTACAATATCATGACTTTTTGTAATTTATGATGCCGAAAAGATAAAAGAAGTAGGAAGATGAAGTGGAATGATAAAGAAGAAATGGAATAATAAAACGTGTGATACCAGAAAGATATTAACGATCGTTAATAAAATAGAATTAAATACTTAGGTTAATTTAAGATATTATACTATTTAATCGTGCATATAAATATACATAGAATGTTGAAAATTCATTATATAAGAATATATTCGCGAAAGATGAAAACAATGAAAGTTTTAGATCTGGAATATGAATATTGTACTGTTGTGTGGTAAAAGTCATGATTATAAAGAAATTCAGTGACAAATAGATAAAAAAGACAATTTCGTAGAATAGAAATTACTGACATCTTATCGACGTGAATAAAAGAAAGAAAATTCTTCGTTTTATAATAACGTTCACATAAGTTACGTCGTCAACAGAAATATTTAACCAATTCTAAGCCTCTACGATTAATTGTAATTCGTAGTTAATTCTTTAGTTCAGTGGAGCCACCATTTTTTCGGAGAACGAAGCTGCTGCAGGCATTTAGACTGGTGCTGCTACTTGTTCAAAGCGATAACTTGAAACAACAATAGAATTTTAATGATTGGTTCATTTTGGACATATGTATAAATTTGTCCAGACGATCAAATTTTAAGCACCAATCAGATTACAAATTGAAGTAGATATTTGGGTAAGTAGAACAAGTCAACTCCAAGTTATATAAGTATTTGAGATATACGAATTGTTACAATTTAAAATAATAATTAAATGATTTTTGTACTTTAAATGAGACTACTATTTTATGTTTTTATTTCAGTAAGTTTTTAGAAGGGAGGTTATAAAAACGTGAAGAATCACCTTTATTTTTTACGATACTACTATAGCATTTATATAACGTGTATGTAGATAAATGTAACACAGCCTTTAGATATAAATTAAATACTGTTTTTGTGAACGATGCTTAAGAGTGAACTAAGTGCCGGGTGATAATATTACATGAAAGCATGATACATGCTACAAGATTTGCTTTGCATTGCTTTTGTCTGTTGAGAGATGGTGAATTAACGTTTAATAATTTTCGTTAAAGTATAAAGTAGTAAGCGTGTGAGTCGCTGTAAATCTCTTTATGTATTATGTATTATTTATACATTTTTCTATTAGTACGTTTAAACATTTTATAACTTTTAATACTATTCTAATATGACTTAACCTCTTTATTAGATAGTGTATTACTTATTTACAATTGACAATTATTTGAAGTACAACTTAGATTTGAAATATACAATATCTCTAATATTATAATTATTCTTTATTTTTAGAAACCTGTCAGAATTGTAGACTGCAATAAAGAATTTTGTGTACACGAAGAAAAGCATTATATAAACCAAGCACTTAACATCAAAAATCATCAAACAGACTTTTTGTAATGTAATATCGCAACGTATGTATTTATTTAGTGACGTAGAAACAATTTTCATGCAAGATTTTGTATCGTAAAACAGTTGTGGAAGTATAATAAGAAAATACGAGCCAGTTTTGTAAGCATATATATCTTGCAAGCTATATCAAAATCTGTTTTATCATCATTAAAGTAAATATATATAAAGACTAGGTATGTAGAGTTAACTTTGATACTTTTCTAGATGAATAAATTTCTATATATTTTTAATATTATTGCATTACTTAATCTTATATATATATTTTGTGTCCCTATTAGTTCGCCATCATGCCTCTGATCCGTCAAGATGGTAAAGACACTATAATTTTTGCATCTAAAGAAGACCATGCATCACCTTGTACGATCGAACTTCCAGAACCAGAACCAAGTCCTGGATTGATATTACCAAATGGGGAAATAAATTGGAATTGTCCTTGTTTAGGTGGCATGGCAACTGGTCCTTGCGGTTTAGAGTTCCGTGAAGCTTTTTCATGTTTCCATTATTCTACTGCCGATCCAAAAGGTGCTGACTGTCGTGAGCAATTTACAACTATGCAAATATGTATGTCAGATTATCCCGAATTATACGGTAGTAAAGAATCTGAAGATAATACGAATCAAGCATCAAACTCTGAAATATCAGATGTAAAAGACATTGCTATAGAAAGCAAGGATAAGGCTAAAAAAGAAACGAACGAAGGAAGTTGACTGAAAGAAAAAAAACAAAATATTTCCAATAGAAAAGAAGAGATAGAATATGTTGCAATAAAATAAAATCTATGCACTGAGCATTTTACAGTACAGATTATCTTATTCTTTATTGTTATTATAGCTATTGACAGGGACTGGTTGGGAAAGCAGGTTGATCCAGACTTAATGGTCTATTAATGTATACATTTGTGGAACATATAAGCAAAATATATATATGTCACCTTTACCTTTTTGCTTCTTTAACATTTGTACAAATTTGTACAGAAGCATAATAACAATTAACAAGATAAAGAATATATCTGCGAAATGCAATTTGATATTGCACGATTCTTCTCATAAAGTTTAATATTTATGTTTTTATTAGAAATGAATTTAGCATAGTTTTGCATAAATTTCTATGGATCACCATACCAATAATTTGTGTTTGATTCAATAAAGTTAAAAAAATCATTTTAATCTGCGTATATGTTTAATTCTATAATTTCATTGAAATTTTTATCTTTCAAATGAATTTTGTAATTTGTATTAATATTTTATAAAAATATTTCAGAATAGATTCATTGTTACACGCAATGGATGATACAACAGAAAAATTGTGGAACTTGCATTCCACTTCTTTCCACCATTTTTGATAACGAGCTATATCCGTCATTTTGTTATTATCGAGTATGATATATTTACATATGTATGACAATTATTAGAAAAGTAAAAGTATAATCCTAGTTATTTTCATAAAATCAGTTTGTCTTATCGCGGGTATCATAATCAAACTTTTTGTGAACCATTAACGCCGTTCACTACTTCTTGTTCGAAGCGTCTGTGACTTCAGCTATAAATAGCTGTACCTACGCTGTACCTACTATGCGCTATTGGTGTATAATCGGTGTATAAGCTTGTTGGTTGTCTCCTCTCCTCTCACGTTTACATAAAAATTGGTTTTGTGTAGGTAAAGTAAGTAGTTTAGTAGACTCATACTTTTCAGTCTTTCATATGTACATATCTTTCTTTGATGGTAGTGTACGTCTTGCAGTGATTCGTGCTAGATACAACGCCGGTATGTATTTATTTTACGATAAAAGTATAAAGAATAATAAATATAGTTGACAAATGTGATAATTAGTACATAAATTTGCGAATTTAAAGAAATTATCTTTGAATTAAACTATATCTTATCTATTTGCCAGTAGAAATATTATTGGCATTGTAAAGTGTTAGTACTTTAATGATTAATCAGAATTAGATTGAAGGGATTTTGAAAATACATTCAAATATGCAGTCATTCACCTGGTAGTATTTGCGTTGCGTGATTTAGAATTAGATTTCAATATATCGCAAGTACTGCCGACTAGCTCTCACTACGTGGAAGTTGCTGCACGTGAAGATCAACGGACTAACGATGACTACTCTAAAATTCGCGTTCGCGAAGTAATTTAATCGAATTTTCGTGCAAATAAAACGTAGTCCCCGGTAGGACTTTTAATGGCTCCTGCGAACAATCACGTGAGTGTTAGAATAACGGTGACTCTTTTCTAAAATCCACGTTCCCGGGGTGATATGAGCTACCGAGAATACTGGTCCCCAACGCTATCTCGAGGAGGGTCAGTTCCCGCTTACAGATAACAGGACCGTCGTAACATCGACGGCTACATACACCGTTTTCTAACACGACCTATATTCAATTCGAAATTTCGAGCAATTAAACTAAGTCCATCATCGTAGAACTTTTAATCGCGCCCGCGACACCCACGTCAATGCCCGCAGAAACGAGCGCGAATGTTCTCCCTATCCTTCCCGTATTTTCGCGTAAAAATCGATGATGAACCGAGTATCAAAATAAAGCTCGATTTTTCCATGTTAAAAGAATGAGACCCCCTCCCCAAGACCGTCCCAAGAACCTACACCCGAAGGTCTATCCTAAGTGTTCCACCCTCGATGGTTTTTTTTCGATTGTCCCTTCCTTGATGATTTGCCTGAATAGAAGAGAGAAAAGAGAAAATAGAAAAGAATAGTGAGAGAAGAAATTTAGTAGGAAATAGAAGAAGGTTACTAGTAGCAAGGCAAAAGAAGTTGAGAAAGAGGAGGAAAATTGGTAGAAAGGGTTTGACCCGCAATGATCTAGCCTAGAACAAAAAAAAAAGCATTAAAAAAAGGAAAGAAAGAGAAGAAAAGGAAGACGGAACGTGCGCGCGCGTGACAACGATGGAGCTAAATCATACGTAGCTGGTTGAAAATGAGGTAAGTCGACATCGAAACTGGTCGAGATCCTCTTCAATGATGCACTGACTTTATTACGCGATAGTTATTTTTTAACAAACGTCACTGAAGTTAATTCGCTAAACTTTTATATCTTTTATAAATACAGTCTGCGACTGTTAAAAAAGCAATAAACTTTACGAACAAACACTCAATCTGACAACTGCATTGCACGCAGTCGATGCAAAAACACTTGTTGTTTAAATCGCGAAACGCGGACGAACAAACGCTGCTTCTACTTCGTGATATTTTTATTTTAGCGATACAAACACTCATTTCTGAAACAGAAAAATACAAACAAGATAATTAGTATCACTGTTATAATAAGAAACTGTATAAATATGCTAAGAAATGTATGATTTAGAAACAAACTAACTTTTAGTCTTTATTACTACTTGCAAAAAAGATATCCTGAGAGAGCTTCAATGCTTACTCGTCGCAATATAAAGGAAAACTGATTCGGTAACCGTCAACATCAATCAATGGTTTGATTTTGTTGACGTCGCACGTAGTCAACGACCGTCAGTCTAAAATTTTTAATATAAAAGAAAATAAATTGTATAAATTATTCGAGAAATGTGTGATATATGAGTATCTTTAACTCTTCGTTGATTCTTACAGGAAAGACAAGTTTTCACGTTTAAAAAGAGAGTATCGTTGTTCATGCGTCGTAATTAAAAAGAAAACTAACTCGGTAATCGTCAAAGATAATTAAAGGCCATTTGTGTTGATATTATAAATATTTAAAGTTTTTCGCGCGTAACAATCTTTGTGACATTGGAGATGCATCATTTTTGCCATAGAATTGATCATCTGTCTGAAGACTAACCGAGTAAGTTACCGTCGATTCTGAATGAGAACATCATGAATCGCATTTCTTTGGGCTTGGAACGATTCAGAAAATCTGAGCATTAGCTATTTACGTACACAAACAAGCATGTAATCGCTACTTCAAGGAACAACATATCCCGTTCAAGTATGATATGGAAATCAGTAGCTGGGGTACGTGCTTCTTCTCTTTTGCCGCAAATGTCGAAGAGCACTATAGTACAAAACTTTTTCTACGCGAAAAATGTCGAATCATTTGCGCCAACAATGAAAACAGGCGTAATTCTTGACCAATTTTCATGGACATATGTAGGATATATAGTTTCTTTTTTTTTTTTTTTTGAAAAAGCTTTTTATTTATGCATAAACTATTAGCGAGAAATATCATTTTTTAACACAATTTTAACATGACGGTCGATAAAGTAGATATCTTGGTGACAGTCACGCGAAAGTGGATTCTGTTACCAATAGATGGAAAGTAGATTTCTTGGCTACCGACTGATGGTATGGCAAGAACTATTCCACTAACAGTAGCTAGGTTGATCTCTTAGTTATTCATTGATGATAAAGTAGATTCTTGTTTTTCTATCATTCAGTAAAGATAGATGTCTTTTTACCGACATTTTATCCTCTCCTGTATAAAAATTTAAACATGTGTTTAAAAAATATTACAGTAAATCTGAAACTGTAATAAAGAAATTATAATTTTTCGGTGCGTTTCTCGTAAAAAAGGCGTTTTATAATGTTTTCTGATCTGTATATCTATTTAAATATGATTATCTATGTTCTATTGAGATATATTTTATGGAAGTATCTATTATAAAAAAGTTAGAGTTTTAGAAAGCGTTGAAAATATGTAGCCTTTCGTTCGGTACAATTTGTGTTAAATAATTTCGCAAGTAAGATGAGAAGAAAAAAAATCTGAAACGCGCACGCACATGAGAACGATGGGTGGATATGTCGAAGATCGTTCTATTTGAGAAAAACAGAATACCAAAATCGAGCTCGATTTTTCCGTATTGAAAGGAGATCCGCCCAAGGCCCCTCCCTATATCCCTACCCAAGAACTCTACAATACTGAGAGATAACGGTCTGTTCAGAGGCCCACATCCAAGGGTTCCACTCGAGAGAAACTAGAATAATAAAACTAGAATAATTATTCAAACTATTATATGACTACACATTTCATTAAATATAGATGACTATTTATTGCTGAATATACGGAAGATAATCCCTTGTAAGTATATTCTGAACGTTATGTTTTGTAACAGAAAAATAGAAATAAAATTATTAGTATCATTGTTATAATAATAAACTGTTCAACGGTTTCACAAAATATTTGAACAGTTTAATATAAATATTTGGAATGTTTGATATAAAAATATACTTATCTTAAGTCTTCGTTATCGTTGCATGACGATGAGAATCCTGCCTCAAGATGGTAAAGAATATATGTACACTATTATTTAAATATTAGTTTATTGTATTCCATGTATATTATACATCGTTTAAATAATTATGAAATTATTCTAAAATTATATATTATTTCTAAGATCCATCAGCACGAAGGACTGAACGCGTATTTGCTTATTTTTACCATAGAATCACTAGTCGAAAGCTCATAAAAATGCCTAAATAAGTTATCGAGATTTCTCTGTGTGAGCATGGCGAAACTCGATTCCTTACAATTCGCATGGATAAGAAAATCTGAGCATCAGTTTATAGAACAAATAAGAAAGCAATGATCTATTCCGCGGTAGCAAAACACATTCCACTCTAACTTTTATATGAAAATCAGTAGTGGGGATAGTAGCTTCGTCTTTTTTGTCACTTTGTTCAAGAGGCGCCATTCTACGAAATTTTTTATCAATGGATTTTATCGAAAACAACGTTTACGCCAACAATGAGTTTAAACGTAATTTTTATCCGATTTTGATGGACAAAGATCTTTTTTAAAAAGTGACGGTTCAAGCGAAAAGATGGCTTTTCCGAATTTAAAAAAAAAAGCATTATTTTGATCCATACATTATTCTCGAAAGATCATCATTTTTTAACACGGTTTTTTTTCAGAGAAAATAAAGCTTTTCCAAAAATTCTATGAGTCATGTTTTCGCTTGAATGTTTATCTTTAAAATGTGACTTTGTTCAACAAAATTGGTCGGGAATTACGTTTAATACACATTGTTGGCGTAAATCATTATAACAACAGGGATGATGAACAGCCGTAAGTTTTGATTGTAACATTTTGAATGTTGGTAGTCCTGGGTAGTCCATGAGTGTATAGTTAAGTTCTCGTTACTATATTGTGGTACGTTATGATGTTGAATTATGGAAATTGGCAATAATTTCCTGGATTGTATCTACAGTAATACTGCACGCGCTTCTACTTTTTATATTATCAAGTAACATGTATTACTTGGACGTTTCTTTGTTAGTAATTTTACTATTATTCTTTAACTAGTCAATAGTCTGTTGAAACATAACCTAAATTTGTATTATTTTATGTATTTTATATCATATTAACAGTTCATTTAGTTTTGCTTATTTTTTTTATTTATGTCTAAATATATTATACTTGAAGAAATAAAGTTTAAAATATTTATAATTTAATATAAATTATTAATAAATCATTTTTCTTTTCAGGGAACTCGCAGACTCTTTAAACGTAAATATTAGTCATGTATACTTGAAGAAAAACATATTACAAGCAGTGAAGCAATTGTTTGGAGAAGAAGGAACCAAGTCTGTGATAGATATATTAAAGTACAATATCCCAGAACGTAGATTTGTTCTACGTTGTGACAGTGACTTTTATATCAAATTACGAGCATCTCTAACAGTAGCAGGACAGTTCGAAGGAAAGCAATGTGTATATATCATACACAGAGCATCACCGAATTTACTTTCATTTGTTGGTGACAGTAGAAACTACAATCACGAATGAGTGACATTTTGCAGACGTTTTTATACTTTTTATATTTTCATTGCTGTATCGTGAAATCAGTGATTTAGAAAAAATCATGACTTGTAAAGAAAATTTGAAGAGATTTTGAATAATTTCATTGTAACATATCATTCATAATTCTCTCTTTGTCCTTTTTCTTTCTTGTTTTTTTTTTTTTCTTTCTTTTTTAATTGACATTTGTATTTACTGCGTTGTACGAACTAGTTAAGCTTTTGACTGATAGAGGGCGTTCTTTGTGAGAAACTAGCGTCCTGCGTTACGTAGGCTGTCCAGTGACGTCAGCTGTTATCTCCCCTCCCCTCTTAAAAGTCGGTTCATCCGATTAGCTGTCCATACGTACAACATTCCGTGGACAGCAGCACCACCAACACAGTGGCAGGCTTACTTGAATAGTAGATAAAGGGAAAGAGAAAGAGAGATATAGAGAGGTAGAGTGGGAAAGAGTGAGAGAGTGAGAAAAGGCTCGGCGCACCACCACTATTTCCTTTGATCGACGTCATCGTAGTCGCCATCGCCATCGTCCGTGCATAGTGCCCATGAGTTTGGCGTTCGCCCTGCGTTTCGTGCTAACAGCAGGATGTCTCTAACGTTAACGACCTTTAACGCGCCTAAAGGAACGAGTAGGACATTGAAGTGCTCGTAGCAGTGACGCGCGCATATCGAGAGAACGGACATTGGCTTTTTATTATTTTTTTTTTTTTATTTCTTTTTACTTTTTCGATAACGAACGTGTACGTATATTTATATATATATATATATATATACACACATAATATACATATAGACACACAAAGAGACAGACGAAGAGCAGTGAAAAAGAGAAAAGAAAAAGGAGGTCGCGTGCGCGCGTGCAAAGTGCGAAGATTCGACGAAAGAGACATGTATATATATATATATATACAATAAAAAGAAGAAAACGAAAGAAAGTGGAAAGGAAATAAATATCGACGGATAGATAGATAAATAGATAGACAGATATACACAGAGGGAGTGAGAAAAACGAAGAAATTGGTGTGGTTCTCTGCAGGCCTGTGTTGCACGTTCCTTGGCAGTGACCGAGAGTGTACCGGACTGCATTTTCTCTGTACGGGAATTCTATACCATTTGAACCAACATGGAAGTGTCAAAAAGAGAGAAGAAGCATAAGGAAAAGAGGAGGTAAGATTTTATCATTCTTCTTTAATTTCCCTTTTTTTATATTTTTCTATATTTCTTCGATTATAAATAGATAGGTAGAGAGAGAGAGAGAGAGAGAGAGAGACAGAGAAAGAGAAAGAGAAAGAGATAGGTAGAAAGACGGCAGATTATGAGGTGTTCTTTGAAGTTCCCTTTTCTTACGTGTTACTTAAACATTTTATCGCGCGTCATCGAGTAGACGCCGTTTGAAAGAAAATCTTCGTGACGATACGACATGGCGAGCGTAAAATGGAGTGGCACGCATCTTTTCGTGTGTAGCGTGGTAATGTTCTGACGCGTCGTTTTCTATCCTTTTTTCTCTCTCTCTCTCTCTCTCTCTCTCTCTCTCCCCCTTCCTTTCTCTCTTTCTCTTTCTCTCTCCTCTTGGAATCGGAATTTTTTAATTGCACGCTTGAATTTTTACGTACATATATATATACCACGAAAAAAGTCTGTCCTTTGGATTATTTGAAATATTTTAAGAAAGTAATGTAACAATGACTAGACACGATTAACTAATTAATGAATGGATTGCATTTATATGAGTACTATTACGATTTCACGTGATTTTGTGTAACGTTCAGTGTCCTATGTAGGACGAAACAATGTTAGTCTTTAAGGTTACCTTTGGTAATTCTGATTACGAAATTTTTCCTTTTTAGGTTATGTTTTGTTTCTTTCACGGACTACGAACACGTCGATAACGGAATATTTTCTTTCGTTGGTGATTATGGAAAAGAGATACTGGACGTGTTTTTAATTTTTCTTGATATTGGATTAGTTAATTTTGTTCCTCCCTCCCTGCCCCCCCCCCTCTCTCTCTGTGTGTGTGTGCTCGCGCGCGCTCGCGTGCGCGTGTTAATATATATATTCTAATTCATGTACGTGTTAGTATGAAATTAGAAAGAAACCTTGAGAATAGTGAGAGCGATTAGAAAAACAATCAAAAATCAGATATATATATATATATATATATATATATATATATATATATATATGTATGTATATTTATTGTGCGTGTGTGTTGCTAATTTTTACTTAGAATATTTGTAAATTCATTTCTTTTCACTTGGAATGATTCTTTATCTCTCTTTCTCTCTCTCCCTCTCTCCCTCCCTCTCCCTCTTTTGTTATTATAATAAATCATCGTTCATCTCCCTTATCCTTTTCGTATTCACCTCTCTACATTCTATTTTTTCTTTCTTTCAAAGAATTCATTGCATCAATCACATTCTCCCTTAGCCTTCAATAATATAAATGAATCGACCTAACGAACTTTATTATTGGTCAGCTTGCCTTATGAAGAACATGCGTCATGCGTCAGAAAATGTTTGTTTCTTATTCCTTCTCTCTCTCTCCCTCTCTCTCTCTCTCTCTCTCTCGTTCTCTCTTACTTTCTCTTTCTCTCTCTCCCTTTCTCACATTGCTCTTTTGTTCACAATGCTCATCGTATCTTGTATATGATTGTAACAATACAATGTGCCAATGAAATGGTTCATTGCTTCGGCGACTCAACAATACATAATATCGATATAGGCCATCGATAATCGCTTTTTGCGGTCCTTGAGGTTTTTACCGTTCTGATCATTTTTTGTTCTCTTTATTACCTTTTTTCTTTTTATAACAATTTGTATCGTTTCTATTATATGGATACACAGTTTTCATTTACTAATATGTGTTATGTATATATATATATATATTTACATACACACATACCACGCACAAAACATTTGGTTACCTAGTAACTATATACGAGACATCAAACAGTAGTTGAGAAGCCGAAAATTGTTGGGCAATTCATCCATGTAACGATTTCTCTTTTTTTGATTTCCTTTCGGCCGTTCAAGCTCGGCTTTCTGGTTACGTTCAAGTGATTTTTTTCCTCCCTTTTTAATAATAGGAAAAACGGAATGGTCTAATTAAAAGTAGAATGATTTGTATAAAAAAGAAAAAAAAACATTATAATAACAAAGAAAAATGAAAAAAGAAAGATAAAAAGAAATTAAAAAAATAATAAAACGCATGGATTCGAATCCGTAACGATAGAAAATGGCGGCACTTTTGAATTTCGTCGTTGATATGTAGAAATCAATACTGATAAATTTCGAGATAAATTATTCAGGCTAATCAGTTAATTCTTATTTATTTTCTATATTTTTATACCGAATTTCTTAAATTATTGGAAATAACTAACGACGTCGATTGTTTCCGAGTTGAGTAAAATAGCAAGATCCTTAATTCGTTTTTTTTTTTTTTTTCATTAGGAGTAGATTCGCTTTCTAAAATAATGTTTCTATATTTAAAATATCTATAATAATTTTATTATCGAAGCATTATCACGCATGTTTCTTTTCTCCCTTTTTATGGCGTGTACTATCAACAGAATATTATGTATCGTGCTTGTCCAATCATGGTCCTTCTATAAATCATTAGATAGAAAATTTTTGATCATTTAGCAATTTTGAAACAGTATATCAACTAAGATCGAGTTTTCATCTTGAAACTATATGAACTAACGTTCAGCCTGTTTAGAATTTCAATATTTGTAGTTGACTATTTCTGTCTTTATTTGTTTGTTCGTTTTCTATTCTTTTTCTTTCATTATTTTCTTTTTTTTTGATTCCTTCTTTCGAATGACCATTCGTGTTTATAAATTCATAAAAGTTAGTGGGTAGCTCCGGTAATGTATATTTTTAGAACACGAGGATTTTAGTTATTTGCTTCGAAAATTCAAATATGTGCGAAAGTGTATCAACTTCAATTCGATACATACCACTTTGATTAATTTATGGATTATGCTGTACATGTGCGTTTTCAATTAAATATTCTACGACAATTCTACTTGAAGGTCAATATCGATCTAATCCAAAAGATAATTCATAGATTAACAAAAGTAAAAAATATAAAGTATATAAATACGTATTTATAACGAACACACACTGTATTGGTGTGTGTAGTGATCACGTTGTGTAACCGACGAACGCATCGAAATCAGCTTGTAGATATGGAAACTTTGGTTTAACGATGGATAACGTTGAAATCAAGAAAAATTCTAGATAACTATTACACGCACAATGTCGTTTCTTTTTCATTCGTGACCACTCCTACATGATGACAATTTTGAATTCAATTTTGAATCATCATTTCAAAGATATAATATAATAGAAAATTTTTATTAATTTATTGAAAATTAAGAAAGAGAGAGAGAGAGAGAGAGAGAGAAAGAGAGAGAAGGAGAACGGACATAATTTTTTTCTTCCGCAATTTTAACATCTGGAACAATAAGCATGCCATAAATATTACAATATCGCGTCACTGTGCTAGTAGATGGATTATGTTTAATGTTATGTTATGCATTATGTTTGATAGGTTCACGTTCAATTAAAATAATATTTATCCGTTGTATAATACAATTTTTATTTTTTTTCTTGATTAGAAAACGTATTTTCGTATTCATTTCTCTCTCTCTCTCTCTCTCTCTCTCTCTCTCTCTCTCTCTCTCTCTCTCTCTCTCTCTCTCTCCTCT
>OU426994.1:8804566-8845265 GCA_911387935.1 Dolichovespula saxonica | reverse complement strand
GTAATCGATCAGAATGAATATGGCGCTGTGGATGCGTATCGATAACGGAATCGATGGATCGATAGGACCAAGGAGCAGCGTTGGTGAGCAACATGATTGGATTGGTAGGGAATCGGGTTACGCCGATTTTACGGATGATGGTGGGGAAAATGATAACAGGACGATGTCGATGTCGTCATCGGCTTATAATCTTGACTCTGTTCCTACTAAAACTTTCGTAACAAAGACGAAAATGAGGACGACGATGAATGAAAACGAACGATGCATCATAAACGAGGATCCATGTAGATACTCGATTATCGACAATTCCCTATCGAAACCTTGCAAATCTGGACCCGTTGATGTCGAGGATTTGGCAATGTGTTTTCAACAGGAAAATACAGTAACGCAGGAGCCAGTAACTCGTATTACTCGATCAATTTACAGTCAACGTTCCTTTCGAGGTAACCGTATTAACAATTCTTCGTCGTTTTCACAAAATTCCTGCCGATCATGCTCGAAATACGTCGAGCCAAACTCGATGAGTGATACTCAAGCTCCAACGAACATCATAGCGCCTGTCGAGACTGTTTTTCATACCTTATCTTGTATTCCCTTCGAACAGAATTGCGTAGAACAATTCTATAAGTATCCTTTTGGATTCTGCACGGAAGAAAAATGGTTGGAATGTCCTGTTAGTGATCATTGTCCTTTATACGATACGAATTTTTCTTATGTATATACCAATAATATTTTACCACCCTGTCTTTATGAGGATTATTTTGGGAAGGAGTACAGTGATCCTTGGAATTATGTCTCTACGGAGGATGAAAGGGTCACGGAGGATTACTTGTAAGTGGAAATTATCGATTAGGAACTTATTTTATCCCACCTTCGTATTTCTCTCTCTCTCTCTCTCTCTCTCTCTCTCTCTATATATATATATATACACGCGCGCATGTGTATTTCGTCTTGATATTGTTAACGCCAGGCTTTTATCGTCATCGAACGTGTTCCACGATGAAAGAAAGGTATCTTTAACGGAAATACGTATAGCTCGCGATACTAGATAATACCAGAACGTTGTGGCAAGAGTTCTTCCTTCTCATGAAGATTTACGTTATTCTTTTTCACGTTTTTTTTATCTTTTTCGCAACGAAAAAGAGAGAGAGAGAGAGAGAGAGAGAGAGAGAGAGAGAGAGAGAGAGAGAGAGAGAGAGAGAGAGAGAGAAAGAGAGTGATAGAGGAAAGAACGGATATGAGTTTATTTCCTTACAGTACGTTGGAGTCTAAGATATACCACGTGATTCAGAAAAATAGAATTGATGGTTTAGGGATAGAAAAGTGTGCTTGAATTCTTTTCCATTGGCTATACATAAAAACTTTCCTTTAGCAATTCTTCGACTTATGTTTGTAAGCCTGTTAAAATATGACACCCTTTTTGTATAATATATATTCATCTAAAGACTATATTGATTTTACTCTGCGTGTATATAGAAACTTTTTATTTTTATTATATAGAATCTGAACAGTTGACCAAATACACTGACTTTACCAATAAACGAATTTAAAAGCGGTACTGCCTCTGGGTATTACCCAGCATTGGGTAATTACCCAGTCAACACCTCGAGTTGTTTTATGACTAATATCATTTCCTTTATTTTCGATTAATTTGAATCGTGTTAGTATGCAAGATAAATAAGTTACAAGAATCGATTTAAAAGCGAGAGAGAGAGAAAGAGAGAGAGAGAGAGAGAGAAGAAACATATAGAACAAAGTTCATTTTGCGACAGCGATAATGTTAACACGTTAACTGTTCGCCGTTTCGCACTTTTCATCCATTTATAAAATGTAAAAGATGTTAACAACAAATAAAAAAACTTTATATCCTTTTCAAGTAATAAGATGATCGATGTGTGTACTTACTTACTCGAACAATTTATTTTTCTGTTTTATTTCTTTTTAATTATCGTCGGAGAATTTGGTTACAACAGTAATATTCTCCTTTAGCATGTTTATTTATTCATTCGTTTATTTCTTTATTTTTTTCTTTTATAGGAGCAACGAGAAAAGGAAAGAACGATCTCGTGACGCGGCAAGATGTCGACGAAGCAGAGAGACCGATATTTTTACTGAGCTTGCCGCTGCATTGCCGGTGTCTCAGGACCAGGCGACTCATCTAGATAAAGCCAGCGTCATGAGACTTGCCATAGCTTATCTCAAAGTTCGAGCGGTCGTTGATTCCAGTGAGTTTCTTCCGTGTAAATTCTCTCTTATATCCAAATTATTTATAACTCTTTTGCATATCTCTGTTCTTTGATTATTTAAAAAAAAAAAGAAGAAGGAAAGATAGAAGAATATCGATCGATATAACGTTTCTTATATTTATTTTTTTCTTTTTTTTTCTTTTTTACTTTCAGTACCAGGCACAGTTGCAAAGACAGAAACATCCGTGAAAATGGACGAATTGTTTCCGGAAGCTTTGAATGGATTTATGCTGGTATTATCGAACGATGGAAATATGGTTTATCTATCGGAAAATGTTAGCGAATATCTCGGAGTATCGCAGGTAGATGCATATGTATTCATTTGTAATACATATATTTTGCATTTATAAAACGCACGAATTTATATGTATATGTGTTTGTGTGTCCACGTGTAACAACGGAGATCGAGGACGACGATCGTCGTCATTTTATTTTATATTCTATTGGTTTGGGTCGATAGACTCGCGCCATGCATGCAAATGGCTATCGATAACGTCAACGATAGATTTTCGATTCAATAGCATACTTCTTATTATTCGGAATCTTCCACGCGTATGTGTCTGTATAATCGGTATTCCTATGAGATTTTTCTCTATATATTTCTCTCTCTCTCTCTCTCTTTCTATCTATCTATCTATCTATCTATCTATCTATCTATCTATCTATCTATCTATCTTTTTCTTTTTCTTAAGTTCTCTTTCTTTCTTATGTAGATGGATATGATGGGGCAAAGTGTGTACGAATACAGCCATCCATGTGATCACGATGAGTTACGCGAGTGTCTTTCTTCGAAGCCTATCGAAGATAACGACAAACGCTCGTGCAGTTTTTTTCTCAGATTAAAGTGTACCTTAACCAATAAAGGAAGAAAAGTTAATTTGAAGAGCGCCTCTTACAAGGTATGGAAAATTTTTCCAGTCTCAAAAGATTTCAAAAGGGAAATCATTTTCAATAAACGATTTAAAACCGATCTAATGTTTCAGGTAATCCATTGTATTGGCCGTTTGACGAACATCCATGATTCCAATTCCAATTCTGTAAATGTCGAGAAGAAAAAGGATGCCTCCTCGGACAATGATGAGATCGAACATGAAACTGGACCGTCTTTGATTCTCGTTGGATGCCCTATACCACATCCTAGTAATATCGAGATACCTTTAGGACGTCAAACATTTTTATCGAAGTACAGCCTCAGCATGAAATTCACTTATGCCGATGAAAAGTTAGTCAATTTTATAGATATTTATTCTTAAATTGGGTTAATGTTTTCGATTGGATATAAACGAATTTCGATTTCTTCTTTTTTTTTTCTTTTTATTTTCTTTGGACAGATTAGCGGAATACCTTGGCTGGGACAGTGAGGAATTGATGGGACAATCAGTTTTCGAGTTCCATCATGCTCTCGATAACTTGGCCCTCGACAAATCCTTCAAATCTCGTAAGTGGTATTCCTCAAAGTATACTTAACTTTACTTTTCGAACTATAAATTCATCGAGTATTCCAACAAATTCATTTTTGTTTTTATTGCATTCTAAACCAAAACTAAAAAGAACGTAGATTTTGTTACTTACAAATTGTTATCTCCTATATATTTGGTCAGAAAATCCTTTTTAGGGTTGTTGACTTCGAAGCGAAAATCGATATTTGCGATATAACTTTTTGTGGTCAGGGATTGGTGGCCCGCACTAATCTCGAATGATCTATCTTTTACGTAAAAGGCTTGAAGGTTTATGTTCTCCTACCCTTCTGTAACGAGGAGATAAAACGATTTTTCTCAGAAGGATGCTGTTTTTTTTTTTCGAACGTCAAAGACACATTTATTACGTATTATTCCAAAAATTATGTTATATAGTACGACAAAATTTATCGATAAATTTACTTATTGCTTGGCTTAATTCTAATATTAATTATGAACATATTTCGATCATTTATGACTCATTGTACAATATTTTACAATCCATACGGTAGTCGATACATTCTCACGTGCTTGCATCAAGAAAAATATTGCCTACCGAAGAGGTTTAAAAGAATTTCTTTCTGATAGATGGCGTTTATGATTATAATTATAGACCAAGTAAAGAGTGATGCCTATCTTCAGGCGGGATATTTAACATTTTCATAAATAATTACAAATTTCTATAAAATAATTTTCTTTAGTAACGCAATTAATTTTGGAGATGTTAATTCCTTACAAAATTTTCATGATTTAGAGTGTATGAAAAAAATATTTACTATTATCGATTAAAAATTATCATAGGATATCAGAGATAAGCGCAAAAGTAATACAAAAAAATAATTAGAATAAAATTAATAAAAATATTAGGACTAGCAAAGGATGTCATCAGTATTTCATCAGCCATGAATGCGCAGAACGTGCGCATCGAGCACATATATAAAGTGATCGCATCTTGTCGTCCATTCATAGTCTTCGCAGGTTATTTCATCATTGCTGATCCTTTCTTTGTTACTGTTTCAGTCTTCAGCAAAGGACAGTGCGAAACAGTGGCCTATCGTTTTTTGAGCAAGAAGGGTGGGTATGCCTGGGTGGTCACACAAGCTACACTTATTCACTGCTCTAAACAACATAAGCCGCTCTCCGTTGTCTGTGTAAATTACATATTAAGGTAGGATTAATGACCTATAGTGGAATTCTTCTTTATTGCTCGTTTCTGTTTGATTTGATTTTAATCTTTGGCTAATTCGCTGTTCCTTAATACGTCATGCCAAGATATTGCTTATTAATCCTTAAACAAGTACATATCCTTTAACATTTAATTAATTTAATTATGTTAAAGCATGGTATATCATTCTCATTACAGACGTAAAATTAAATTAAATTAAACGGTTCGTGAAATTTTCGAAGTGTCGTTAGGTTAATTTTAGACCTTTTATTAGATATAGTTTGTTCGACTCGATTTGGTTTATTAAAAGAAGATTGATTTTTAAAAATACTCTCGGCAAACGGAAGGTCTCCAATTCTGTCTCGCCTAAATTTTATACGATTCTTTTAAAATTCCACTCTCGTAGAGGTTTATTGCGTCATCGGAGGTATGCAAGGGTCAATAACCTTGCCCCGTTTGATAGGTTTGCATCACTTTGAATTCTTCATGCTTCGAGCCATGATATTAGTCCTTCTAACTGAAAGGACGATTTTCATTCGTTACGATTACGAAAATATTATAATTATTCATAAATAAACGGGACACATGTTCAAAGTTCTTTTTTTTTTTGGAATTTCAACTTATTTCTATTTTCTTATCATCTTTTGTGAAATAGGTTTGGAATGTATAATGTGTCATGCTTGATACTGACGCAACGATTTCCAGGTAAGTGTATATCTTTTATTTCAACAGTAGTTCGATCATATGCATGCATGCGAATAAAAATTCAATCTTGGCTTTTATTTACAAAGGAACAGCGAGAATTGGTCAATACTACTATTTCTTTTTATTCTTCTTCTTCCTGTTTTTACCATACTTCCTCTCCCCCATCTTGCTCTTTCCTCAAGAGTAATTTTCTCATTTCTTCCTATCCGGATGACACTTGGCTCGTCCGAAATGATCTTCTTTCTTTTACGAGGCAAGTACCATCCTGCAAATTGGACGACTCTAGATTGGAAGATATATTTTCTCTCTCTCTCTCTCTCTCTCTCTCTCTCTCTCTATCTATCTATCTATCTATCTATCTATCTATCTCTCTCTCTCTCTTTATTCTTCTTAACTATACGAGAAAATGTATGGTCGCGCATACTTACAGTAGATAAGCTTCTATATAGTGATATCGTAAGTCTTACATCAAATCTGCAATACATTGCGTGACGAATCGTAACTGATCGTGAGCGCGATTTCGAATAAATGAATGAATAAATAAACGAATGAACGAACAAGCGTGTTTCAACAGTGTTTCACGTACTTCCGAATATATATATATATATATTTTTTTTTTCTTAGATTTATAAATGAACTTGAAAATTGTACGTTCCTCTTTCGACCATTTTACTTACGATTTGGTTTTTCATTTATACGACAAAAAGAAAAAAAAAACATAAAGACCTGAAATCAAGACTTTTCACACGAGTTAGTCGTTTGCTTCGATAAAACGTATTACTACATAGTAGCAATGGGTGGAACAGAGAACGTAGGAACTTTCACTATCGGAAAACAAATAAAACGGAGCCCCTCCCAGGGCATTCTTCCCCTGGCCTGTTTAATCTCCGCAATAGTTCCGGAATGTTACCCACCCTCTGTCAATGGCCTTCCTACTCCTATCACCACTACCACCACCATCGCCACCAGCTTTACTACCACTATCAGAAACAGCACTCTCTCTCTCTTTCTCTCTCTCTCTCGATTCTCCGAACATTTTGAGCATTACACGCGCCGGCGAAGTAGAGGACGTAGAACCTGGTGGCCCACATAAAACCGCCCCTTTCTGGCTACCCTCGTAGTCACATTCACCCCCTTGGATTCTCTTCTCTTTTCTCTTCTCCCCCTTTCGTGATGCTCGTTACGCGCGCGCGTATAAGATTCAAGGTTCACTTTACATTCTCTCTCTCTCTCTCTCTCTCTCTCTCTCTCTCTCTCTTTCTCTCTTTCTCTCTTCTTCTCATCATCTCTCCTTTTCAAATGCTTTGTCTCATCCCCCTTTCTTTCTCACCCCTTGGTCGAGTAGGAGGTTTTACTTTTTACGATCTTACATAAGATCGAAGCTATCTTCATAGCCATTAGAATTCAGCTGACTTTGTGAGACCTGTCAGATCCAAACCCTTTTTTTCTTTTTCTCCATTTGCTTCCTTTGTTTTCATCATCCGATTTTATGTGCCTATAAATTTTAATGGTGGACTCTGTAACTTTAACTATTCTTCTTATTATCATTTTTATTTAATAATGAAATTATAGATGTAATTAATCTGATTTTATACGAGATCTTTAATATGTATTTCTAATTTGTTACATAGGTATATATAAAGATATTCTACTGTTGACAACTAAGTGATTGCGGATTTTAAACAAGAATCTATAGACAAAATCTGCAATCACTTAGTTGTCAACCCAATATATATATATATATATATATATATATATATATATATAACTAATCTTCCAAACAAAGGATCGCATTCGAGAAAAGTCTAAGTTCATTGAAAAGAATCTTTTTTACGATCACGTAACTGTCGCTATATTTACGAGACAGAGATTAACATTTTCAAAAAGCGTCCTTCGGAAGCTGAGAATGAGAGATGGATTTTAAAGAGCTCGTGGTGGTGGTATTCTCTCTCTCTCTCTCTCTCTCTCTCTCTCTCTCTTTTTCCTTTTTGCACTCGAAGAAGGTGGACGCGCTTGCGTAGAAAGCTTCTCTCGTCCTGTTAACCGGAAGGCGGCTTTCCTCCTCTTCGTCGATATTTTCTACGCCAGTCGAGGAAACCTCATGCGACCTCGAACGAAAGTGAGAGCTACCCCTCTCTATCGTGGGTGAAAGTCACGGCTTTATCTACGTAAATTTTCTCCGCTCGTTGTACGTTGACATATTATTTTCTACTTTTTCTTTCATTTTCCTTTTTCTTTTCTTTTTGTTCCAATTTTGTTGTTGTTGCTTTTCTTTAAAAAAGATTTCTCGTTGTATTGAAAGAAAAAAAGAAAAGAAAGGGAAGAACATTCTTCCCGATGGACGTGTTAGAATTAAAGAAATAAAATTCTAATTAAGTGTTGTATATTTAACTTTGGTGATGTAATATAATATATCTCATTCGTACGTATATAGATATTTCCATCGCAAACATGGTACTTATTCTCTTCTACATTGTTCTCTTTTAACGAGCAGGATGTAATTAGCTTCCTTCTTGATCGTATTTTTTAGCGAATGTTTAAACACGTACCCATTCGTTTATTTTTCCTAGAACGCCTTATCTATGTCTTTTCGTTGCTTTTAACACCGTAATGTTTGTCTCTAAATTGATTTAATGGAATGTGTTCTTTGTATTTGTTTCTTTCCGACTGATAGAATGTGAGATATGTATATATCTTTTTACACACTCGTCTAATAGTAATTAGAGCTGATTTAATCGAAGAAATTAACGATGACATACGTATATACGTAGTATATGTATGATCCATGTACATACATACATACATACATACATACATACATACATACATATATACATGTATATGTCGTCGTCGTCGTGTGTGTGTGTCATATATATGTATGAACATATTTATTAGTTTTCTTTTTCTGAATCGTAATCGAAGTACATCATTGGAAAAATACGAAACTTGAAACTTTGTCATCGATACATAATATTATCAATTCTCTGAACGTACGATTGTAATATAAAGGTAAATAATTTCAAGTACGATTGGTAACGTACATATATAGGACATTTTCATAGAGAATCGACTTGAAAAAAAGAAAATATAACTAGAGAAGAATTCAAAGTGCTGATTTGACCTATATTAGTTTTTTCTAATGTATATCTTCTTCTTCTATCCTCGTTTAATTCTTAGAAAGTTTGTCGTTTTTACGTCGTTTAGTTATTATCGCTATGATACGTTAAGATCTTAACAGTAATAAAGCTTGTGTCGTCTTGTACAGACTGATAAGAGAGAGAGATAGAAATGGCGATCGTCTTCGTTGAAATCGTAGAAATCGAGATCGTTTATACCGCCAAGCCGATCGTAAGCTACATGCGAATGAGTTTTTTCGGAACGCAGAGATACACATATCTAGGTATGGATATATATACGGTGACGACGAAATACGATACTCAAGTATTTCTCTCTCTCTCTCTCTCTCTCTCTCTCTCTCTCTCTCTCTTTCTCTTTTACTCCCTTTTTTTCTTTAGCAGAGTTACTTCCGTTCTCTCATAGCCAGATTTTATAGCAACTACCTCGATATCTTGACAGACAGCCGAATAGTATACGTAAATCTGCAACGAGCGTGACTTCCTGTCAGAGAGAGAGAGAGAGAGAGAGAGAGAGAGAGAGAGAGAGAGAGAGAGAGAGGGAGAGGGAGAGAGAGAGAATACGGAGAGAGATCATCTCTCTCTCTCTCTTTCTCTCTTTCTCTGCGGATATATCGCATTGGGCGAAACCGATAAACATGGGCGTGGGTCGCTCAAACGAGACGAAAGTTTGGCGGAAGTCGTGGCAAGTTGAACGACGTCGTTGGGGTACGTAGAAAGAAAATTAAAGAAACAGAAAATAGAGAGAGAGGGAAGGGGAGAGAGAGAGAGATCGTTTCCTTTCTTTAAATGTTTTCTTTTTTTATTTTTTTGACTGAAAGAATCTTCTTCAAGGTATGTAGGTTTCACGTAACGACTATACTTCTCGATCGCAGAATTTTATATTGAGAGATCTTAGTACTTATCGTAGCTAAATCTGGATTACGCATCACATTTTCTTCGTAAAAATCTAACAAAATTCTTGGTAGTTAATGTAAGCAAAGACGACGACGAACTACGACGACTACGACTATGACTACGACTACGATTATATGATGCAGTCGTGTCTCTCTCAAAATAAACAACGGCCTTTAATATCGGCTGGTGCACGTTATATCGTTGCTTGCAGTTTTGATCTCGACCTGATTACCAATATTACAACCGCGAGTTGATTATTTTTTTTCGATTATTTTTGCATTGTATTTAACTTCAATCATTTTAATGACTGAATATTATCCTTTAAGTTTTTTCAATCATTATTTATTTATTTTTCTATTTGGAGGGAAAAAAGTCATTTTGCCCCAAGAAAACGAAGATATTTAATTTGGAGGGATATTCGCGCGCTTTATTTCAAACTCTTGGCGTGTCGTAGTCGAACACGGTCGAACTGTACCGAATTCTGACGAATCGAAACATAGCTATCTTCTCGCAAAAGCAAGAGGGCGACCTTGAGATCTTAACCAGATTGGTTGCATAAGGATCTGTCGCGTAAGCGTGTAGGATATCGCCAAAGATAAAGAGTGAGGAAGAGTTAAAGGAAGATGAGGAGTGGCGTGTAAGGAATTGAACGGCATAATATCTGATCCGAGTATAATAACTCTTTTAATTAATATAAATTTTTGTTGATCGATCGTTTTTACATTACAATTATATTTCCTGATATTTTTTATTTATATCTTTTGTTTAATTTTTATTTTTATTTATTTATTTATTATTATTTTTTTAATATCAACGATTCAATGATAACTTGTCAATCTTTTTTTTTTTTATAATAAAATCCTTATCGAAGTTCGTAAATTAAAAATTTTTGAGTGTTCCGTTTTATTGTTCGATTCATTTTAAGATTCGCGTCAGGAAGAGTTCGGCGCCGTTTGCGTGCACGTTCTTAGAATAGTTTCGTCGATGTTTATCGTTCATGAGACTGTCAGTCGAATTCAGTGCATTCCACGATGCTTGTGTATGTCGGTCAATGACGATCGCTGGCCGATGTTAAGAGAAAGGCACGTGTTAGCTATTCGGCAGCAGTTAAAAAACCTTTCGAATGTCAATTGTTAGTTTGGCAATATAAAGCACTTCATTTTTTTCCAGTTAAATTCTCCTTCAATTTCTAGCGTGTCTCGTTTCGAATGAATCGAAGATAAAAAAAAAAGAAAAAGATAAAGAAAGAAAAAAGAAAAACGAAAGAATAAGCCAAAGAAAAAAAAATAACACAGATAAAAACGAACCCGTCGAATATTCTAAACTCAAAGTTATTTTCTTTCTCTTTTCTCTCTTTTTCCCTATCATTCCTTTTTCCTTTTTTGGAGTAGAAAACTTTGACCCAAAACTGTCATCTCGTACTTCTCATCTCGAAATCACTTCACCTGTCAGATCTTACCGTGCCATGGATAAGAAAATATTTTTTCCGAATACACTGATCGGGATCTAGATCTTTTATAATTTTCTTTCTTTTCCAAGCTATCCCATTCCATTAATCATTCCGCGTGATAGGAGTTATAGAGATATCGAGTTTAGCGATCGAGTTTGTTGTAGCTGTAAACCGCCAAGGTTGATCGGTCGATAATCAATCCTAGCTTAGAGAAACTAGAAGAAAAGGAAAAAAGAAAACATTAATCATTTTTTTTTAATTCATACAACTCGTAGTAAACACGGATAGGTCGTCGTTTCGACTCCCAAATGGTGATGAAGAGTTTTGATTCTATTCGAGGATTTCACGCGACTTCTTCATTTAACTTTTGTCGGGAAGACGAACTCCGTATCGTTAATCGATCATAATTCAAACGCTCGCGACCTACATGTGCGTTAAACTCTATTATAATGATATGTTTGTGTACGGGGTCTTTCATTTCGATCGATTAAATATGCTCGAAACTTTGAAAAGTTAACTAAACAATTTTTATAATGAATATACGAACATCCAAGGAACATTAGACTACGTCGTCTATTAGAACATATCTAAAGATCGATTTTATTTTTATTTTTTTCTTCTGAATTATAAATTGAAGTTGTGTTTGGATCAATGAAAATGAGACATTCCATATATTATATTGAATCGTCGGAAGAAATTCTACAGAGCATTCTTATTTTCTCGAACGAGTTGCAACTTTATCAATCTTTATCAAAGAAAACAAAAATGATTACAGTGCATTCTTTAATCAATTCAGTAAGGATAATGAATAATAAACAAAACAAAAAATTTGCTTCAGTTAAATTAAGTCAGCTCTTTTTTCAAATCGTTATTGATTTTGATATTTGCACACCCGGTTAAATATTCTTCATTTAATAAGATCTCATATAACCGATAGTTTATTTAATCGTTTTCTTCTTTTTTTTTTACGTCATAATTCTCCGTTCTTCCTTAATGATTCACGAGTATAATCGATCTCGACTGACGGTGCTCGTAAAAGTATAAGGAACGATAGCTTTTAGATTGTTAAGAAAGATCATTAATACATTGACTGGACGAGTTAATTTAACATAAATCTTTTTATTTGAATGAATTCATAAGTGAGATTAGACGAAGCTTGGGAACATTTTTATAATTGAAGTTATTAGAACGAAGAGTGTAGGTCATCAACTACATCAGTCGAGCATTTAGAACACTTTGACACGATCTATTGCTCTGATTTTGTTTGTTACAATAAAAGAGAGAGAGAGAGAGAGAGAGAGAGAGAGAGAGAGAGAGAGAGAGAGAGAGAGAGAGAGAGAGAGAGAAAGGGAAAGAGAGATTGATTGCCAAGTACGTACATACGTAGAAGTCGATCGTGATCATTCTACGCCCTTGTTTCTTTATCGAGTATCATCGTACTTTGTGTGATCCCAACGTGATATGATCGTGACCATCGAGTATCTAAATAAAAGTATCTTCCTCTGATCGAGATTTTTTTTTCGATTTCTTGATGATTCGATGTCCTCTCTCTCTCTCTCTCTCTTTCTCTCTCTCTCCTCTCTCTCTTTCGTGTATATTTTTAAGTTTGCGACTTTGCAATCGTAGTGATTCAACATAAAGTATTTTTCCATTCGTTGGTTTACGTTCAAGATGGAGAAAGAGTAGAAGGCTATTGAGAAATATGTCGTCAGGTGAAACAAATAAATAGGACTTCTTTTTAGAATCGATGAGAGAGACGGAGACAGTGACATTATTAAAGCTCGTATTTACAATCTCTATGGAATCATTGTGAGAGGGGAGGGTAAAAGAAGTACGTCGAACCAAAAACGTAAAGCAACGCCACGAGAAGTTACGGAAAACATATGCGGAGAGTGCGACAGGTTATATTTGTGTATCGGCTCCTAGCTAGACGGGAGAAGTGTTCATAGTGTCTTCTTCCTATATTTTTCTCTTTTCCCTATTTGTAGAAGGCGACGCCCCTTCTCCAGTTCCATCACATCGATTCGTTTTCGTCGCTTTTCCTTAGATCGTTGCGCGCGTGCTGTGGAAGCACCGGTGACATCGTCGGCCCGCTAAAATTCGAATCTCGTTTAATACAGATGCCTGTACCTTTCCGGGATAACAATTTTATAGACAATTTAATATGTCTCGTCATTTCTATTTTAACAGTTAATTCATTTTGTCAGATAGATGAATTGAGACACATGGTGATATTAAAAAATTCTTAAGATCTTAGAAATTGATTACTCGATCCTGGTCTTATGAATAATGTAAATAAATTCATGTAAAATTTGGACGATAAAATATTCAAAACTCTTTTCGCAGCTATGGAACAAATTTTCCTTTTTTTCAACACGAAATTTTAATTAATGAATTTTTGACAAAATTTTTGTCAGTTCGACGTAATAATTTCGATCGTTATTGTATAAAAAAAAAAAAAAAAAAAGAAAATGTCCTCGCGATCCAAAATACGCGCCTATCGTTAACGTAGCAAAAATGACTGTTGCAACGGCGGATGCAGCCAACTCCAAAGGCTATGCTTGTACTTACTTACATCGTAAGATAGAAACAAAATGAGAATGGAAAGAGAGAGAGAGAGAGAGAGAGAGAGAGAGAGAGAGAGAGAGAGAGAGAGAGAGAGAGAGAGAGAGAGAGAGAGAGAGAGAGAGAGAGAGACACGCATAGAAGCGCGTGCCGCCACGTAGCGGAGTGGAAGTGGATTTTACTCGGTGGAAGTGGTAGTGGCGCGATGCGTACGCTCTCGCGGAGCCAAGTGCCCAGTGCCACTGCCCGAGACGCGCGGTTTCGAACGTATTAACATTTACTCTTGTAGAGGAAGAAAAACGAGAAAGAGATAATAAATAACAATAACAAAAAAGAATAGAAAAGAAAAGAAAGAGGAAAAATCAAGATATATCACATTCTTTTCTCTCAACGACGACGTGGTCAATAATCATTTTTAAGGAAGGAAAGGTCTCTCTTTTATTTCGCTTATAAATTAAGTGCCAATTCATCTACGACGAATTAGAATCGCGATAATGTGTTTATCCCTCGCGGTGCCATTCGCTTTTGGCATTAATAGATGTTATTGGATCGTTGTAGGAACAATTATAAATTTTGTTAAATTTCGATGAAGAAATTTCACGCGTGTTACAACGAGGAAGTCTCGTTTCGTGTAGTCTCGTTGAACGACGACGAAATCTCTATTCGTCATACATTGGATGAGAGAAAGGCAAGAGGAAGAAGAGAAGGTGGTGGTGGTGGTGGATGAGGAGGAGGAGGAGGAGGAGGAGGTGGAAGAGGAGCAAGTGGTGGATAAGAAAGGTGGAGGTGGACAGGGTGGTGGTGGTGGAGAAAAAGGAGGGACGAATTTTATATCTTCGAGAAGTGTTTCTTCTTGTCGTGATTACGTAACGGACGTTAGTGCTAAATCGAAAGACAAGCGAGGAACGATGAACTCCTCTTTGGAGGGGAGGCAAACTTTTGCGCGAGATGTGTGCGAACGTATAACTCTCTGCTCCTCGTGATCTCGAGACGACGGATACTACGGTATTATTGCTAGCCTCGCTCTGACGTTCGAGACACAGAACGAATAAGAGAAATATATATATATTGATATAGTATATATATATATATATATATATATATATATATATATATATATCTAGCTATATATATATATATATATATATAGCTAGATGATAGATAGATAGAAAGATTGAGACGGGTAGACAGATAGAAAAAGTGTGAGAGTAAAGAAGAGAGCGTTTTTCGTAAGTGAAACGTTTCCTTTTTTATTTCAATATATATATATATATATATATATATATATATATATATATATTATATATTATATATATGTGTGTGTGTGTGTGTGTGTGTGTGTGTGTGTGTGTTATCTCCTGTCTCTCTTGCATTAAATTAAAATGACGCAGATCGAATCGAATTTGTATCGATCAATAATCGATCGACTTGTGTACGTAAACACATACATGCATAAATATATACATACGAACATATATTACGTTAATCATCACACATTACATCTATACTTGCTTTAACATGAAAAATACGAATAATCGCGCTGGCGTCACTCGATCCATCCAACCTCATTAATTTTTCTCCTTCCGCTAGTACACCAATTTTTATCATTTACCCGCAAGATAATGAAGTGTTCGTTATGTCATCGCCTTTCTGTTTTCCTTTCCAACGAGCGCGCACGCGCTCACGCGTTTCACACGTTTATTTACTCGTCATATTTACGACGGAACCAGCCGATCTTCGCGTATTGGATGGATGACAAAGTTTTGAGAGACAAACGGATTCGATTAACGGAGAGATAATAAAGGAGGGAGTAAAAAGAGTGATGGGTAGGGAGGGGAAGGGGGCAGAAGGGTGAGGATGAGGATGGAAGGGAGGTGAGAAAAAGAGAGAAAGAGAGAGGGAGAGAGAGAGAGAGAGAGAGAGAGAGAGAGAGTGCTATCGATTCATTTCGATTTAGATTTCACAATAGGGCTGTTTCGTAACTTCTCCATTTATGTTTTGCAATTGATAGATATCTAAACTACGTTATATGTACAGTAAAGATTAACATTTCTATTAAAAGTTTTCGATCATTTTATAAGATCTTGTATCGTCGTAGATTAATTTTCATCTTAAATTCCATTATCTTAATGACGCATTATCGATAATCGGCGGTAATATTTAATATTTTGTATTTAGTTTCCTTATATATGTATGTATTTTTTTTTTTCAACAAAGTAATAAAACGAGCAAGATATTTAGTACGTTTGGAGAGAAACAAATAGACATAAGTACGTCACAAAATGAAATTTATTTGAAAATTTGTGTGAGGAAACTTTTGACCAAAAATGATGAACTTTCTCGTTTATAGAGTCAATCTACGTTGATTATTTCGAATATATCGGTCAATTACTGTTGATAGATCATTCGATTGATCGTGACGTGACATAGACTCAGTCACGAAGTTTTCGCACGTGCGACGAGAGTAGTATTGCTTCTTCATAAAACGATGATATCGTCGGTGTACAATGTACATATCGTGCAAGTCGATTCTTTGCCAAGGAATGATAGCTTCCGTCTTGCAAACGTAATATTTACGTGCTAACTCCCACGTTCTCAAGCTTTTTCAGCAAGAATCTTTCCATGATTATTACGTTGTTATTTACATTGAATCCTTGTTGAAATTGTTTACAAAACAAGTTTTGTTTTATTTACAAACCAACAGAAAACTGATCGAGGAGAAAAAAAATTTCGCGAAATAATATCATATATCATTATTGACTGATTTAATTTGGTTGGCAAACGATTTTTCAACGTTTGAAATATAATAATAATACTCATATTTTTTAAATTTCATTTCGAAAGGTTTAAGGCGCTTTTGATAGTTTCATAAAGAGTTCAAAGACCCACGCGTATCCCAAAATTGACGTTCGAAGGCAAACAGAAAAAAAAGAAAGAAAAAAAAGAAAAGAATATGTAGTACGATTGGAGGGTTTAAAAGACGTCGAGGAGAGGGTAGATCCCACGTGCTCGATTGCACAAGTAACTCGGCCGTCACTCTATTTTTACCAATACCGGCCGCATATTTATCCTACACCTAACGTTAGCGAATCTCACACCAACATGATGAGAGAGAAAAAGAAAGATTCTCGAGAGACATTTGCCCTCTTGAATCTTCTCTTTTCCTTTCATTAACGTAAGAATTTTTCATCACACCAACTTTTCGTGTGACCTCGAAGTCGTAGTTCTTTTTTTGTATTTTTTTCCTTATTTTTCTTTTCTTTCTCTCTCTCCCCCTCTTTTCTTTTTTGTTGTTTTGATTAGATACATCAGTAAACTGTAAAATATGATATCTACTAGCTCCTTATGTTATCTAATTTTGTTGTTATTTCTCTCTCTCTCTCTCTCTCTCTCTCTATTTTGTTTTCATCGATCATCATCTACCTCACACAAAAAGAGTTTTTATCATATTCCTTCTATCGAAAGTTCTTTTTACTTGTAAATGTAAATGAATTCATCGTCATACATTTTTTTCTCCCTCCCTTCCCCTACCTAAACTTGAAAACTGTCGAAATTCTTCATATTTTGTTTACACATTGAAATAATTATCTACAAACTTGCACGATGTGAATTCGAACGATCTCTCTGAAAGCTTCCAAATAATATATTCACGATCGACCAAACGCAAATGTCAATCGATTAAATCGTTCGTTAAAAGCTATTATGTACACGAATTCTCTTGATCAGTAGTGATATCATCGATGGCTTTAAAAAGAAGAAGAAGAAGAAGAAGTACAATAAGAGAAAAAAGGAAAAAGAAAAACAGAGAGAATATAAAGATTGTTAGAGGAATGAGAGGTTCGCGCTTTGATGGCGTTCTTAGGTCGATTCATTAGGAGGAAGATATTCTTGCGAAAGCGAGAACGCTAATAAGCAAATACGAAATGACGAGTTAGCGTAACACTTTAACGTCAGGATCAAGAACGTCTGAATCATTTTCTTTCTCGTCAATGTAGTTTAAATTTACGCTAATTCAAACGAAATTACCGAGAAATTAGGTGGACATAAAATATGATATAAATTATTATATAAATTAAGGAGAAACCAGTCGTTAATTTAGAGATTGGTTAAATGATGATGATGATGATGATGATAATTAAATAAAATAAAAGACGGTAGAGGTGGAAAATTATGAAATTGTATCATGATACGCTTTTTTTTACAAAGCGAAATGCATATCATAAGCATGTATCGTCAATGAGATTTTATTAGTTCATTGGTAATTATCAAACCAGTCACAGCAAATCGATAACACGATCTATATACATGCATATATTTTATATATATATGATAATACATGTAACAATATATGTATAATACAGACGAGTATACGTACGTGTATGTTAAACGACGGTAAGACGGTCTTTTATCGATGATTATCGTTGTCGGATTATATGAGACTAATTACTCGTCGTGTTACACGCCATTATGCGATTGATCGATCGTGTTCCTAGTTACTGACATAAAATATGAAGAATCAAGTGTTCGTTTGAAGTTTGAGATTAACTTAGATATTGCAAACGAGATTTTCTTATGTGTTTTTAACTATAATTATTTATTCCTTTCTATTTTAAGAACTTTTCTAAAATAACCGATAAGTTTGTAGACGTGATTAGAAAAGAAAAATATTGACCGGCTATCTTTAATAAAGCATGTTTACCAACTTCTCGAGCGAAGAGCAAGTCTCTTTAATTTTTTTTTCCTTTTATATAAACGACGGATTCAAACAAATTAAATTTTAATTAATATTTAGTCGAAAATAATTTTTAAAAGAAAGACAGAAAGAGACACATATTCACAAAGAAAATGTAAATAACCTGAGAAGGAATGATTTTAAACGCATTCGAATTTTCTCTCTCTCTCTCTCTCTCTCTCTCTCTCTCTCTCTCTCTCTCTCTCTCACTCCCTCCCTCTTTTTCTATCTGAAAAAGATGACTCGTAATCATGAACGTTTTCGCTAGAGATGCGCAACAGGAGGCTGCCTAACGTCCGGAGCGAGTATACAACGTGGAAATGTAATATATTACGGGGGCACTCGCACAATGCCACGGTATATACTATAAAAGCATAGTATGTACGTACGTTACGTACATGCGCATACATGATTTTTGCATGCGCGCTTCACACGTACGCGCACATATTTAGGGCCCCGCTGGTTAATTTAAGGCTATTACCGAGCCGTTGTGACTGGTTACAGGCAGTTAGCGTTCGCTGCTTAAGCGTACGATACGCTTGGCGTTTGGCGAACTTTGACGATCGAATCTTAGTGAAGTTTTTTGCTATACACTTCTCTCTCTCTCTCTCTCTCTCTCTCTCTCTCTCTCTCTCTCTCTCTCTCTCTCTTTCTCCCTTTTCCTTTCTCTTTCTATTTCTATTTTCTTTTTAATATAATAAAAATGAAGAATTTCAAGGAACACACGAATCTGAAATCTTCAAGAATTCAATCATTTTTCTTTTTAATTTTTTTTTTGAGATAATAGATGAAAGATAAAATAATATCGAATCGAAGACTCAATACTATATACATTTCGCAAGGCATAAATCCAACGCTTGATTTTATTTATGTATATATGTATGTGTATGTATGTATGTATGTATGTATGTATGTATGTATGTATGTATGTATGTATGTATGTATGTATGTATGTATGTATGTATGTATGTATGTATGTATGTATGTATGTATGTATGTATGTATGTATGATGTATGATGTATGTACATGTGTATACGTCAGAGATCAGTAACGTCGATCGATCGAAGCCACGACGGCCTTAAAGTTGAGGCCTCGACCCTCCTCGATAACCCCACTCGTGCTATTTCAAATCGTACGGCATTCGCCTCGCAATCGGGATTGAATTAAGGCCGATCGCCTACCAGATACGCGTGCTTACGCTTTCAATGGATCTTCGTTACGAAATGTTTTTTATTTTTCGTTTTCGTTTTCGACATCAAAATAAAAAATAAAAAGACAATTTATTATTTAACTGTTTATTATTATTTACACAAAATTTAGTATTTACTTGTTTATTTTTTTTCTTTTTTTGTTAGATTTAACAAATATTTAATTACATAAATATCGTTAGAAAAATATCAGTCTAGCTATAAATTTTCTTAATGACCCTAATAAATGTAAGAATTTATCTATGATAAGATTGTCTCTATCACATTCTCTTTCTTTTGACGGTCACACGTCGTCACGTTTATTGCAGTTTCTTTCCTATGATCTAGTAAACAATATCTCTCATTTTTGAGATCAGGTCAAAACCTCTAGGGGGCATAGTACATACATATACAAGCAATAAAGAAAAAGACAGAGACTAATAAAATTGATTAGTACTTATTTAGTCGAAGAGTAACTATTTTGAAAAAAAATTTTTTTTTAAATCTTAATATGGAAATGACGATGAGTGCATCGTACGATATCTCCCTCCCCACCTCTCTCTTTGTCTTTCTCTGTATATGTTTTAACTTCGCGTAGACTATCTAAACCACAGAACGGGTCTTTTCCTCTTACGTCGAGTTAACGTTCACGCTGATGGATTCTTTTATTAGAAAATTGCTACTGCGGGTTGGGTGTGCGCACTAGTACATACCTGAATGAGTCTCTTTTGAATCCTATTTTCGATTGGTGTAGAAGGTGTGTTGAAGTTCTGAGAAATAAAGAAAGAAAGAGAAATAAATAAAATAGACAGATTGACGGATTAGAAAAAGAAACATCGTAGTATAGTAATTAGATTGACTGTAATTTTTTTGTTTTATAATATACAAAGTAAGTTTGAAAAATTCTGAGAACATATTAACATCTTCAATTTCATTAACTTTTATTAATATGTCTGTGTAACTGCTTGACTATGATATGAAGTTGATCTTTTTTTCTAATATGATCCAATAAAATGATAGGTAAAAGTTGTTTAACATTTTGCATGTATTTTTCCGAGACGATGAGAAAAATATTTCTACGTACATTTCTTCGTACATTTTAAAAAAGAGAAGATTCCGCAATTTTGAAAAAATTTAAGATAAAATATCTTAAATTGTTTTCCATTATGCCAATAATTTCCTTCGGTTTTCGAAAACTATAAAAAATCGTATTCCTTAGTAAATGCGATACGATATCACGAGATATCGGTATCCTCCGATCGTGAGAGGAACATAAGGTCAGCATCGGAACGTGGATTGGTAATTCTGATTTCAGCGGAGTCGAGTGCGAGGATGAGGTCTATAGCGTGCGCCAGCTCGTTGCTCGTGACTCCGAGAAGACGGTGAAATCGGAGCCTCTACAGAAAGTCGTCATTGTCGAGACACCGCCATTGGAGTCGACAACTCTGGAAGTTTCATCGAAATCAGAAATATTACAGAACGTTGAGAACGTTGTTGCTACGATTGTGCCGTTGCAAGAACAAAATCGTAACGACAAACCGCAGGCGGTGACGGCTTCGATATTCCGACCAGCTGTATCTGTATCAAATCAGGAGACGAAGAAAGAAAGTGACAAACTTTACGAAGGCAATTCAAGAAAGCCAACAGTTTCTGGAAAATCTTCTTTCCCTGTGCAAGCTCCAAAAACAAATCTCGAAGAAGTAGTACTCAAGGAGAACGATCAACTAAAGAAACGTCGACAATCTGGACGAACAGAATTTATCTTCCAGGTAGCTAATAATAAAAGAAGGGGAGAGAGAGAGAGAGGGAGAGAATTTTTTTCGTTTCGGGGAGTATTTAAAACACACTGATTCACGTTTTTAGGGTAAACCTGCATTGGAATACGATTTCGAGGCAACTATACGTCGTGATCGTCCGCAGGCGGTCACTAGACAACTATTTGCTCCTCTTTCATCGACTACTAATCAGCAACAGCAAGAACAGCAACAGCAAGTGTCTTGTAGGCCGCCACCTCAAACGGCAACCGCGAGTATCTTCGCGCCTCGTACCGAGGACATGAACAAGGGTTTCTTGACTTTCTGTGAGGATCAGCCAGGTCTTACCAGTAGGTGTCTTTTATCGTCACGTTTCTCATCTTCGTTCTTTCCTCTTGTTTTTTTTTTTTTTTTTTTTTTTGTATTTTTGTTAGATATATGATAGTATAAAAGAGAGTACACAAAAATATGTGCTAACGTGTTAAGAGATGGAGAGAAAAAGTTGTGAGTCAAGTAAAAAATTGTGGATCGATAGATTAATAGACTGATAAGAGTAAAGTTACGCAAGAATATCCTACGAAAAGATAAGATAACCAATCGCTTTGGAATATAGAAAAATTTAGTGATTCGACTCCCTAAAAGTGAAGATCTTTATATCTAAAAGAAAAACGAGAGGAAAGATATAGGAGTTAGAGAAGGACGATGACACGTATGATCTGTGAAATTTTTCAGTGCTAAAGGACGAGCCGGAGGACTTAACGCATCTCGCCCCAACTCCTGGCGATGTCTGTGTACCACTAGAAGATACACCCTTCTTGTCAGACATGTTGGATGAATTTATTCTTGGCAATGATAATTATTATCCTTTATTGAGTCCCGGCGTTCCATTATCGTCCGAATTGCGTGGTACGGATCTTGGTGAAACTCTAAAGGACACTGATCTTGGTGACAGTACGAGGAATAAATGTCTTGGGGATTCTTTAGCTGATAGCGATCCTTTCATGTACGGTGATTCACCGGCCAGTCCGTGCAGCATCGATCCAAATTCCGTGTCACCTTCGCTTTCAAAATATCGCCAGGCAAGTACATAGTAGAGATCGTACTACACAATGATTTTTGTTGTTATTGTTTCATTTATTTATTGCTACAATAAAAATAATTGAATTTGTTTTTAGAGCCCTGAGCGAAGCGTTGATTCTTTTGGTAGTCCTACAGGAGGCAGCGGTGGAGAAGGATTCTCGGAAGACGAGATGTTGATGCTTGGTATAAGTGATAGTACAGTGGACGATGAATTGGCTCTTAGAGCTCCGTATATACCTATGTCCGATCAAGACGAGGCGTTGGACCTTTTGATAAGCAACGACATGGTCATGTGGGGTGCATCACAGTCTGTTGAGAAATCATCCAAATGGTGTTTATATTTTTTTGTCTTCTGTTTTTTTTTTTTTTTCTAAATTTTGAAAATGGTTAGGTTAATCGTATGTTCTTTTTACAGGCTAGTCGAGGATCGGGATCAACGGGACGTTGATTCAAGTTTGGCACAATTGCTTAGAACTGATCAGGCAGTTGCTCGCAGATACAACGATCATGGCGGAGGTTTGGTTAATCCGGTACAAGTGTTGGGTCAAATACCTAGGAAAAGTAAGAGCCAAGATCTCTGAGGATTCTATTGAAATAAAATATAAAAGCAGATTAAGAAATTAATTGTCGATTTCTTAATTGCAGATCTCTTCAATGAACAGAATCGTTGGTCTACGAAAATAAACGATCGCAATGACAGAGCAAGTAAACGTCTTCACGGGCAATCAAATGAGTTGGAAAACGGAAACAAACGTATCAAATGCGAGGATCCACTTTCCCTCGAGTTGAGCAAATCTCTCGAGAATCAACGTTTGATGTTCGACGATCAAGGAAAGTCAAGAAGATCGAATAATCTTTCAGACAGTCAACTTCTTCGTCGACTTGTCTCCCAACAGACCTTTTCACGTAGCAATCGAACAAACGTAGAGTCCAATTGTAACGGCTTTGGCAAGAAAAATCGTCGTAGAACTTGCGAGGAAGAACAACGTATACGTAATACCAATGAGAATAATAACCAGAACAATAGCAGCGATAATAAAACCATCAAAGACGATGACGAGGACGAGGCTGAGGGGGATAGTGGAGGGGGAGGTGATCAGAAAAGAAGATATCTACCTCGAGAGATCTTAGAAAATACGACAACAGTACAAAGTTCGACCAATTCTCACAGGAATCCTCCTTATAACAGCGTGCTCATGAATCTCCTGGTGTCTGGCTGCGACGTGAGTGCGGGTTACGTTTGCTTGGTCAAACCAAAACCTTCGAAGAGTATCGCGAGCACGTGAGCGAGACGGGCTCGTTCTTTATCACGCGATCGATAATTATACGTCCTTTTGAAGTCCCTCTTCTTGTATTTAAGAAAACGATTTATTCTTTCCTTTCTTATTTTCTTGAAGTAATGGGACGAAAATAAGGAACACAGACTATTACTTGACTAGTCCTCCACGTTATTCGACATTCGATCATTATTCATTTGTGCTCGATCAATTATGTAGATGTCGAGATCTCCGGCTCGTAGATCTCTGTGCTCGTTCGATTCTCATCCAATTCATATAATATGTGACTATATAGAGAGATATGTGGTGAAAGAGATGAGGAGAAAATGAAGGAGAGTGCATGCGTTAGAGATTAGACAATATAAAGTGGTTTAAACGCGTCCTTGTTTTGTTGTTCTTGTATGGTAGAGATCTGTGCGCATATTGCAGAAAAGGAAAAAAAAAAAAACTATAAATAATAGGAAAGATCTAGGAATAAGTCTCGCGAGAGGCAAACAAAATTTTTAGATCACGGTTGCGTCACTGACTACAGATATGATGGAGAAAAAATGATAGAGATTTGTAGAATCGATCTAATCGTGATTCTTTAATGCCACGTTATGTACACACAAATACAAAGTATATGAAGTTGTTGATCAAATATTATCGAAATACATTGAACATTGAACATCGAAATCGCTTGATCTGCTGCGTTCCGTTTCCTCCTCTTGCATCCTTCCATATTCCAGAAAATGTTTCGTCGTTTTTGTTTTTACATTTATTTTTTTTTCGTTAAAAAAAAAAAAAGAGAAAGAAAGAAGAAAAAAGATCAATTTTGCTCTTTTCTCTTGCTTTGTAACAAAACGAAAATGAGCGTCCATATTTTTTCAGTATTACGAAGATACACGCGGAAGTATTATATAATCCATGAAATTTATCCAATTCGTGCATTCTTTCGGTTTGTATATTTTTTTTTTCGCACTTTTTATATCATTTATTTTCGTTAATCTGGACGCGATAAAATATATATATTTGAATAATTCGCGATATTTAATTTGTGAAATGTTTTGATAGTTTGTGTTAGAATTCTAAATTTTTCTGATTAGTTTTAAATGTGATGGCTAGGTATATTATTAAATTGTCGTGATCACTTCGACTTTACACCTGCTGATTTATACTCCGTCATTTCAGTATGATTTATAGACAAAGAGTCATGAGCTAAGATACAAGAGTTATATAGTGGAATAAAATCATTTTTAAAGAGCAGCAACATTGAGGAAGCTTCATAAAAAGGTTATCGATAAGAGAGAACGTTGTCTGCCAAGTTATTGCCTGTTAAGCACCCCCCCGTGTTCTGTTTCCCCATATCATCACCGTCACGAAACGCAGCAGAAATATGACATTTAAACAAAAGAAGACAAAAAAAAATAAAAATGAAATAATTTGCTTTTATAATATAATGTATTTACGAATGATAATTATAATAATTATTTGCGTACATATCTCTTCATATATTCAACGTGAGAGTATATTTTATTAAAAAAATTCGTAATGATTTGGAATTAGAATTTACACTTTTTGTTTTGCCCCTTGTGATTTATTCTTTTGGCTTTTTGTTATATCGATATTTTTATGTTTCAGGATACAGTCATGAACTCTCGTAACGTGCCAACATTAGGAAACAAAAATCTAACTTCTCCGCTTAGCGTCAATTTGGACAACCAAATGGTCCCACAATGTCCGGATGGACTGAGCAACATATCTTTAGATCGTCTAAGTCCAAGTACTAGGAAACATCTTGTTGGTTCATTGAGTGGTGGAAGTATGGTTTCACCTTCAACCGGCATAATATCCTTCGATCAGCTTGAATACGATGTTGTTTGTACTGGTCCGGGTCTTCTTCAAATGGATACCGGCTTACATGAAGGACCGATGGATAGGAATCTCGTTTAAGATTAAACACGGTCCCTTTGAGAAATTCCAGAACTGCTAGAATGAAAAAGTAAGGGCTCGAATGGCTAGCTGTTATTTAATATATAATCCGATGATCCGATGGAATTTAAAAAAAGAAAAAAAAATCATAAATTTCATCAGTGATCCTTTCTTTTTCTTTTTATTTTTTTTAAATCAAAAATCAATGCTCGACGTTGTTTTTTTTAGGTTTTTGTATAGTGTTTCTTTTTATGACGATTATCAAATCCTTCTTTTTGACGTTTCTACAGAAACGAACAATATTCTGAGAATTTAATTTAATTTACTTTACTATGTGATATGTTTCTGATTTATCTCTTTAAGACTTCTTTTTCTTATTCTATTTTGTATTTTTTATTTGGTATTTTAGTCTTTTTTTTATTCGATAATGAGTATCACACAATTGTGTGTGTGATTCCAAGACCATAATGTATAAAACTTTTCTACTGGCTCGTTAATAGCTACGTGAGAGTTTATTACTAATTTTGTTTTCAGTATGTTCTGGAATTGATTAGATATAGATAATATAAATGGAAGGGAATAAATGTATTTTACATACGAACAAGAGGTTTCTGATTATAGAATTCATATGTAATAATATTAACAAGCATTTCAGAATGCTATGCAATGATATAAAGATAGATTTCGTAATATCGGATATTACCTGCAAGCAGAGTATTCAAGTGTGTACCTCCTTTAATTTTATATAATTATTTATATATATAACGTTTAAAGGATCGTACATATTTGAAAAGCATTTCAACATCATTCTAAAATATTGAATTTACTATTACTAAGCAGATTTCTTTTAATTCATTAAACAAAATTTGTAGATGGGTGTCATATCGTGACGATCATTCAATTATTGTTATCTTTCATTTATTGATTTATAACAAGATTTTATCTTATTATCTCTGCCTGCTTAAAATTTTAATTGTTAATGATATCACTATATATAGCATATTGACGAGTGCAGATTAAAAATCCTTGCGTGCCAATGCTTTCAACAATTATAATTATTATTATACTTGTTAAATTCTACAAATGATGATTTCACTTTCATTCAATCATCATTATATCGTCATTGTCATCATTACTATCATCATCATATTATCATCGTCATCACCATCATCATCATCATCATTATCTTCTTCTTCTTCTGTTTCTAGAATTATCTTTTTAAATCCAAACGACGAATTCGATCGATCCAACATTTATTAAAAGAGAAATGTATATAATATATTAGAATATATCTTTTCTTATGAAACTCTCTTTGACCTTGGTCGTTTGGTCCAGTTATCAAAGCTAATTAAGATTCGAGCTGAGAATAGAAAGGAAAGAAATGAATTTATTATCTCGTATGAATCTACTCTACGAGTTGCGCGGCATTTACGTGTTGCAACAATATCGTTGCCTTGTTGTTATTGTTATGAGTTTTACTATATTTTGATAATCCTTGTTACGATCATCGTTACTACCATTTTACAAATGTATAAATATTCTCTGCTGGTACTAACCGAATTTTTCTACAGTTGTGCTATGGAAATCACGAAACAAGATACTATCATAATTAATATTATATCTGGTAGTAATATTATAATTATTATTATGATCGTCATCTATATTATTAATCTTATTATAGTCGTAGAGTATCATCCGATATGGATCATAACTAACCGCAAAAATGATATGAATACAGTATCAGGAACAAAATATATATTATTTCTATAAATAATACATCTCTAAATTAGAATTATATTTCTTTTGTTTCTTAATTGATTTTTTTCCTTTTTAATTCTTTTTGCTTTCTTTAGAAAATGATTGTTTAAACGATTCCATTGAATTTATGATCTACGACCATCATCAATCAGTAAAAGAAAGTTATTATTAATACATTTACAAATAATTTATCTTCATTAGAGTATAACAGAGTTGACGTTTATTGACGTTTACTATATACATTTTATATTTTGGAAGATGTATTTAGATTTCATAATTATATGGACGAGGATTTAATAAAGAATAAAAATTCGTGATCGTGTTTTTGGCCAGCTAAAAAGCCTAACATTTTAAGTGCAACGCTCGACGTTACCGACGGGATTTTGATAACATCGGGGGGTAAGTATCAGAACACGTAACTCGCGCCATCTGTTACAATTTATTATATCATACGATAAGAGTAACTTATTCCTTTATTTATTTAATCCTCCATTCTATTTTTATGCTATTTTTATCCTATGTCTTAATTTAAAAAATGATCACAAAATTAACAGTATCATCTTACCTTTTTAATTCCAAAATTTGTATCACTTCGTAATTAATCTTCTTTATCTACTATCGATAATACACCATCTTATCTATCATCATATAATCATCAGTTGATCATCATAAATTAAGCGCCATTATTGTATTTCTTTATTATTGTTACAGTTCTTAGGAGAATTTGTCCAGAACTAATAATAAACATCTACGTTTACTGCTACGTCTACATTCTAAGTCTCTCTCTCTTTTGAACGCACACTTTCACAGCATTGTGTTAGTGTCTATAATTATATGTACACAATTCTTTCCTCTCTCTCTCTCACATACACACATACACACACGCGCACATATACGCACACATTTTCTATCTCTCTTGATTTCTCTTTCTCTCTAGAAATAATGTTGCGTACCTTAGATTAAGGTTGAATCTCGGTAAAGCGTTATTTTATTATACCTTTTATATCATTAACAACAACGTACATGTAAATGAAGTGAATGCTTGGAATATTGAAATTGGATGTTAGTGTTTGACTTTTCCTTTACGTTAGAGATATACTACAGTATTAGTTAATGTATTTCGATTTACAAGTTTTTTCCACTAATCTTACAGATTCGCATTCGCACGTGTTCCTCTCTCTTGCATGTTTCTCGAAGGAGAATTTTCAATTGAAAACTAAACGGTTTTGCGTGCTCGTGACTATTCGCATAATACGATCGATCGATCATCTTTAATAGAGAAACGGAGACAAAGATCGTTTGAAAAATCTTAGCGCGCGACATCGCTAGCATCTGAATAGCCAACTACAAACGGAAGTATATGTATCTTATATATTCATATATGTATATATATATATTTATATATGTATATATACTATATATATATATTAATTTTTTTCTTACGTTTTTCATTTCTTTCCTTATCATCTTTCCTTCGATTCACAATCAGATCGCAAACGATGGAATGCAGAGTCGAGAAACTATACGCTCTCCTGGCAAATATCGTGATAATTTCGAGAAACGATAACGAAACGTCAGAAGAACGTGTGTGTGTGTGTCTATGTGTGTCGCGTGTGGTATGACATTATGTGTATGCGCACACGTGTGTGTATATGATGTGTTCAATACATGTGTGTGTGTGTGTGTGTGTGCGTGCGCGCGTGTGTGTATAACACTTTAGGTTGGTGCGTATAAGGCTGTGACAAGTACATACGAGAAAGCGAGTTAATTCTTTTTCGAATGTTCTTCTTTAATTTGTTTTTCTTTTTTTTCATCTTTTTGTTTCTATTTCCTTCCTCTCACTTGCATTTCGTTCGAAGATATGGCACAATTGGATATAAATCGCGTTAAAAGAGGAGAGGTTCGGTCCGTAGGCGGAGAGAGCTTCGCTTCGAAAGATTTTACGTTCTCTCCCGTCGCGTATCGAAGAAAATATGGAGAGAAAATCGTTGTACAGAGGTTTTATTACAAAGCGGAAGTTTCGAATGATGACGATGATGAAAACGACTCGAGACGATTATTAGAAAATTCGTTTCAATGATAAAACCGAGTGTTACGGCTAAGGTACATACGAGTTTCGTATCGAGAAGGCGAAACTGCAGACAGTTAATGATTTTTTTTCCTTTTTTTTATCTTTTTCTCTTTTTTTTTTTATAATGGCCATAGTGGACGACGACTTCAATTACGAGGAATAATTAGCTATAATGCGCTACGTCAGCGACGTTCGCATTGAAAAATCCGATGATCGGGCGCGATTATGGTCGGTCTGAACACCGAAACAACGTGCTTATCGGTATGTCGCCGTCGTCGTCGTCGTCGTCTTCGTCAAAAAACTGGCACGTATAACCTTTCTTTCGTATCGATAAGAACAATAGATCTAGCCGTATTTTAAAATATAATAATGATGATGATGACGACGATAATAATAACATAATAATATTTTTAACATAATCATCCGTAGTAATAGCAATAATAATAATAATTATTATTATCATTATGACAATAATTATAATTAATAGTTGTATGAATAATAATAATAATAATAATAATAATAGTAATAATAATAATAATATATAATATAATAATAATAATAATAATAATAATAATAGTAATAATAAAATAACAATGGTAATAAGTAGCGGCGATGAGAATATTAATAATAATAATAATAATAATAATAATAATAATAATAATAATAATAATAATAATAATAATAATAATAATAAGTAGAAGAAAAAGAAGAGGAGAAAGAATAAAAATGAAGATAAGAGTATACATCGCAATCAACGTCGTTACTCTACGTATCTTGAATAATCGGTGTACGTATATGCATATATTATGTAGTTACGTAGATTACATCACAATATAGTTACACTGTACATTAATAATATTGACGCTCGTATCAGTGTGAAATGTGGTCACCATGTATATATGAGTGTATATACGTGTACCATGTATGTGTCTCTCTTTCTCTCTTCTGTGTGCACATGCGTTATTCATGAAATATATCGCCGATACATTGTACAAATCCATTATATACATAAAATAAATTATTATCAACATTAAGCTAGCTACTCTACCTGTCGCCTGCCTGTTGTTTTTCTTTTTTTTTTAGCGAGCCCTAACAGAACACGGGCGCAGATACATCGATGATAATTATCTCTTTCTCTCTCTTTCTCTCTCTCTTTCTCTCTCTCTTTCTCATACACACACACCCACAAACATTCATTATTATAATTCACTCGGTCTCACTCATTATTTTTTTTTTATATCTCTCTCACTCGATCTCGCATGCTCACTTTATCTCTCTCTCTCTCTCTCTCTCTCTCTCTTTCTCTCTATTTTTCTTCCGTTCTCTTTATAAAATTATATTAGGTACCGCGTATATAATTGCACTGATTATAAATAACAAAAACAGTGTGAAAAAGGAGACGTAAAAATTATCGAGCTTCGCGCCGAGCCAACACACGAGGGGCGACTCGAAGAAACCGGAAACACTCCGCGAAACGTTTGCCTCCCGCCCCACGAAAACGCTATTTGGCACATAAGTATTATATCACATCGAGCTCCCCACCATCCACATGTCCATCCAAACGAAAAGTCTTCTCGTTCGTTTCTCTTTCTCTCTCTCTCTCTCTCTCTCTCTCAAACAATTCGATATACATGCTATAATTAATAATTATATCCCCCCCTTCTCGATTATCTCGAAATTATCCAAATAGAATCGATCTTTCTCTCTCTCTCTCTCTCTCTCTCTCTCTCTCTCTCTCTCTCTCTTCTTTTCATGTTCGCACGTTTTTAATCGTCTTCGCCGACAAATAAATAAAAGTTAAAAAATTCCTCTCACGATGTTCCTTTTATTTATATTATTATATTATTATTGTTTTTTATTATCTGTTTTTCTTTTCTACTCATTTATTTTTTCTCTTTTAATGATTACAAAAGGACATCATGCGTATTCCTTTTTCTCCCTCCCCTTTTCTCTTTCTCTCGTCATCGATCAAAGTTCGTCGCATACTAAATTAAAAATAAGGATCGAATAATAAATTAAAGACGAACGGATTGCATAAGTACCTAAGTTTCTCTTTTTATCCTTTACTTCCCTGTCTCTCTTTCTCTTTCAATGTATTTTCCTTTTTTCTTTCTTATTTTCTTTTTTTTTTTTCAAGAAACAGTTAAAATACGGAGTAAAAAGTCGACGAGGATCGATTTACAAATTTTAATGTAATTATTTCTTTCGCTCAATCTCTCTCTCTCTCTCTCTCTCTCTCTCTCTCTCTCTCTTTCTCTCTCTCTTTCTCTCTATCTTTCATTTTCTCTCTCTCTCTCTCTCTCTCTCTCTCTCTCTCTCTGTCTCTTTTACACGCAGCAACACTACTACGGATAAATCGTGGTATTATTTATTCGAGGTGATCACGCAACATTAGAAGGAATTAGGAACCAGACCTTTGCACTAGCGACGTGTTCGTGTGTCTCAAACGGAGATGGTTCGATAGAAATCAAGAAGAAGAGAGGACAGTGAAAGAGAAAGAAAAAGGTCGAAGAAATCCGACGATAATGTTCATAATGTATATGTGTATAGATTATAACAATACATCGTATTTAAAATCTTATAGGATGATAAAAATCTCGCTTTCCTTTTTCTTCTTATCGAATCTTTTAATTTCTCGAAGATGACGCGGCAGCGAAGAGACAATTAAAAGAAAATTTTTAAACGACAGATGGCACGGATAGAAAAAAGGATTATTTGTATCACAAATATCAAAAAATCGAGAGAGAATCCGACTTCTTTCTTCTTTTTCATTAACTCTCTCTCTCTCTCTCTCTCTCTCTCTCTCTCTCTCTCTCTCTCTCTCTCGCCCCTCCCTCTTTCTTTTTCTCTCTCTCTCCCTCTCTCCCTCCCTTCTACTCTATCTTTCTTTCTCTATTTCTCTAGTAAATAAAAGTAGGAATAATAAGAAGAAATATTAAAAGAATAAGAGTAAGAAGAAGAAGAAGGAGAAGAAATGCGAGATGAGACGAAGAACGATGGTCGAGCGTGTTGTTTCCTCGGGTGCGTTTCGCGTGCGTTGTAGCAGGAAAAGGAGGAGGAGGAGACAAGGAAAAAGAAAAAGAAGAAGAGGAGGAGGAGGAGGAGGAAGAGGAGGAGTGCGCGGACGCAGCTTTGGTTACCAATACAACTCGTGGCCAAGTCTGGAGGAGGGTGAGCAAGATGACGAGGTGGACGAAGCTGCGACCGCCGCCGCGGCAGCCGCAGCCGCGGCTGCAACCGCTGGATACGCCGAGGACGAGGAGGACGAGCTGGTAGGGGTCGAGGACGAAGGTAACGCCGTTGCTCCGGGCGGCCAAAGGGATTGGCCAACCGGAGCAACTACGTTTCAATCTTCGTCGTGATGCCGTGGACTGGCGTCATAGCCACCGATCGAGCCCGAATTATCCGGTGAGAAGTTCATCATGTCCGTAGGCGAAAGACTGTCCTGAGGGTAATAAAAGGATGGGTGATCAGTGCTTGGGCCAGCACCACCGACACCACCAACACCACCACCACCGCCGTTCAAAATCGTCGCCGGTGGCGAAACCGACGGTCTCGCCGATGGACCCGCTCCTCCACCAGGTCCACCACCTCCACCACCACCACCACCACCACCACCTCCACCTCCGGCATGATGCTGTGGGCCCAGCTCCGAACCGACTGGTGACAGAAAGCTCATCTCCGGGCCACCTTCTCGACACCAAAGCTGCCTCATCTCTTGCCGTCGTTGTCGCATCAGCGACTTGTACTCGGATATGCGCATCTTCTTTCCGTCCACTATACAGGTCCGTTTCGGTCGTGGCCTGTACCTATAGTCCGGATGCTTCTCCATATGCAACTTCGACAGTCGTGATTGTTCCTCGTAATACGGTTGCTTTTCCGAATTCGACATCCCCTTCCATCGGGCACCTGATCGAGAAATATAATATTTTTCTTTTTTTCTCTCTTATCGATCGATAATTACATTTCTTTTTCTTTTCTTTTTTTCTTTCTTTTTTTTTTTTTTTATTTCATCGAGAAAAAAGAAATATCATTTGAAATATATATACCCACCGAGTATCTTTGATATGTTGGAATTGTGCATGTCAGGGCAGGCCTTCAGGATTTTCCGTCGCTCGTCCTTAGCCCACACCATGAACGCGTTCATAGGTCGTTTTATGTGCGGCTTGTTCTCACCCTCCCTTTTCTGCTGCCTCACCATTTTAGCTGAGGAAAGAAGAAGCCCTGGATGTCACGTTGCGCGCGATTAACGTCGTGAGAACAGAATCTGATTTCGAGAGCGACACCTGCCCCTCTATCTATTACTCTTTTTCATTCTCATTTTCTCTCTTTCTTTCTTACTCGTTCGCTCTCGCGCTTAAAACAAGAACGTAATATCAACCCGATTCGTATCTCAACGATCAGCTTACCTTTTTCCGTTATGTCTTCCGGCACCTTGTATCCGGGGTCTCGCCACACTGCAAATACACGATAAGAGATATTACTTATAACTCGCTGCCGGGAATTCTATTATATCTATGCCCAAGATAATCTCGGGTGTATGTTTATTTCATAAAAATAATCCGAGAGAATTATGAAGATTTTTAACAGAATTAATTGTTCGAAATAATCGATATTATTTAATATATTTAAATGAAACCAAAAGCGTTTTAAAACGAAATCGTTCGACACAATCGATATTATTTAGTATATTTAAATAAAACAAAAAGCGGTTTGAATCGTAAATAAATTATTTTTATTCGATCGAAAATTATCAAATATTTTTAATATGATCGATGCGATAAAATATGAATCATAAATCATAGAGAGAGAGATAGAGAGAGAGAGAGAGAGAGAGAGAGAGAGAGAGAGAGAGAGAGAAAAGATGTAACGTTTATATAATTTCGATCTATCAAGACGTTTTAATATGTTCACTCACTGTGAGAAGACGAGAGGAAATCTTGCTCCTCTTGCGGCGTATCCTCTCGAGAGCCAGAATGTTTGATCGGTCGTTGCGTTTGAGGCGAAGGTGGCATCGCACCCGCGCTTGGTGGTAGCCCATAAATTCCGTGCATCGCAAAGTGCTTCTCCACGGCGGCAACCGCCGCAGCCGCAACGGAACCTCCAGGTCCACCAGGTTCGTCTTTGGCCATTACCTTGCCCACTGTGCAACACAAAACGATATTAAATAGACTCTTCTCTCTCTCTCTTCCTCTTATTTTATTAGAATATTATTCATAATAATCTTGTTTTAAAGAAAATTGTATCTACTGAAAAATTGTCAATTCATTTTATTAAACGTTGATAAAACCATTCCGTATAAGGATAAATTTAATTTAAGTTCGAAATAAAAATAACAATATGAACGAGAAGGATATATTAATTATTAATAATTTCCATAGATATTATTCAATCTCAACGTATACCTCAACACGTTATATTAATTACGTGATTCGATCAAATGTTGATAAATTTAAAAACTCACTAGGTGAAGGTAGAGAGCTAAGATGTGGTGGAAGACCGGCGTAGGGTAACGTCGATAGGTAATTCCTGGGTATTGGAAGTCCAGGAGGAAAAAGTTTAGGTGCTGTCGCAGCCAAAGGTTGTTCCTGTTGACCGCTACTTCCAGCACCGGTCGAATGCGAATCGCTTCCAGGCGACGAGGAAGATGCTGTCGCACCCGACGAGGAGGATTTCGGCTTAGTAAGGTTTAATGGGGCATCGAGATCCTGTAAAGGAGCCGCCGTTGGTGCCACCGCCGACGATATTGGCGTAGGTGACGACTCTTTCTCCATTTGCGTCGTCATCTGAGCCAAATGTGCAGTCGCCCAGCTCGGACCTTCTCGGTGACTACCGATCATCTACGAAAAATATAGTTTTTTTTTTTTTTATTTCTTATTTACTTTCGCTAAATATTATTTGATTTTTATTTTAATACTCCCATGTTAAATGTTGTATCTTTGTTGATATACAAAAAAAATCAAAGTACAAGTTAAAAAATTGAGTTATTAAATGGTAATACGTTCACCTCATCGATTTCGATGATTTTCGAATATGTCGTCGGGGATATGATGTTGAACAACTTTTTTCTATACATGTAATCGCAGCTCGGCCTTAGTTTTCGAGATATTTATAAAAATATTTCTGACATTTTTACTATAATGTATGTTGGATGCCACTTAAGTTTGGGTTAAGCTTATCTACAGACATGATTATATTATATGTTCCTGATGCGATATGTTTATGTGTCTAATGTTTCATCTTATAAACATACGGGGATGAAAAAGAATGCAATTTAGTTTATTTATTTAAGAATATTCATTAAATAAAGCCATTCAAATCTAAAATGAAACAATTAAATGAATTTTAATTTAATTACGATTAGTTTATGTTAAGTTAGAATTTTATTTCGATTGATTTGGTTCGCGTCAGGGTTCTGTCGGCTTAACAATTAACTGTAGCAATAAACTTTAATTAAAAACCTTGTCTAACCCAAATGAAATTTTTCGATGACGATACCTTTATCTGTTACATTATTTATTAGCTGGTGATAGCTAAGTTGCATTTCTTTCTCATCTCTCTGTGTTTACAAATTGAAACGTGATACATATAAATACATCGGTGCACGAGAATATAATAATCATGTTCGTAGATAAGCCTAATTCAAACTTAAGCGGCATCGAACGCACATCAAAATAAAAGTGTCAAAAATATTTTCATAAATATCTTGAAAATTAAGGCCGAGCTAAGATTATATATGAAAGTATAAGGAAAAAAAATTGTTCAGAATCGTGTCCCCTGGACAAAAAAAAATAAAAAAATCATCGAAACCGACGAGGTGGACGATTTCTATATGTTATTATAAAAAATTATAATACCTAAAAAAGACATCTATTTTCTATTTTCCTAACAACAAAATAAATGAACTATAAAATTCTACATTCTTGAATTCGACGACAAAGCATTTGTTACCTATAAATATGGATGAAAATGATTTAAAATATTGGAATAATGCATTATTATATAAATTGATTTTCCTCGAATAGATTATTAAAAAGAAATTAATGAAAATCGATCCAAAGTAAGAATATATACGTACATTAGCGATGGAGTTGATATGCTTGTTGCCAGTGGGCGCGGTCGACGTGGCAGGCGGTGGTGGCATCGTCGACTGGACCGGTAGCCTGAGCTGTTCGAGAAACGGTAGGAACATCAACGATTGCGGCCCCGACATGCTCAGCTGACTCTTTGTCATTTGTGCCTGCAGCTCCTGAATGTTATGCTGCATGATGTGTTCTTGTTGCCGTTTCAAGTGCTCCGTCTGTAGCCGTTGCATTTCCATTTGCTTTTGTGAATCTACGCTCATGTGTGGTGGATACGACTGAGGTGGATAAGCAAAAAAGAAACAAAAAAAAAAACAAAAAAATTACGATCAAGTTTAATGCTACTCTATTTCAATATTTGAAATTCAACAAGTGAATTATCGTAATTTATTTATCCATATGTATATACGAAAATGAATGTATTTACTTACATAAGATTAATTATTTTGTAAATTTAAGCATTTTCGCGTTATTTAACATTTAAATAATGAAAATTTATGGAGATTTCATATCCGTGGTGTTTGATATGAGTACTTACTTTAGCCTAGGGTAATGATCAACTGTACGATATGCAGCATAGATAGTGATGAAATTTTTTCGCTTACGTCGAAATGTTCCGATCTTTTTGTTTATTTTTATTTAATTAATTAATTTATTTGTTTATTATTATTAATATTCATAAGCGAAACAATGATTAGAAGAAAATATACTCTGTTGGAGGAAAATCCAGAAAAACAAGAAAACCGATACACGACAAACGCGTTTGCTGATTGCACTCGGTAAACTGGAATAATATCAATATCATCTTTATGTTAATACGGAAGTACACTTCATAACTTGTAAAGCAAGGTTTATAATATTGTTCGGAAGATGTATATTCATCCGTTTCAACCGAATTATGCGCGATTTATCTTGATTAATTTATTCTCCTTTAACGTTTGTGTATCTATGCGCATGTAATCTCGTTTTTATTATTAACTTATTTCATCAAGGCGAGAAATAGTTTTTCATTCGATCAGATTTGTTCTGTTGATTTGCCGATGACCATTCATGATATCATTACCGATTACACGGTATAACCGATTTTAACTATATGAGAATAATCTAAAGAAAAAAAAAGAAAAACAAAAGAAATGATGAAATTTAAATAACGATATAATCTATGATCTTATAACAACCTTCACGAGAAATTAATTAAAACGTTAACTACTATTATTCTTTCAAGATATTCTTATGTTTATCCTTCGAGATATGTTAAATGTATTTAATAGCAAAAAAGAAAACAAGGATATAGGATAAATGGAAGCAAACAACGGATGATATTTCATTGAGGTAAGAAAAAGGTAAGAGAAATAAGTAGAATAAAAAGACAAGAGGTAGATGAAGAAGAAAATAATATAGCTAAGTAACTAAGTACCTACTACGTTATATCCGCGAAACTCGATCGCAAGCAAACCATATCTCTTATGTTAGCAAGTATCGATTAAGTACAGGGGCATGGATAACGAACGTGCGACACACCGTTCGAGATAACGGTCATTCGTTTCTCTAAAGGATAATTGGTCGATGCATTATCTCAAGGTACCATCATCATCGTAAAGAACGAATAGCTTTTAATGTGAACGACGATCTTTGCGCTACTCCTTAGGCGAGGGACAATCATTAATTGTGATAATTCATGTTCGAGAACGTTGAGAAAGATTTTCTATCTCTATCTCTCTTTATCTTGCAAAGTTCTTATAGGGTCGTAGCAACAATTTAACATAGGTAATACTATTGTATTTTCTTACCTACAGGCTGGCTGGCTGTGATCCAGATATGCTTGAAGTTTAAAGTCTATTTTAGACGATAAGGAAGACGTTTATTCATCCAGCCTCCGGGCACCAGCCGGAGGCGTCACATGCAAATATTAGGTACTCTCTACCTCTTTCTCTATTTCTCTCTTCCTCCCTCCCTCCCTCTCTCTCTCTCTCTCTCTCTCTCTTTCACTATTCATCTCTTTCTCTTTCTTTATCTCATTCTCTCTCATGTGACATCCTTCTCTTTTCTAGCAAGAGAAGAAGAAAAAGAGGAAATTAATCCTCGATTCTCGATGCTTAAGCGGAATCGGTGAAAGTGATTTACGATTTGTACAAGACAAGTGCGTGTCCTTTGTCGTAACGACGGACGTCGTTAAACGAGCATCCGTGTTGAGCTACACAATGCTCGGGAACGGAGAATAAAGTACCTTAATGCGTGTTCCGTTCGCGAGTATACCTCGTATAAACTCGAATCGGTGACAAATTAAATCCTATTTTATACGTCCGTATTCTCCGCTACTCGATTTATTTCCTTTTCATGGAACCGATTTCTACGATTTGCGACGTGTGAAAGGGAAACGATTGCGAACACAAAGAGGTAGGACGTACTGGTGAATTATAGTTCTCGCACTATCCTGACGTCTTTTATCTTTACGAGGCGAAGCGACGATCGATAATGATATTCCTTTTCTCTTCTCTTCTCTCTCTCTCTCTCTCTCTCTCTCTCTCTCTCTCTCTCTCTCTCTCTTATCTTTACCGTTTTTTTCCTTATATCTCTACCGCTTTATTCCTTAGAAAAACGGTGATATATATGGTAAGAGCGACAGATCGATTGTCAATTTAAGAGAATACTTATTAAAATTTTAATTATTGCATAATAGAATTGATCGTATGGTATTTTAAATCATATATTTAATCACGCAAACGTTCACAGTAACAATTGGGATTCTCCGGATCTGAAGAAGCAGAAGAAGAAACGCTAAAGTGGAGAGGCCGAATGGAACTTCATTATTCATTTGCAAAGTTCAGTTATGCCGATGATACGTATCCCATGACAGCTATACCGCCCACAGGGACTAAATATAAACAGGCGGGGTGCCAGCAAGTTCCATTCACATTCACGCACACAGGCTACCGGCCGCTTTAGTAAGTGAGCATAAGAATATGAGGAGCCCCGTTCTGAATATGCATCCGCGCATTGACGCCAACTGCACCGCCTAAACTTAGCCGCGAAATTACCGAAACATACTTACTACCCCCTACTATATACTAAATCCCCATATCGTCCTTCTAACCTGACAAAAGGGATCCCTCATCTTTTAAATCAACGAAATATATTGATTGAGATTGATCGTCACTCAGATCGTTCCGAATAATTTCCATCGATAATTTACAAATGTCTTGTTTTGTTATTAACATCTCCATTTTAATAACGTTATATATATATATATATAAAGGTTTAAAAAAGATTTTGACATTATATTTATGAAATTCGAGATATGTTTCCAAAGAAGTATAAGAGAGAATGATATGAAGATGAAAGTGAAGAAATTTTAAAAAGAAAGAGATAGACTTTTTATGGGATGAGAGCGAGAGAAAGAGAGAGAGATAGATAGATAGATAGATAGAGAGAGAGAGAGAGAGAGAGAGAGAGAGAGAGAGAGAGAGAGAGAGAGAGAGAGAATACACAAGTAAGTTCGAGGATAAAAGCCGCGAAAATTTAGATCTAGATTTAGAATCGGAGGCACTGGAGTGCAAGGGGACATGCAGGATGACGTAGCCCCACCGGAAGTGGTTCATACTTCACGCGCGTTATAAAGACTGTCACTGGTGTACTGTCTAAAATTACGTCGCGGCCCGTCGACGTGGGTAACTTCGACGTGGACCGGGGAGAGGCAAGGATAAGCGAAATGAAATGAAGAGAAAGAGAAGGAGGTGAACGAAAGACGAATGAAAGAGAGAGAGAGAGAGAGAGAGAGAGAGAGAGAGAGAGAATCGTTATCGATTAAAATCCTGATAGCACGGTAATTCGTGGTTTGCACGATTAAAAGGATCGATGTCGAGCCGAACGTCGGGTTTGAACAAGGTGAATGTTGATCGAAAAAGGAAAAAAGAGAGAAAAAAGAGAGATGCGAGAGGGGAGTGAGAGAGAGAGAGAGAGAGTATGTGGAGTGAGTGACTTGAATAATCGATCGATGGTGCCTGGAAGCATGAATCCCTCCCGGTGGTTATATGGGATGCAAAGTGAAACAACGGGCAGCGGGAGCAAACGACAAAAAGCGCTACTGCACTCTTAATGGAATTTTAAAAGAGAGAAGAGCGGAATTCGAGGATGACGAGGACGCGCAGCAGGGGTGGCCGTAGAATACATAAATTATGGAGCCGCTTTGAACGGGATTCGCTGCTACCACGAGGGCTCTCTCTTTCT
>OU426994.1:8781783-8804366 GCA_911387935.1 Dolichovespula saxonica | reverse complement strand
CCACGACGGGACCCGAGTTCTCCCTCCTTTTTCACTTTTTATCTCGACTCTGTGCGAAACTCGCATTTCGTTTTGCAGAGAGAAAGAGAAAGAAAGACAGAGAGAGGGGAGGGAGGCAAGTGGGGGGAGAGGGTTGTGGCCACTTGAAAATGAGAATAATAGCGACAATGCACGTGGCAGACCGAGCCACGGCCACTACAGCAATACTGATTCAACCTTTTGCCTTGAGATAGAAAGAGAGAAATAGAGAGAGAGAGAGAGAGAGAGAGAGAGAGAGAGAGAGAGAAGGGGGGAGTAACGTACGTACGCCCTGCACTTTTTACCGCAAATTTATCTCGACGAGAAACGCACGTGACCGACGCGACGACCGCCACGAGAGTTATTTCGGAGCACTCTTCTTACCCGCAGGAGGAAATGATTTTTTTTTTTTTATATCGGACTGAATCGTTTTTATTTTCATTCTAAAGTATGTGATTGTTTTGTAATTAGCGCATTAAAATTAAAAATGATCACAGATCCGATCGGGAAAATGTCGAAAACAGATTTGTCATATTTCCAACGATAAAGAGAAGAGAACAAAAATTTTGTTCGATAAATTGATACTCATAAAATTGTAATAATTCGTAGTAAAATTTTGAAATTATTCTAAATACGACATTCGATCATTTATACAAAGAGAAGTCAAACGAATAATAATTTTACACGTACGTACGCATAATCGATTTTAATTTATTTTAAATTATAATTATTTTCTGTTAACTTGTCAAATAATGATATGAAAAATCAAAAGAGGATCTACAAAGTGGTCTCCTGTTATGGGAAGATCGTGAGAAGGATCGTTGGGAACCTAATATCTAAGCGCATAGGCGTATTACAAGCCGATATCCATTTGGAGTGTGCGAGTGCAATATTTATTTAGGGGCGCGTGCCTCCGCTCTTGCGTTTCGCGTTCCTACGCGCGCATCTCGCGCGAAACGTGAGAACCGAAATAAAGATTCTGGCGACACGCGAGGGCCGTGCTACACCAGAAATAAGTGGCGAATCAAAACTCGCGTACCCGCGGAACGATGCGAAAAGTGGAAGCACTCGATGATCCAAAGTGACTTGTTTTTATGGCAATCCATAAAAACAAAAGTTTTGTTCTCGAGGAAAAAGAAAATAATCAAACGTGTTATAACTAAAAAAAAAAAAAAGCAATTAAAAGGATATATATATACACATATGTATTGATGATAAAAAAAATATGTTAAAACATATCAGAAATTTCAAATGATTATCAATAATAACGTATAAATATGTGTATTACGAATATTTGTTTAATCTCTTGAATTATTACTTCAAATCTACAACAATTATAGTGTAACAACGAAGAAAAGCTACCGGAACTACATTAACGCGTTATTAGATCGTTAAATATCGAATATCTAATAGATCGTTGTTAGCAGTAACAAATCGAAAAGTATTAGTACTCTGTGAAATAAACATTTTATATATATATATATATATATATATATATATATATATATATAACATATATATATTTATATATATATATAACATGACTTCAATGATAATACACAAAGTTCGACTCAAAAGCTTAGATATTATTTCGCGAAAAACGATTAGGATCGTGTAATCGATTTTCTCTTTCTCATTCTCGACGATGTATAGGATCCCTCTTGTCTCTCTCTCTCTCTCTCTCTCTCTCTCTCTCTCTCTCTTATTCTCTTTCTTTTTCTCTTTATGTTTCTCTTTCTCTCGTTGGACAAGAATATTCGCGGAGGAGGATAAAGAAAATGGAAGAAAATCGTGGCGATGGCACACAGGAATGTAGCAGCTGTGAGTCTCATTCACATCCGCGCGCTGGAATTCTTACTACCGAGCTCTCTCTCTCTCTCTCTTTCTCTCTCGCGGTTTCCCTCGGGGTCGCCGCCCAAGTTACAAGTATAACCACACTCAATGTCCGCTCAGTACCTACTTCCATTTCATTCTGGAGTATTCGCTAAGGTTCGTTCTCGCGAATTCGTACCAAGACGACAAACAAGAAACTGAATTCAATGAGACAAACAAACAAACAACAAAATCGAATCGAAGTTCGGCATGAACCTTCTTGAAAAATACGTTAAACTTTCACTGCACTTTATCGAATGATTCGGTCTATTATCAACTTAGGTTTAAGATCGGATAAAGTGAGAAAGAAAGGATGAAGATGCGAGTCAGAAGCGTCTCTCGTTTGTTCGTACGATGATACGAGATACGTTACTACGCTTACAATGAGCTCGCGAATCGAGCAAGAGACGACAGAAAGAAAGAGAAAGAGAAAGAGAAAATAAAAGAAAGGAATGAAGAAAGAGAGAGAGAGAGAGAGAGAGAGAGAGAGAAAAAGCAACGTCGAGACGAGGAAGAAAGCTGAATGGACGCGTTGGGAATACAATGGAGCACTGTTGGAGCCTCGCTGTACGCTCGATGCTCGAACAATGCCAGCTCCTGGATTCGGTTAACAATCCGTGTCGCGAACAGGGGGAACGCCGTTAGATAAGAGAACGTCGAGACGTTGTTACTGGATGCAAGAGTTCGTTCCTGAATCTTCTTCTTGTGTCTCGTGTCGTTCGAGAAAAATTTTTCGTTTCTTATTACGGTAAGTTGTGCAAAATGTATCCCCGAAAAAAGATACATAGTATATATATATATATATATATATATATATATATATATATATATATATATATATGTATACACATACATACATATATATACATTTTCTATATCAATTGTCATTAAATATTTATTGCAAATTTCATAATACAACTGGAATGAGAAGTGTTTTAATAATTCTCGTATTTTTGTTATCGTTAAATCCAACAATATTATTATCGGGTAGCTAAGAACCTTATAGCTAAAAAAGAGAAATAAAGAAAGAAAAAGGAAAAAACGTAATTAAAATGATTCAATGAAAATATTCTTCTCGACTTTCGGACGAATTCAAATATCCTGGCTAGTTTTGTTCGTTCGTTGATCAACGCTAGTATGCTAGGAAAATAGTCGATGTCGAATTAGTTTGCAAATCGAAAGAGACCGCCGAGAGTATATGCAACACGCGGTACAGAACACGCTTTAAGAGCTCTCGATCACGTTTGTGCTTTATGAAACGCGATACTAGATTCAGAGTGATTCTATCGTTGAATGGCAAAACAACTAATACCGCTAGTATTTCTAGGCACTAAAAAGCCAAAGTGTGATGATCGGTTCGATCGGCCGCCGCCACGTAAATTTCTAAATGGAAGCGCACATGCGATAAATCGAAATTTCCCCCATCGAATGATAAAGAGATCGTTTCGTCCAGATTTCGTAAATTATTAATCATTGTTAATGGATCGAAATAATACGCCGAGTATTATTTCTCTCGTAGAAAATCATATGCTGCTATTCATTATTATAGTTACATATGCATATATATATATATATATATATATATATATATATATACATGTATATATATTGTATAGTTATGTAAGCGAGAGATTTTTCAGATGATAAAGAATAAAGGACGACGGCAAAATAACGCAGAGATCATATCGAAGTGCATTATGGTATATAGTACCAAAACGTATTTATGTGAGAACACGATAATAGCAATGGGTGGGGAGGGGGAGAAAAGAAAGTAAAAAGAAAAATATTCATGCCAATTGACAATGAATTTTCGACAATAAAGACCAAAGTTGTAAATCTTTTATCTAGTGTCTAGCTTTAACAAAAATTGTACAAAAGAAAAAATAAACAATAGAAAATATTATCGTATCTCTGTTAGATCAAATTGTATTTATTATCGCATAATTCTAAAATATAATTTCCATTACAAATTAGAATATCATCGATAGATTCTTGAACGTTAATGTCTTAGACGTTAAGACGTAGACATTTGTGAAGAAATAAGAAAGAATAAAAGAAGAAAGGGGTGGTATGGTACGTACCGAATGACGGATTCACGTTAGTAAACTTCAACGTGATTGTCCCGCGACGCGTGATAATAATTATAATTGGGAGCTACGTACAATTTAGCTCGAAGGTTATTATTTTCGTCCATTCCACGAGGGAAAAAAGTATAAGGGGTGGGTCGAAGTGTGGGTGGAGGAAGATGGGAAGAGGGAGGAACGCTAACGATCCACGGAGAACAATGAGGCACAATGTTAATGAGAAGAGTAATTATGTGAGAGTTCTTTTCTTTCTCGTCAGGAAAATCGTACGGTATACGCGACGTTCGAGTAAAAGGTGTTACGAGCTTTAAGAGAAAGAGAGAGAGAGAGGGGGAGCGAGAGAGGGAGAGAGAAAGAGAGAGGGAGAGAGAGAGAGAGAGAGAGAGAGAGAGAGAGAGAGAGAGAGAGAGAATAATATGAGTGAATTACGCATGCCTTCGCATAATCTTCGTCCGTTCAGCACCCTTTTACACCCGTTAAGACGTCCGCCATAGCGACATAATTGTTCCGTAATCATCGCCGTACACGAACTTTTCCGTTTCCCTCGACCAATTAGAAGTACTTCAGGGGGACATCAAAGAGAAGTGACTCCTAAAGGCATTTTTTCGTGGCTTTTCGAGATCGAGAACTCGTAACTCGTTGATAACTATAATCCAAAAGAAATAATCACACAATGCATACATGCCATGCGTGTATTGTGTATACATATACATATATATATATATATATATATATATATATATATATAGATATATAGATATATACATATAACAAGTAGGTAGGTATCTATTTGAAAATTTCATAAAAGCGGTGAGAAAAAATTACACGCGCACGCGCACACGCACACGCACGATCAAACCAGATAAAGAGAAACGTTTTACGAAATGGAATTTCCACGAATGGGACGCCCTTGGGCGAAAATTTATCGGTCGGAAACGAGATCGACACCGAGAAAATTAATAGAATGCTCCGGTACGTGAGTGGAAGTCGGTAAGTGCCACGTTGGCATTTCCGTGAGGGTAATACCAAACGATGATCCTCGAAGGGAGAGATGGAAAAAGATGTAGAAAGAGAGAAAGAGAGGATGAATCAGAGTAGACAGTAATAGAACAGGAATATAGTAGAAATAACAATGTCACGAAATTCGAAAAATGTGGAAGAGGAAAGAACGAGCGTTGTTACGATCGTTAATTCGATTAGATGGAATTTTCAATGGAATAAATCTGAGAGAATGTTGGAACCAGAAAGAGGGAGAGAGAGAGAGAGAGAGAGAGAGAGAGAGAGAGAGAGAGAGAGAGAAAGAATATATATTCGAAAAGCAATCCTGATTCGAATCGGAAAGCTATCCTCTGATAATGCGGGACTGGGTATATCGATAGCATTTTTTTTCCTTCTTTCTTTTTCCTTTTTTTTCCTATGAACGCGATAGCGGCCAATGGCTTTCGAACGAGCAGAGAACAAGTGAAATGTTCGACGAGAGTTTCTGATAGTGTTGGTTCGCGAGTGTCTCTTTTCGAGCAATAATTCAATCCCAGCCGAAACAGGAACGCGCGCGCTTTTGACGCGGCAAATTCGATTGAAGCGTGCTACGAGGAAAGCTTTCGCGATTTTTATACGTCACTCGTGCGCCGGATTCAACTTTTGCTAGAAAGAAAAAGAAAAAGAAGAAGAGAAAGGGAGAGAGGGGGAAAGAGAGAAAAAGAGTTGTTTTTCTTATTTCTTTGGACTATTTCGCGAACAAATCCGAGTTCATATATTGGATATGTCTATTATTACATACCCGCATGTATTTCTTAATATTTTATTGTTTCGAAGTTCGCTTTTTATATAAATTTTAATACCTTTTCTTCTACAGTTTTAAATTATATTAACTATTCAAGTTATCATCGAAAATGGAAATATAGTTGTGAATGTAGGAGAGTCAAGGAAAAATAGGGAACATAAATTTATCGTGAATTGTCGAATGTTATTTGTAATTGCAAGGAATTACTCGGTCGAAAAATTGTAAAGCACGAAACTCCCGTTGGGAGATTCACCATGTACGACGACGACGACGACGACACGATGAAACAATGACGGAAGAGAAGAGAAGGCGCGAACGTGATAGCCGTAGGCTGCTGTCAGAAGAAAAATCTGAGAAAGTAGTCGAGGAAAAGCTGAAGGAAGAAGAAAGAAGAGGAGGTGAAGACGAAGACCGGATGATTGTTACGGGAACAAAGAGAGACCGAATGAAGAAGAAAAAAAGAAAGAGAGAAAGAAAAGATAGATGACCGTGAACGGAATTTGAAAAATAACAAAAGAGAGAGCGAGAGAGAGAGAGAGAGAGAGTGAGAGAGAAAGTAAAAGAAAGAAGAGAAGGACGGATCGACGGAAATGCAGCAAAGTATGGTTCGGTGAGCGAGTGAGAGAAGGGAAAGGGATGTGACGAAGAGGAACATGGAAAGGAGAGGACGTAATTTGAGCGAGTGGCATCAGTCGGTGGGTTTAATGAGGTTAGCTGCAATTACATGCATTAGTACGACATGACGAGGGCAGAGGACCCACCCGAGACCTCGGCCTCCACCGAAGAGATACTGAATACATATACATAAAGATGGACAGAGATAGATAGATAGATAGAGAGAGAGAGAGAGAGAGAGAGAGAGAGAGAGAGTGACAGACAGACAGACAGACAGAGAGAGAGAGAGAGAGAGAGAGAGAGAGAGAAAGGGAGAGAGAGAGAGAGAGAGAGGATAAAAAGGGGTGATTTGGAGAGGGTAGAACGGATAGAAAGAGGGAACGTCTGTACCCGAGTATCAAGAAGAAGAGTAAAGTTAAAGTTGAAGCGAGAGATGAGAAAAAGAGAGAAAGAGAGAAAAAGAGAAAGAAAAAGAGAGAGAGAGAGAGAGAGAGAGAGAGAGAGAAAGGGAGACGGGAGAAATGCGTTAACGCGTTAACCGTTAACACGGCATACTGTCTGGCAGCGACATGCACGTACTGTACGTTCGTGTCGGTTGCTCTTCTTCATCGTCCGTCGGTGGCGCGGTGATGCAGAGAACATGCCAACCAGCCTCTTCCTCTTTCGGCTCTTTCGCTAACGTTCGTGGATGGAAGCCGCAGTCGCGGCGGGTAACGCGCAAAGTCACGCATCGTTGCCTCACGATCAAACGGCAAACACCGTCGGCTTGCCGCTCGACTGCGATAATTCTTTGATCGTTCGAAAAGATACACCGACGAGCGTCTCCTCCTCCTCCTCATCCTCCACCTCCTCGTCATCCTCATCCTCCACCTCCTCCTCCTCTACCTCCACCTCCACTTCTTCTACCACGAAACGTCCCTCGGCACGGACGAGAGAGCCAGAGACCGTGTAAAATTCTAAACCGATGCCCCTCGTTTGATAAGAGAGGGAGAGAGAGAGAGAGAGGGGGAGGGAGGGAGAGGAAGAGAAAGAAAGAGGGAAGAACACGCGTTGCCGCGTGCGTTCATTTCGTCTGTTTAGTGTCGTTATCGAAGAGAGAGAGAGAGAGAGAGAGAGAGAGAGAGAGAGAGAGAAGAGGGGGAGGAAGAGACACTTTCTCGGGAAAATAAAAAAATACGTGAAAGTACTCGGAAAACTCGTCGTTCGTTCAAATCGATCGCTCGTTATTATACTACTACAGGTATGTACTCTCTCTCTCTCTCTCTCTCTCTCTCTTATTCAATTTCTCGTCGCAGATGTAACACACGCATAGCGTTCGTTAGCAAGCGCTTAGAACGTTCTATCGTCACGAGTTGTTCGCCCATGAGGAAAAGGGCAAGAGGAAAATAAATTTGTTACTACAGGAGAAACGACGGATGATCTAGAGATCCATTGCTCGGAACGTACCGGAGAGAATTTATACAGGATTGGTCGATGATATATATCATATAATACCATACTTATGCGGCTTTTGCTCAAGCTGTTCGTTCTCCACGGAGAATCGAGCGAATATTGTGCGCTACGTTTGATAAAATATAAACGCGCGCGCATGCCCGCAGCAACATACATACATGCCAAATATATGTACACGGATATATTTATACATACATAGAACCGTCGACGAATGTGAGAGGCTACCGATGAGAAGAGGAAGAGAGAGAACATGCCGGATCACAAAGTAGCATTCTATTGACAGAAAGCTCGACGCTCTCGTCTCTGTTCGTGATTATACTTGGTGATCATATCGCTCGTATATTGACAAACAGAGACACAGAGAAAGGGAGAGAGAGAGAGAGAGAGAGAGAGAGAGAGAGAAAGGATCATCTCCCTATCTATCATTTCTCTTCCTCTTCCGTTCCTCTCTATTTACCCAGTGTATATCGTCCACTCTCTCTGTATCTCTCTCTCTCTCTGTTTTTCTGTCATCAAACCGTGTTTCTCCTTCCTTGTCTCTCCCAAAGAGGGTTGGAAAGGGTGGGAGGGATTCCAACGACGCGTCGTTCGCTTCTCGTGCATCGCTGAACACAGCCCGCCCACATATACCGGCTGCACATACTGGCTACCCACCGGTAGTCCACAATGCACCGCTAATTCCCATAAAGCGCTGGCCGATACGCAAATGGACAAATGTATGGGCGTACGCACAAGCGCATCCGTACGTTGCTTCCCACCCCCATGGGTCCATTTCCATTGCCCATATAGCGTCCATTCTCTCTCTCTTTCTCTCCCTCTCTTTCTCTCTCTCTCTCTCGTTCTCTTCTCATCCTCATCGACCTCGATGCGCCTACACGCGGACATCACCCTAACGACCCTTACTCGCGACGATACAATGATACAAGCTCTCTCGCTATAGTTCTCTCGTCGTTTCTCTCTTCCTTTCTCTTTTCACCTATTGGGATTTTGTTTTATTCCCTTTTTATTCGACGAAGAGGGGTCGAAAATGGGACGAAGAAGAAACGTGAGAGGACGCGGGGACGATACGATAATGGCGCCGGCATCGTTGATAGCGTTTGTTCATCGATGTTTTGGAATCAATACGATACGAGGGAAAAGGATAATGATACATATAGCCAGTCGATTCTTTTCTATCATTCAATTAGAATTTATACAACAGTGTTTACGCGTGTACTTCGATGTCAATACATCTTTTTACTCCTTCTTCCCTTTCGTATCATTTAACAAATGTTGTTACGATCGAAATAGACTGTAAAGATATTAAAGTATCATTTTCCATCGTATAACATCACTGAGTATCTCTATTGATTTCAATTTGATCTGTGTAAAGTGTCTAGGTGTGTAAAACTTATAGGAATATAGGTAATCGATGACTTCAATCTCTAATCGTAACGAATTTCCGAAGTTCAATGTCAAACTCTTCTGAACGATTAATACACGTTTCTATAATCCTCGAGTAATTTCACATTCCATAGCGGAAGTTCTTCGCGTGAGTTTGGAGTTTAAGTGGTCCGAGTTGAGGCGCGTTGCTCGTGCACCATTCACCTCGAGTGTCAATAAAGTACGCATAGGTGCAAAGAGGGAGTAAAGAGTAAGAGAGGGGGAGAGAGAGAGGGGGGATAGGGAGTGAGGGAGACAGGTGCAGCGGGGATAATACGGTGGCACGAGGTCGGCACGGTCGAACCACTGGGCGTGACGATATGCTCCCGCACAGGTGCAGCTAAGAAGGTACAGGCAGAGAGAGAGAGAGAGAGAGAGAGAGAGAGAGAGAGAGAGAGAGAGAGAGAGAGAGAGAGAGAGAGAAAGAGAGGCGCCTCAGGGAAAGAGGGAGCAGCGCGATCTTTGCCGCCCACGCAATCGTTCGGCTCGTTTGTCCGACGAAGAGCGAGGAAGAAAGTACAAGAAAGAGAGAGAGAGAGAGAGAGAGAGAGAGAGAACGATAGAAAAGGACGGTAGATGTAATCCAAGCATTCTCTATCTCATTTGCACAGAGTCGCACACCTGTGCCAATACAGTATGGCACAGAATCGCATAACAGGTGGAAAGTTAAAGGAGAAAACTAAAAGGGAGAGCATAAGAGAGGGAAAGGGAGTGAGTTAGAAAGAGAAAGAGAGAGAGAGAGAGAGAAAGAGAGGAGCCCCCACTCGAGTCGACCCCGACTCTGCCAACTCGAACATTACTATACGCCCTCCGCGACCCGAGAGGAGGAGAGAACGACGAGACTACCGCCTTCCTCCTACCTTCTCTCTATCTCTCCTTTCTACCCAAGTCAGTGCTTTCCTCCGAGGCGTGTACTTCCGCTTTAAACGTTCACGACGACCGTCGAGGCGCCGTCTTCTCGCGCAAACGCCGTCGTTACTTCAGCAGCAGCCGCCTCGGCGAACGTGCACTACTCTTCCTTCTAGGACCCCGATCAAATGGTCGACGTGAAATGGTAAGCATGAGAGGAAGTGAGAGAGTAGAATTTGATGTTTGCGCTTCTCTCTCTTTCTCGCTCGCTCGCTCGCTCTCTCTCTTTCTCTCTCTCTCTCTCTCTCTCTCTCTCTCTCTCTATCTATCTATCTATATATCTACCTATCTCAATCTATTTTCATTCATCTAGACAATTTTCCAAGAGCTTTTCTTTTATGCTTCACATTTCTTCTTTTTGTTTCTTTTCTTTTTTTCCTTTTTTTTCTTCAAAAAGCAGGTACATTTAGTGTGTCATCGATATTCATGTTATTATCGATTTCATCGTGAAATCTAGTCAGATTAAATTTAGAGAGAAAGAGAGAGAGAGAGAGAGAGAGAGAGAGAGAGAGAGAGAGAGTGAGAGAGAGAAAGAGAATTTGATTTATGCGAAGACATCGATGCCCGGAAGAATGCGATTTATCGCGAGAGAGATCGGCCGCTTTCTCCCTTCGATGATTTCGATGACCGCGTAACTCAACGTGATCGAAACGTTTCTTTTAACTTATTGTGAACTTCAATAAATCGATTGAAAAATACGAAGCATGTAATATTTTCTCTGGAAAAGTATAATTTAAATTAATTAAGAAATAAATAAATAAGTAAATAAATAAATAAATATTATCGGTCTGACGTATAATTCGATATTTATTTTCTTAGCTTATAATTATATCGATTTCTAGACAAGCAAAGAGATTGAGAAAATAATTGTGAATTGAATCGAAAGTTACCAGTCATTACGTTCTCCTTTCACTCGTCATTGTTTCGCGTTCAAAGATATCGAAAAGAGTTTTCTAACGACGAGAATAAGAAGAATAAGAAGAAGAAAAAGAAGTAGGCATACGTTTTGCAATTCATGAAGGAGGTTAGATAGGTATGCAGGTACGTAGTAGATCGCAGCGTCATTTGACTGAGATTACATCGTACTCCTTTAACGTGGAAAGTTTCAAGAATCAAAATGCATTAATCTCGTTGACTGTTTCTCTGTTGTTGCAACTTCGAACTTCGTAATCGCGTTAACTTGACGACTTTTCTAGGTCTTCATATGAATTACCTTCTGTTTCATTTCTAACGTATTTTCGTTCGTTAAGAACATCAACAGCCAGCAGCAGCAGCAGCAGCATCAGTATCAGCAGCAACAACATAACCATCATCTTTTTCATGGGAAATTATACATTCTTGAACCATCAAAATGTATCTTCATCTGTAATTATAACGATCGTTCCCGATTCGTTTTCTAGATGATAAAAATAATTTCGGAAGGCAGCTATGAAATTTCACAGCTTCGTCTTGTCAACTCTCCCTCTGCCTCTTCCTTATCCTCTCTCTCTCTCTCTCTCTCTCTCTCTCTCTCTCTCATTCAGAAAAGGGAAGAGATACAGAAAGAGTGGAACACGGAGAGCGCACCGATCTCGTGTACGTTTGCCATTCTCGTACGAACTAATTTTACGCTAACGCTCGAGCTAACTCTATGAAATATTTGTAAGTCGTTCCTCCTAACAGACTCAAATTCATTCACCGTTTAACTCTCGCGGAAACGAAACGAGACACTTCCAGAAATAGGTATATTTTTTGTCATAATGGGATTACAGAAAACATAGATAACGAAAATTCATTCGCGAGATAGGAATATTTACTATAGTTAATATATTGCGCTAATGTACTTTTATCCTTCAGATGACAACAATGATGATGACGATGACGATGATGATAACAATGACGTCGATAAAGATAAGAAATGGTGTGTGTGTTTGCTTAAACGAGTTCGTAGAAATTTGCCCTGAGCAAAATTTCGCGGGATATCAGGGAAGCGAGCAAGTCGTTTCTACAGAACGTAAATGACCGGCATAATGACGGTAATACATGTGTGGGCATTATCTGCACGCGTTTGCATTCTTGCGTGGAACAGACGGTTTGCCTCCTGCAATTTCTTTTCCCGATGCCAATGATGCCAATGGCGATGCTGGTGGTGGTAGTAGTGGCATCGGTGGCAGCATGCCGTTTGTATTCTCTCATCCACGCGATGACCCGTACATTTTTCGAGGTCACGCGAGAACCATCGAGTCATCGCGATAGTATTACAAGCTTAAATATAATATATTCTATTCGTCTCTCTCCTCTTTCTTCCTTATTTAATTGATTTTTTTTTTATTTTCTATCGTCTAAAAAGACAAATTACTAGTATACAGGTAGTTTTTCTTTTAATTTTATTTTAAAAAGAGCAGTGATAAGATAAATATTAATGCATGTATTTGTGATAAAAAAAAAAAAGAAATAATCATATATAGATATATAAATAAGTACTCATATCAGAATAATCTTTTAAAAGGACGTCGACCAAAAGATTTTTCGTGATAATGGAGAAATACGATATTTATAATACAATCGATCCGTTTAAATTCATATCGTATTTTATATGACTTTATTAACGCCGTAGGAACGTCGAAAAGTCAATTCTTTGATACACGACACACCGTGTATCAATCATATCTTTTTTCATTGAATTGAATGAATTATGCAAATATGACATTGTTATATTTTTATGATCGTTTGGTTACTATATCTCGTTCGAATCGAAATTAACCAAAGAAGTATGGAAAACGACATGTTTTAAAAAAGCATAGGATAAAAAAGTTACACCGATTGGTGCCAAATTTGTGATTTTACTTTCATTATCAGAAAAAGAACGTCGAACGATTCTGTCAATTCTATTTTGATTCTCGTTGGGTGAAATGATCGAGGGACTATATAAAGTAATAATATTATTAATTAAATAGATTACATGTTTCTTATCGACAAAAATAAAGGATCGTCTTAAGAGACCGGTGTTAATTAGTTTCGACTTTTGTGAAAAATTGAAAGGAACTATTTACATATATGTTAGACACATACGAAAATACACACTGAGATCCCATATAAATTCAAATAAATTTGCTAAAGGTGCGAGTTTAAATACAACATTCTAATAATTTGACACGTACCGTTTTCTATTAATAATTATAATCTTAAAATCGGAACGTGTCGGCTCAAAAGAAGAAAGGTTGGAACGCGTCTTTGGGTTCAGGAGAGATCGATAAATCTCAACTGTCTATTTGGTAATCGTTAATTTCGTTAGCACGATCTTTCCCCTTGTTATGTGTTGTCACGATAGTGTTATACGATCGATCCGGATGGCTACGGAAACATTTCGGATCATGTTCCTGTTGAGTTTTCGTGCTCTCTTTCCTTTCCTTTCGTCCGGCCGATTATATTTGTAGTCGTTAAATCGTACGAGAAACAAATCCGATTCGATTTGTTTTCTTTGGGACGTTCTCGAGTCTGCTCGTTTCGTGTCGATGGCCAGTTAATTATCTTAGAATCGTTATCGTTTTTCGTCGATGCCGATATATGACGTTGAGTTTGGAGTTTTCGAAACTTTATTAGAAAGATACGGGAATGTATTCCTGGATATTATCGATAAAAATGAGAACGAGCTCGGGGACGACGATCCTGGCTTATTTCGATCCTCCTGCTGTTAATCCGATGTCAATCATAAATAATTGCATTATTCGATAATCCTTATATCGCTTTATAACTTATCTATCCTACCTACCTATCTACCCACCTATCAACATAAGACCATCACATATTCCGAAGATAATAAATTAATATTATTCTTAATTAAAGTCGATTTATTTCGGAATATTCTCTCTTTCTATCTCTAACGTAATTAAAATAAATTAACTCACAACGGTAAAATTATCGTTACGATCAAAACGCAACTTAATATCGCCCATAAATTATTCCTCACATTATCGGTAAAACACAAATGGAAGGATATATTGTCTATCGTCGTTTCTCGTAACATACTTCAAACAGAATAGAACGTAATTTTCATTTCTACCAAAAGTTATAACGAGACAAAGTTTTTTCGTTTTGTTTTGCTTGATTGGATAAGGAATTAATTCCTGTTGGTCTTGTCTAAATATAGAACGTGTTTCTATTAACTACGAAGAAATACGTCATCCTTCCGAAAAAGATGCTAGTGACTGAATATGCGGAACGCAAGGCATAATACGATTTTTACGAGCGGAAACGCGTCTCGTGTGCGATTAGTAGGTGTAAGGCGTTATGGTTTCAAATTCAACCGGAAACGAAACGCAATGATATCGGTTAACCAACAGATTCGATGATAATTTTGAACGTATGTAGATATCTAGGATTACCGTGTGAATTCGTAGCAACGTTTAAATACCATTAGAATTACCTATTAGCATCGTGTAAAATACACTAACGGAAATCTTGTTTTTTCTATTTTTTTTCGTTCCTGCTACTAATCCGTATGATTAGATAACGTTATGATACTAAAGAAAAAAAAGGAAAGGAAGACAAAAGAAAGAAACAAAACCAAGATCTTATCTTGGATTAAATACGATTCTCATAAATATTTGATTGTAAAAGTACGAGGAAGTGGGTACATTATATACCTAAATGTTTCTTCCTAAGAAAAATCTTACCTTATGGTCCTGCTGCTGGAGCAGTTGTTCCCTGAGGAGTTGCAGCTGCAGGATCATCTCGGAGAGCCTACGTTCTTTCTCAACGATGCTCTCGGCGCAGAGGACCCTATGAAGGGCCGCTGCACCGTCCTGTTGAACCTGTCCTTCCGTGTTTTGTAGCCTGCTTGCAGCTGGGGGTGAAGGAGGCACGTTGTTCGCCACGTTACCGGCGTTTCCGCTGTAAACATAGAAGCGATGCCATTAGATCGTGCTCTATTTAATTTCTCTCTCTCTCTCTCTCTCTCTTTCTCTCTCTCTCTCTCTCTCTCTCTCTCCCTCTCTTCCGCTCTCTCTCCTTTATTTTAACTGTACAGTTACATTTCCCCGACAACCGGTTTGAAATGTATTTTTCTATCGGATATATAACTAGCGTTATCCTTCATATATTAATCCTTATACTCGATTATCTCATATATTGCATTTTTTAAATTATCTTTCAAATGTTCCGATATTTGAGATGTATTAGATAAAAAGACAAAGTTAATAATGAAAACGAATTAACGATTACAATAACGATGATAATTAACTTTACATAGATCGAATATATACAATCTGTATTTATATTAAATCTAAGAATAAAAATTCGCAAGTATCTATCATAAAAATGTACATACATGTATACAAAGAGAGAGAGAGAGAGAGAGAGAGAGGAGAGAGAGAGAGAGAGAGAGAGAGAGAGGGAGAGAGAGAAATGTTTGAAACGAGAAGTTAATAAGGACACGAGTGCTTTGTGAAAAAAAAAAGAAAAAAGAAAGGAAAAAAAAAAGAAAAAAGGCTGGCAGCCTTTCGAAGACCGAACGAAAAGTCCGAAATGGTAGATGCAAAAGCTTGTGTAGAAACAACACGAAAGAAGACAGTAGTGTAGTGGAACGTAATGGTACTGGCGAGGAGGATGAGGATGTGGATAAGGAGGGGAGGAGGTAGAAGAGGAAGAGGTCGGGAGTCAGGTGAATAATAGATAGGGTCGCGGCCACGCAATCACGGTGAAGTGAGTGTTTGCACCCGTGATGGGCCCTCCCCGGAGCGCACTCCGTCCCTCCTCACTCGATTCTCAATCCTCGAGAGTTTCCTCTCGCCGCGCGCCGCAGGCTCTTCCTGCCTCTTTTATGTCAGGGAAAATGGACCACGAATAAGTGATACCCTGCCGGTATTGTGGTACTGCCAAGAGAGAGAGCATCGTTGGACTCTCTCTCTCTCTCTCTCTCTCTTTCTCCCTCTCTCTATCTACTATCTATCTCTTTCTATCTATCCGTCTATCCATCTATCTCTCTCGAATCACTCTTAGCCGGACAACGAGAGTTACCCCGACGACTTCTCATTCAACGCATCGAGGACAACGCAAAGATTTCCCTGTGAAGAAAGAATGAAAGAAAGAATCGTAAAACGTCGGGAGACCGTCCTTCGTAATCTAGGTCGACGCATGTCCAAGGCGTTGAAGTCTCGGATGCTGTAGTATATAAAGAAGATTCTTATTCCTTTCTCTCTTTCTCTCTCGTCTTGTCTTTCCTTCGACTTTTTTCTTTGGTCTCATTTCACTTACCTACTCTCTCTCTCTCCCCTTCCTCTCTCTCTCTCTCTCTCTCTCTCTCTCTCTCTCTCTCTCTCTATCTACGCGATTCACCATTTATATTTATTATTCGAAATTATAATATTCATTTAAATGAGAATTAATTGATATTATTTGACCGATTAATATTTTCCAATAAATAGATATATATATATATATAGACATGTATATACATTTAAATAATTGAAGATATAATACATTTCCATAGATTACGACGATACTTTATGAATTATTATTCGATCATAATTGATATTTACAACTTGAATAGCGATTAATTTTCAAATAAACAACGATCTAATTCTAATTACCTCTTTTTTATTTATTTATCTTTTATTTTCTGCATAAAATATATTCAGGGTCGCTTAGGGTACAGGGAAAGAACGTTAGTTCTTTCAGAAACGTTGGGTGCACGTTACGTTCGGCCTGTAATTAGCGAAGAAGGCTTCTTATCCGCGCTCGTCCATGAAAGGCTCCGGCTGTGCATGGTTTTCTTTGGACCGATAATATCGCTGCTCGGAGGGGAGGGAGAGAAAGAGAGAAAGAGAGAGAGAGAGGATCATGGCTTCTATTCGCGCCCAGTGACCTCGCTTCTCCTGTTGGCCTTCCGCCACCCTGGTACTCCCGACAAAAGGCTCATTCTGTTATTATTATTACGCGCTAAGAGATCCGAAGGGCTTTATTTTCTACGGATGGGATAAGAGATAAATGGACACCTAACTGATGGCTTCTCTTTGTACGTGATTAGCTTCTGAATTGTCTTTCTAAGCAAAATACATATACGCATACACGCACGGGCACATATATGGACACATAGATAAGGCACATATACCAATTCTAATTAAAATTTTCACACGCAAATGTTTCATAAATAAATGTAAAAAATTCAGTTTTTTGATATTTATTTTAATCGGTTCGATCGATTAATTGATTACTTTTGATAATCCCATAATCTTCAATTTTTGATTAAGTAAAAATGAAAATTGAACATATAAATAATCGGTTGCCTTTTAAATCGTTAATCTCCTTTCTTTATGTTCTTTTTCTCTTTATTTTTTTTTTTTTTTGATTCGATCGATGGTGAAAATACATTATACGTAACGTTGAAAATCTCCCCGTAACATTTTCGAGACGAAAGGTTTACGAGAAAAGCTTGTTCGATAGGGAACACGTCACACATAGATAGAATAGAGAAGACGTCTTGTAACGCTCTTATCGGTCTCACTCGGAATAACGTTACGCTCGTTCCAAAGGCTTTTATCGAATAACGTTTAAATTTAGAATGTCTTAAGGCAACGTACAGGACGTTAGTCGTTCTCCCTCCCTCCCTCTCCTCTCTCTTTCTCTCTCTCTCTCTCTCTCTCTCTTTCGTATTCTTAGTTACTGGTCATCCATATCTATGGATAGACGAGCACACGCCTCGTAATATGACTCGTGCGTTCTTAGTGGATGAGATTAAAGCCCGAGTAATGATATACGTTCGCGAGTTGCAACACGCAACAAAGCTGTTACACGGTAGGTCTCGAGTATGCCACGGCTCGTTACGTTGTTCCTAAACAACTTCTTCATTCCTCGCAGTTCTACGCTGAAAAGCGTGTTAGAGAGAATTTCTGAAGAAAATTCTTATGACCTTCGTGGAAAGGTTTTAGGACGTTAGGAGCAAGTGTTTCTTCTTCTTCCTCTCTATCTTCTTTTTCTTTCTTTCTTTTTTTCTTTCTTTCTTTTCTTTTCGAGAAGATCATTCAAGATTCCTGACGATGAGACACGCAAGGATGTCGTTTGCTTCTAAATTATCACCTACGTTTCTTCCTTTCATAAATTTAGCCTGTGAATCGTCGTACGTCAGCGAGATCGATGATCGATCATTGGATTATTTAAGATGCAAAACATTGCACGAGGGAGAATAATTTTTACCTTTGATAAAAAAAAAAAAATATTGTTGAACTTATTGGCGTTAAGTTCACGCAGATCACTTCGTTCTTATTTATCACACATACACGTACCATGCCAGATATATGTCGATAGGGATTTTAAATACGATTTAAATCGTACCCGCAACGAATATTCGTACGACTCGTGAACGATTAATAAGGTTGCTCGAGGTAACCGATCTCGGAATGCTCGGAACATGACGAAATCCTCGAATTTAGAGTAAATTCGTGTCACTTATCTCGTAGCCGCGAAAAGAGTAGGTATTATTATTCTTGGATCGTGTTATAGGTCTAACACAACACACAATTGTTCGTCATTGAGTCGCTTTAATCTTTCTATTATACATTTTACGTTTACATTGAAATCGATGACGGCAAAAGACAAGCGTCATCGATCTGTCAGAATAATATACATCCTTTTTCCTTTTGTGTTAACCACAACGAAAGATATGAAGAATTGAACGTACTCCAAACGAGAGATAAACGTCACGTAGAAATCGAACGGCCAACTTGTACGCGTTTTTGATGAAAATTTGGAAGAATATTGGCCGCGAGCAACGATTTCGATGTGGCTAACGGAGCAACGGGTTGGCACGATTCTGTCCCGCTTCATCTGCCTTTGCCAAGTTCACTCGCGTACGTTCGATAAATACATCAAGAAGACGTGGGATTGGATTGCACATTATCGCTTTCTCTCTCTCTCTCTCTCTCTCTCTCTCATACTCTCTTACTTATTTGTACGCTCACTCACTGGCCTATTCGGATATTTTTTGCTGTAATCTATATATCTACTACGTGCGAGTAACGATCGTAGCTTGGGTTATACGAGACGAGGGAAAAGTATAAAATGAACTTATACAAATTATGTCTTGGTTTCTACATAAATTCGATCATGATACTTCTAAAAGAAAAAATTCAGGAAATAAAATAAAATCAAATCAAATAACATTCAATCAACGTTACGAAGGAATAACAAATCGTAGGATCTTCACGAGTTTCTTCAACATATTATCGTATCGAATAGAGAGAGAGAGCGAGAGAGAGAGAGAGAGAGAGAGAGAGAGAGAGAGAGAGAGAGAGAAAGAGAGATAACGTGTGTAGGCCTCTTTTCTTATAATACATCTCTTCTCTACATTATTCTAAGAAAAACGGACGACGAGGATGTATAAAACGTTTCCTCGGACGATCGGAGTTGGCATTAAAATGTTCTTATTCGTTGGATCAGTTGCCGTTTCGTCCGAGAAACAAAAAGCTTATAATGCCTCTGAAGACGATAACGATCCCATAATCGACCACTTTACTTATATGACGTATGCCAGTAATCGGTAATAAGCCACGTGCTGACACAATCTTCACTCTGTCTCCGCGACATTGTATATTCTACGAGATTTAGAATGAATAGAAACACGAAGGAAAAGATAATGGAAGAAAAAAAATTACTCGTTATAATTACGATTTCTCTACAACGGATCAATTCATCGATGGAACCGATTACCTAGGAACGATTATCGTCTCGACTCTGTTCTCTGGATATGTCGGCTTACTCGTTTCTCGAAGCACGTGTAACCAGAGGATATTTCCGTTGAAGTTCATTAACAACCATGTATAAAAGATAAACTTATCGATCGTGCATTCGATCAACGATAACGTATAAAGTTACGTATCTATTAGAAGAGTTTATTTCAAAAGAAAAAAATTTCGTTCCTATAATCGAACATATTTACACAATGACTCTTTGTCTTTGCATGTGTGAAAACGAGAGAGAGAGAGAGAGAGAGAGAGAGAGAGAGAGAGAGAGAGAGAGAGAGAGAGAGAGAGAGAGAGAGAGAAAGAGAGAGAGAGAGAGAGAGAACATATTTCACGAAATATATTATACATTCGAAAGTGGGCTCAACGAAAACTTTATCAAGAATCATATTTTTCCTTCTCTACCATCGTCGTGACTTTGTTTCAACTTTGAGAAAAAGAGATTTGTTTTATGATTCTCTCTCTCTCTCTCTCTCTTCCTTTCTTTCTCTCTTTTTCATGAGTACAATGATCGCTTTTAAAAAAACGTTCATTGAGGGCGTTGACACATTTATACTCTCATCCAAATATGTCGATTTCTCAAATGTTCCACTTGCGACAGAATTCGCAAATTATTATTATTATTATTATTATTATTATTATTATTATTATTAGTAGTAGTAGTAGTAGTAGTAATAGTATTAGTAGTAGTAGTAATACGATTTATGATAAATTTCTAAATGACAAGTTACGACGAACGAGCGCGAACGAGAATTTTATATAAATATATCGTTTTCTTTCTCGATCGAGTTAATAGAAATGTCACGAAAGAGAAGAAGCGAAATGGATCGACCATTTCGAACGATTTTTATCCTAATTATAAAAAGAAGGTTGACAGATGATGGCCTTTCGTGATGAGAATATCACATTGTCGCTTAACTTTTGATTAGGATAGCTCGAATATTGCGAATTATGTTTTATAAGAGGCATATAATATAGATTTATACACACACATATATATTTATACATATTATATGTAAATGTTGCGTAACAAAATTCGACATAAACTGTACTCTTCTCGAATCTTATCATTAAACGATAAGCGTCAAGAAGAATCGTCATAAAAGAGGAATAAGATTCTAAGGAAGACGAGTTCTCTCTCTCTCTCTCTCTCTCTCTCTCTCTCTTTCTCTCTGTCTGTTTGTCTGTCTCTCTTTCTTGTTTCCTGAACCGTTTTGAAACGGAACGGAAATTGATTAGAAATCACAGAATCTATTAGCTCTATATATTGCTTATAGATCACGAGATCGATCTCTTTAGAAGTGAACAACGTGAGTTAGGTCAAAATTCACGAGTTAAAAATCGCAAAAATCTTATAATGTAAATCCTAATTTCATTAGATCATATTATTTCGATAAATTTGTTATCAAATGAATTTACGTGATTTACCTTATCAATTTTCGTAATTAGTATAAGTATGCTAATAACACATCAGAAGAATAAGTCCGATGTTCTATTGGAGGCAAGAAGGTAACTGTCAATCGTCGTATAAAAGTAAAGTATCAAGACGAAGTAAACGATTGTAATGAAAATATTATAATAATAATCGACCCGTTAATTCTCAGACAGCTCGGTATGTATAGCTTTCAGTGATTTCTGTTTGAGCGACGGGTCCCATATCTCTCGAACACAATATACAACTATTAAACGTTCCACGTATTAAAATTTTGTAATTTCACTCGGGTTTGAAAGTCATCTTTAATTTCTCCCTACGATCATCGAACGTACACACACAAGCAGAGACCCACACAGACACAAGAGGAACGAATGAGTTCGTTGATAAAAGCTTTTTCAAGAGCAACACAAACCTATGTGAATTGTGTCCAGTTGGGGGCGTGGCACTCCGCCTGTTATCCGTGACATCGTCCTGAAGGGAAAGAGACTCGCTGTTCATCTTACAGGTTAGCCTCTTGAGAACGTCGTCCATGGATCTTTTACTAGCAACGGTAGTAGTTGCGGTGGTGGTGATGCCGGTGCCGTTGTTACTGTGATTGTTATTTTGGGTAACGGTGTTGTTGTTATCGTTGTGATGTGGTTGATAATAAGAGTCAACGTTGAGAAGAGTAGGTGGCGAACCACACTCGGAGGAACTAGCAGCCTCGTGAAGGCCCGTTAAGGATGATGCCGAGGAGGAAGTCGTATTCGCTCGATGATGATGGTGATGGTGGTGATGGTGATGGTGATGATGATGATGGGGATGATGATAGGGGCCAGTGGAAGACAGGGAACTCGCGTTTTCTTGATTCGAAAGGAAAAGGAGCCTCTGCCTTTTGGGAGCACGAGTGGAATTCGAGGAAGGTGAAGGCGAGTCTCGAAGATCCGGCTCGCTGGTTGTAGCCGGCGAGGAACACCCGGAGGACTCGCACTCCTGGCCTCCTCCTCTCTGTTGAGAGTAACACTCTTCGACGTCCAAAACACGACCACCTTCTTCGTTCGTTCCAGTTGTTGGGACCGACGGCTCCAAGGCAGCGTTCTCTTCTCCGTTACCGCCACCACCACCACCAGGAACAGTGGTAGCAGTGGTGGCTGCACCACTATTACTACCACCAACACCACCTCCTCCAACAGCAGCGGCGGTCACCACTGAAGAGCCCGTGTCCTCCTCCTCCTCGTTGCCTCCGCTCGACACTGTACCCGCACCGCCCCCGCCCTCCGATAGCTTCGTTGGTGGCG
>OU426994.1:8761783-8774283 GCA_911387935.1 Dolichovespula saxonica | reverse complement strand
TTATTCCAGATGAAATTGTGAACTTCCGAACGGATTTATCTTCTAAGTAAGTATCACAAGAAGACGTCGCTTGCGAATTTTAACGCGGAACAATGAGTGACGTAATAAAAATATCGACGTATTTATGCGTTTAACTGAGAATATTCTAAAGATTTTAGTTTTCTCAATTAGGGACAAACGTGACCATCGTTAAAATAATCTTTCGTTATCAAGCGACCTTAACATCGAAATACTTCACTTTTTTCAGACCTTTCTCACAGACCCTATTTTTTCGACCTTTCCTCGCTTTCAGTTCCTAAATCTTTTACTCCAGAAAGGATATTTTTCTTTTTCACTCGGATCCGTTGAAAAGTATTCGTCTAAAATAGATAGGTTACTTAATTTATAAACTATATTCCTTCGACGAAAGAAATAGATATCGAACTAAAATTTTCCTCTGAAAAATTGCCTACGTCGAAAGAAAGAAAGAAAGAAAGAAAAAAAAAAAAGAAAGAAAGAACGAAAAATCGAGAAGAACCGAACAGAGAGATTTTTTGAATGGGACGAGAAAAAGGAATATAGGAGAACCAATAGAATCGAGCTCTTCCATTTTCATGACGAGTGAAACGTCTACGAAAAGGAGGAAGGAAAAACGATAAAGAGAGAGAAAGAGAGAGAGAGAGAGAGAGAGAGAGAGAGGGAGGGAGAGAGGGAGAGAGAAAGAGATTACGTACGCTTTGTGCGATATGCAAATTCTTCTCTGATACGGCGGACGTTAATGAAAGAGAAGATGGATTATTAAAGCTCGCGTGAGCGTGTGCGAGCTCGAGAACGAGAGCGAGGTATCGAGCTGTCCTGATTAATTGTCGTAACGCGATTACCGGCGAAACGAGCATACCCGGATGAACTTTACCGAAGGAAATATCTCGGAGGACGACGATAGGAGATTCATCCAACGAAACTCGATATTTTCAACATTTTCCGATTAAATATGTCATACAGTTGGCCAGAATTGAATTACAGGATACACGATCAACGATTAAGATATATGAAAGTAATATAAACAAGTCCGTGTAAGATATGATATAAACGATGGGGTGTCGTGTTACCATTGATAAGAACGAATCATTTGTTTATTTATTTATCTCTCTCTTCTCTTCGTGAATTATGTTATTGATTATTTTAATCGATACATAATTATGATTTAAAGAACGATGAACTGATACTAGCGAATAAGGACGAAAATTCAGAATACGAAGAGTTAAGGTAACGATCGTAGGAGGAGGGCTTGGAAAAGCAGTAGAAGAAGAAAAAGAAAAAGAAGAAGAGAAAGAAGATAAGAAGAAGACGAGGAAGAAGAAACAGATGACGAAGTCGAAGAAAGAGAATGAAGGAGGAGGAGGAGGTGGGGGGGGGGAGGAAAAGGCGATGGAGGAGAATCTGGTCGAGTGTGGGTTTAAGGAGAAGTGGGGCCATGTGTTCAGTGTCAAGTTGCTGGAACCTTAGGTCGCTTCCTCGGTCCTCCTCCCCGACGAACGAAGCCGTCCTTCCGCGCTGCCCTCACCCTCTCTCCTCCTTCCGTTAGGACTGTGTTAAGAAAGAGAGAGAGAGAGAGAGAGAGAGAGAGAGAGAGAGAGAGAGAGAGAGAGAGAGAGAGCAGATATAATACTATACGTTACACGTGCAGGCACGTCGCGAGTTCGATAGAAAGAAAAGTGGAAGCCGCCCTTGTAAAAGGCACTCTTGTCAGAAGGGATGAAGAAGGGAAAAAAGAGAGAAAAAAATCCAAGGAGTACGTGCCAGAGAGAAAAAACGAACGATGGAAAAACGAAAACAAAAAAAGAAATTAGAAAGAACAAAAATGAAAAGTAAAAAGAGAAAACTAAACTAGAAGTAAAAGAAAAAAAAAAAAAAAAAGAACGGAATGAAGCTATCGAGAGAAAGAATTGGAGATAGAGAGATGTACTCGATGAAAAAGAGGGAGGAGAGGGTGGATATGTCAGAAGGACTGAAGGAATCGCGAAAGAGCACGCACCGGGATGGGAACAAAGCGTTCAGCATCTGGAACGCGTTAGAGTTCTCCTCGCGAGCGGCCCCTATGAACGTCGCGTGCATCCACACATATCAACGCGCACGACCTATGTCTCGCTTCTACCTACGCTTCCTAGGAACTTATAGAGAAATACAGAGAGAGAGAGGGAGAGAGAGAGAGAGAGAGAGAGAGAGAGAGAGAGAGAGGGAGAGAGAGAAAGGGAAAGATATACCCACGTGTACGTTATATCTCGACGAACTCGAATGAAGGAACGAACGAACAAACGAACACGTAACCGGTCCATACATCAAGAACAAAGCATGTCTATGGACGATGTACTCACGCATGATCCTATGGCGCTCTGGTACTTCGACTATTTGCCACTATTAATACGTTTCGATGTATACGAATATATCTACACATTCTATTTTCTCTCTCTCTCTCTCTCTATTTTTTTTGGTACACCTACTCGTGGAATTTGGTTCGAAGATGGGAGAGAGAGAGAGAGAGAGAGAGAGAGAGAGAGAGAGAGAGAGAGAGAGAGAGGAAGAGAGAAAAGACAACATTGTATTCGAAAGAATTATTATATAAAAATGCATCAAGATTAACAAGTTGAACAATATGAATATTCAAAACGTATATTATTTATACGTTTATTATATTATACTTATGTGACCTGTATAGAGAATGCAAGTATAAGATAATATGAAAAAGATAAAAACGATACCTTTTGATATCATCATCCAGCGATATTTAACTTCTTTCAATGTATGACTGTCACCTTAAAGTTTATTTAACGAGACGATGACCGACAAGATTATCTCGACTGAGTGATCCGATATTTCTATGAACAATTCCGAGACTTTGTAACGATACAAGGTAGCTGTGAGATTTTCGAAGAATCTTTCGTAAGGATAGTTTTGCACACATATCTACCATGCAAGTCTATACATATACATATGTATGTACGTTTGTCTAGTTAAACGCCAAATGTAATTTTATTTCGTAACGTTAATAACCATAGATAACATCGGCATGCTCTCGTACCAATCAAAATTTATTATTAATTTGCCATTATAACGCACGAGAATATACTCTAGGATCAATATAACGCGCGTTTAATTATTAACACACAGCAATTCTGAGAAGATTTCTATTTTCTATTTCAAGATTCAATAGGAGTTGAAGGAGATTATCCTTTTGATTTCCTTGTAAATAGTAAGTACTAATACTCGCTCGTCCGTTAGGAATTCGAGTCGAAAAGTTATACGAGAAACATTTAGTCAGTCAGTGTGAATTAGTAGCATACTTAGATACGTCTTGGTGGAAGTTTTTGTTTTGAAAACTACAAGGATACGTCGCTTCGTTTAACGTTAGAAAGAGATAGAAAGACAGACAGACCGAAGACATACAGACAGATAGACAGACAAACAGAGAGATAGATAGATAGAGAGAGAGAGAGAGAGAGAGAGAGAGAGAGAGAAAACATGCGTGCGTAACTAAATTTAATGAATTTTTAATAGAAACATTCACAAATAATCACGTAAGATATGTAATTTATCTTGATTATGTGGTAATGTTTCTTCGATAAGTAGATAAGAGATGTTAAATCAGTTAAACGTCTCCATCCAATTATATCTATTCGTTTCTACTCGACATTATCACATTCGGGTTATAATAATAATAATCGATTATTGGTATTATTATTCACGCTTATGTAGATCGCAAGTTTTTCAGGTTATACATCCGACGGACGAGATATCTCGCGAACTCGTATCACTGTGATCGTTCGTTAAAATTTTATTCTCCAACGAATTGAAGCTATGCTTAACAATCGTCTTCCATCATTTTAAACAATTATCTTGTTAACGTCGATATATTGATCAGCACGAAATCGTACCATGACGATTAAGTAATTTCGATAGAGGAATAATACCTTTTGCCTATATTATTTTCTGTTCGAACAATAATACGATATTCATTAGATCGGTCAAAGTCAAGTACGATGTTATAGAGGGGGAGGGGAAGAGTGGAAGAACATCGATAGATCAAACGCCGAGTACTTGCCTGATAGGTTTTTATCTTCTTTTATAATTGCAATGCCACAAAGATTATTAGGTTAGCCATTAAGATAAATCGATGTTATTCGTTTTTACATTGTATCGATATACAGCGTAATACATATATTCCAATAACTCATTCACACGAGTGGCTATTAATCCACGTATAGGACATTTGAACTAATATAACCTGTTTCTTTGGAACTATGAAATAATAAATGAAAAAGTGTGGATAGATTTTAAATGTACAGTGCTTACTGATACATCAGATTCTATGAAGATAATAAGAAATATACAATAATAAATACGTAATTCTTTTTAATAAATTTTTATTATCATCGTTCTAAAAGTAAACATGCTAATGAAAATAAATAAAGGACCTCTCCTCCAAAATAATTATGTACGTTTCAATGCTTTGCTATATCATCTCGAAAGAAACACGATATCTCTACGTGATGATGCTTTATCATTATTGTTTATATTGTTAGTTTATCTCATTCTTCGTTTCATTCTAAAGTCGATTTACGCAAGAATGGCTACTCCTTTTTTTATTTTTTTTTGTTTTATTTTTTCATTTTTTTTCTTTCGTCCTCGCCACACAGCTATACCGCTACGTTAATGCTCGGAATCGCTTTCGTTATCGCCATCTTCCTCTCGCATCAAGAGAAACCGAGAATCTGGTGTTTTGACACTTTAGTACTGTGCTTTGTCTCTCCTACGAGCGTAACGTAGTCACTGACGCAATCAAAATATGCAGTATATCTCCTTCATTGTCGAGTTTACACGCTCGCATTTCCAAATTCATTGTATTATACCTAGTAGACGTCGGACGTAATTATAGAATCGTTCACATATCTCAAAGCTCGTACCACGTCGCCGTTAGAATCCTACTACTTCTTCACGTACGTTCATATATTCTAAACCTCGTTATCATCTTAAGAGTTAACCGAACTAAATCGAATGATTCTTTGAGACACAATGGGCATTATATATTTTTAAGCGAGAATCACAATGCTTATCTCTTTCTTTCTAATATATGTAACATTACGTCGTCCTTTTTTTCTTCTTTTTCTTCTTCTTCTCTTTGATAAAATTCGAAGAAATCTACACGCTTTTTTGCTTCTCGGAAAAAAAGAAACGATAAAAACTTGAGATTTTTTTTCTCGTGTCAAGCTTGACATCCAATTTTTCAAGCATACAATAACAAAAATTTTGTATCTTTCCTCGTAAAAAAATAAAATAAATGGAAAAAGAAAAAAAAAGTTATGAAAGAAATCAAATGATACTTTTCGATTACGTTAAAATCGATATTTTTTTTCAAAGGTAGCAGGATTACGAAAAAAAGGAAAAAAATATATATATATATATATATATTTGATCGTTTACATAAGAAGATATGAAAAATAATATCGACGTATTATAGAGGGATGAGTATTATATATATTTTTTTTAACTAATATTATACCAACACAAATTTGATCATATGGAAAATTCAAATGTATGTATGTACATACTTTAAATTACGTAAGAAGAGATAAACGTTGGCGGAAACGAGTTCGTCGATCGTAAGCTCGAGTAACAAACTCGTAATTGATAGAGGGTAGTTTCCTTCTGATGTTTTTAATACGAAAAGTAGATCGAAATCGTTACTCTCTCTCTCTCTCTCTCTCTCTCCCTCACCCTCATTCCATTTTCAAGTGAGGTCGAGTGCGATTACGCAAACGGCCGACAAACGAACGCGTGCCATCTTTCGCGACATGTATCATCGATACTTACGATCTGCACGACAATAGTTCGAAGCAAGTAAACTCGCGGCTTTATTATTATTACCACTCCCTCCTCTTTCTCCACCTTGTTCTCTCGAAAATGATTCGATATTTTTGGCGCGATCGTTCGTACCTACTACCTACATACCTAACTACACTGAGTGGGTAGCATCCACAAAAACACGAAGTTATTCTCGGGGAAAACTAACTCTTCTTGCCTACCCGGAAACGAAAGTGCTTTCCCGATTAACGAGAGATAAACTCGGATTAGTTAGCCATACTCGGTTATTTTGTTCAATCAATAAAAAATGATATATATGTATATAATTCATAGGGGATAAGAGAGGGGGGGGGGAAAGAGTGTATATACTAGGAAGTTTACATAACGTTTGTTAGTTATTTTCATAAATTTCGTTGGCAAACGATTCGATACGATGATTCTCGAGTGACTAATAACTAATAAAAAAAAAAAAATAATAATAATAAAAATACAAAAAAGAAAAAAAAATAAAATAATAAAAAATAAAAAAGAGAAATGTATGAGCGATACTCATGGTAGTAAGTAGTAGAAAGCTCTTTACCAAGCCGACAAACGAGCTATACCACGATAACGCACGTTTTATACGCGAAACGCATTAACCCGACGCGTCTTAGTCGAAAGAAATCTCGCCGGCATAGTTATAGGGAATCGGCGTGTTCGTTTAAAAATAATTCAAGGAGCGCCGTTATAAATAAACCTCCGATGATTGTCTATATTTAAAGTTTTAGAGTTAGACAAAGGATCATAAATATAGACGGGTAAGAGAAGAGAACGTGCGTGTTCGATCTCCAGCAGTGCGAGAGTCTCAGAAAGCTTGAGCTTTCCAAGTGAGCTTTACAAAAAGGGAGCTTTCGGCTTTTAGGTGCTATGTAATGTTATTTTTATGTAACACGAAACACACGTTACATTCGATCACCCTATCTATACCAATATGTATTTTAATTGGTTCAGAATGAAAAATTTACTTCTCTTATGACTTTTAATAAGGGGATGCCTACTCTTTCCCCGATTCTCTCTATCCATCCTTCTCTTTCATCCTTAGGCGACGACCAGGGGCTGTTTACGTTAGGGGAGCGACGCGGCGACCCTTCGAGAGATCGCTCAACAATAAGGGCTCCCACTGTGCGTTTTAACTCGACCCGAAACCGCCATGCGGCCCACGCACGCAATCTCACGCTTTCTTAAGATGATCACACACACGTCAGCACCTTTCTCGTCGTTAGTTATCATTAAAAATTTAAATCTCCTTTTAAATTCCGAATCTCCGTCGAACGTAGTTCATTCAATGTTTCTCATTGAAAATTATTTCGAAAACGAACGAGTTCTTAAGTAGCTACGAGTTTTCTTCAAAGTGATTTATGAGGACAGCTACTGACAGATTCTACGGTTAATATGAGAGTCTACGGTTAACTCACGATGGAATCTTTGTTTACTTATTAGCGGAAATATAGTCCGATGATACTTTGTAAACATTTTTTTCTCTTTTTTTTTTTTCTCAAGATCGATATTCATCGATATTTTTAGATCTTAACTCATTGATAAACGGATGATAAAACGACGATGAATGATTTCTTAGATTTATCGTGTGATTTTGTCAGTATTTGTTACGATCCCTCGAAAAAGAGGAGTTTGAGGATTTCGAAAGGGTCGTGTGTGAGGGCTTAGAAGTCCGAAGGAGTGTGTGGAATCTGGCGGAAGGAAGGCAAGAGGAGAGGTCGAAGCAAGAAGGGGTCACTGGGTCAGATGCATTTCCTCTCTCACTTTGACACCCTTCCCGTAGTTGTGTTTCCCCTTCTCTATTTCTCTCTCTCTCTCTCTCTCTCGTTCTCCTTCTCGTCTCGTTCTAATCGTCCCGAATCCCTCTGTCTCATTTCTATCGTTCACAGACACATGGCTCATTGATGCGTACCTTCTCTCTGAGAATTAACCGACACGATTGGTTTTATTATACGAACGAAAAAAATATATATATACATATATACCAAACTTATTTTATCCAGCGATTTGAATTTGATCTTTCTATTCGATTCTTCGATCGATCAATTTGTATTGTATTGTATTAAAATACATAGCCCCGCGAAATCTTAAAATCGACCACGTTCGACGAGAGGGTAGAATGAATAGGACTAGAAAAAATAAGAGAAAGAGAGAAAAAGAAAGATAGAATGAAAGAAACGAATAACGAGCTGTCACTCACCTGCCAAACGTACTCATATCATTTTGCCCGTGCGTCGGTATCGCGTTCGGCACGTCGACGACGGTGTAGCGACACTTGTCACGTATCAAACAAAACCCACACCTGCACAAACTCGACACTGCCGACAATGAAGTAGGAGAACGATGACGACGATATAAAAGAAGTTGACGATGACGATGATAGAGATGACAATAGGACGATTCCGTCGTGCTCGTTTCTGTTTGATCTGTCTCTTCGAAGACGATATGATACAAGAACAAACTGATTCAATAAACGGCAGCCGTCAAACCAACACCAAGAGATCAGGCCTAGGTCATAATTCCTCACAAAGTAGTAGAATGTTTTCTTTCCTCAAGAATTCGTTGTCGATGGACTACGAAGTCTTCGCATAAATATTACAACAACGATCGAAAAGAGTATTCTCTCAAAATCAAAGGATTTAAAAGAAAAAGATAGATAGAGAGAGAGAGAGAGAGAAGGAGATAGAGAGAGAGAGAGAGAGAGAGAGAGAGAACAGCGAAGTAACGAGGAGTAAGAGGAGGAGGAGGAATTATTACTAAAGAACAAAACACTGTCACTGAATGAATTGGAGTAAGATCGATCACGTTTATATCGATTGGTTATACACTTTGTATCGCGTGGGGATCCTTTTAGATCCTTTCGGCGATCCACAGGATCGCGCGCGGTTAGCGTGACGCGTCCGCTCGCGGCGTCGTCGTGCTAGCGACACTCCTCCGGTCCACGTACCACTGCCGCGGGCAACGAGGCGCCGTGTAACCTCGCTAGAGCGCCGGCTCGTAGTACCGGAAAGGCCGGCCGGGAGCGAGAGGGAGGTCGCGACTCTACTGCTTTGCTGTTTGTGGAGTGAGCGAGAAAGAGAAAGAAAGAGAGAAGAGAAAGAGAGGTGTGTGCAGAGAAACAGTATTATAAAGAAAGAGAGAGAGAGAGAGAGAGAGAGAGAGAGAGAGAGAGAGAGAGAGAGAGAGAGAAACAGAGAGACCGACGTCGATGTAGCGAATTCGAGGAGGGATAGAAAGAGACACTCCCCCTCTTCGACGACAACGGCGGCGGCAGTGGCGGCGGTGGCGGCGACGACGGTGACGGTAAGCATACAATGGGAATAATCAGCGCGTCTCGGAGCGTCGGCTGACTGACTGAAGACCCCGAGGACCGTACGGGATGAGATTCGGAAGGCGCTGCTGTTGCTGCTGCTGCTTGCTGGCTGGCTGGCTGGCTGGCTGGCTTGGCTGGATAGCCGGCGCGCGCTACTGCTTCGTCTTCTCTCTCTTTCTCTTACTCCCTCTCTCTCTCTCTCTCACTCTCTCTCTCTCTCATTCTCTGTATTTCTTTCTCACTCCCCTCCATTCAAAGCTTCTTTCTCCTTCGTTCCCCGCGTCTACTGTTCTCATCCATCCCCGTGGTTTCTCTCTCTCTCTCTCTCTCTCTCTCTCTGTCTTTTTCTTACTCTTTCTCTTGCTTTTGTTAACTCACTCCGTCCTACTTCCTCCCACCACTACACATTACCACCGCCACCACCAATACGAACTGCCAACCTCCACCGTTCGACTACTACCCATCGTTCTCTTTCTCTTTCTTTCCCACATCCTCCCACCCTCGCTCCTTTAGTCCCGTCTCTCTTCATAGGCGCGCGCGCGCGCGCTCCAACGCAGAGCCAGCAGAGTTTACTCGCAACGGCACGCCCCTTTACGGGCGTAGTCACCGCCTCTTTTCTCCAACACCCACGCCGTACCCAGTCTTACCCGTTCCTACTCCCCTCTACTAACAACCTGACCATCACCACTATCTCCATTTGTGTTATTACTTACTACTCTACTACAACTACTACGCTACTACAACTACTACTACTACTACTACTACTACTACTACTACTACTACTACTACTACTACTACTACTACTACTACTACTACTCTACAACTACTACTACATTCTGTTGCTCCTTTAACTTCTTTCTTTCTATTTGTCTTTTTCTTTCTATTTCTCTCTCTCTCTCTCTCTCTCTCTCTCTCTCTCTCTTTTTATCTATCTCTTTCTCTGTCTCTTTCATCGCGTTGGAAATGTCGTCTGCCGATCGTAGTGACGTTTGCTTTCTGTCTCGCAAAACGACAACTTCTTTCTCTATCTCGTTTTTTTCCTATGCTTTGATAACGAGCCAAAGCATAACACAACGGCTTATACGCATTTCTATTAGTGAGCGTGAGCGACCACCCCTGAACTTTACTGAATCCACGACTTATCGAACGTCACGTGGCTACCAACGCACGTACTACGCACACACGTATGTTTGCGGTTACGGATACGCACTGTGACCCAAGTAACTCGAGCGCGTGCCATTTTTCGTCGTAACCGGCTCCGATAGGCGGGGGTCGGTGGATACTTGTGATTTATTTATTTTCTTTTTCTTTTCGAACGAACGAGTTGAAAAGTAAGTGGTCCATTGAACTCCGAGGATGCTGTAACCTCTGACTCGTACAATAAAATCGAAAATTATCAATAGTACAATAATTTCTCACGATCATCATTTACTTATGGAAAAAAAAGCTTGACAAATTTTTGAACATAATATCTGTGTAATTGAAGTTTGAAAAATTCGTGGACAAATATCTATAAAAAAAAAAAAAAAAATCAAATGCTTAAACAAAATTAAAGCCATTGAAATATTTCATTGGAACGATCGAAGTCATGAAGGAGATTCTATTCTGCAGGTAGAAAGGTTGGATTTGAGGAAGTACGGGAAGGAGGAGAAGAGAGAGGTCGAATCAGGTGCAACGTAGGTCTTTGGAGGCGGCGGTGGAGTCTGGCAGTGCGCATTGTCTATTGTTTCGAGCGGAGGCGGTGGCGGCGGCGGCGACGGTACAACCCCCGGCCGGCGCCTATCGGCCTTGTCGAGGCGCCGAAGTGGAGGTGGTGAAGAGGAGCGACCAATAGGAAACCAGGCACACCCGCGCAAATCACAATGCTCATTGTTGTCGTAGAGCTGTCCGCCCACATACCCCTGCTTGCCTCTCTCTCACTTTGCCTCCACTCTTTCGCCAAAGCAGCCGGCAGTGGCTCCTGCGCTTCGCACAGGTGCGTTTCGATTCGTTCATTTTATTGATTCTATTTTATTATCGGTAGTGATAACATTAATTCACTAATGATAATAAAATATTCGATAGAAATATCAGAAATCTTTTTCGCATGAAATAGAACCACGTGTTTATGCTATTTTCTTAATTATTTTTAATACACGCGCGCGCGCGCGCACACGCACACACACACACAGAGGTATTTATTTAATTCTTTAATTTGATTTTATTGTATTTGTATAATTCTAATGCGAGTTGAATATGATTTAGAAAAAAGCAAATAATGAGCGTACCTAGTATATTATTTCAATGTAAATGATTAATGATACTCTAGGTAAGCATGTATATTTAAGAAGGTACGAAGAACGCAACCATGGTCCGCATAACGCAATGTCTTAATTATAATCATAATTATAATCATTTTTAATTACGATCGTTTTAACCTATTTGTATATAACAAGCACGAATTATCTTTCTGTTTGTATTATAAGAATTGTAAAATATCTAGGAAATACTTTGTGTTATGAGTAATTGTAAAATATACAATATGCCCGGGGACAAGGAAATGAGAAATCTCTTGTTTATCATTCTTAAAGAATTACTAATTGTGTACGGTACTTAAACTTTTTAATCTCATTGTTATTATTCTTTTGGAAGAACACGCAATCGCTCGACATATCCTAAAGCATTTTGCAAAAATAATGTTATACTTTAATACATGAAGAAAGTTCTTAAAGAATTAGACCAGAACGAAAAACGCATTATAAATAATCGTGTGTATGTGTGTGTGTGTGAGAGAGAGAGAGATTAAAATATAAGTTATTAAATCCTCGTATTGCCTTTCTCGAGTTATCGAAATTTTCTCTTAGAAAATCGAAAAGATAGAGATTCGGGAAGTACAAGACGTTTCACGTATGTGCCGACGGTAAAGGGTTTTTCGGTTGACGTCAGTCGGCTTATCTCCGGCGCGTTCATCCCCCCGCAACATCCCCCACCATTACCACCAAAAGCGAAGCACGCTCGGATAGAATAAACTGCCTCGTCTCCGCGCACAGGTATAGCTATATAATACAACGTACATATATTGTATGTATATATGCTACCGACATACGGTTCTACTATCATCCCTGCTGTTCTTGCTTGTGCGAGGAGCGAAAGAGAGTGAGAGTGAGAGAGAGGGGTGGAGGGAGGGAGATAGAGAAAGAGGGGAGGAACAGTCGGAGCGTGGCGTCGGTGCGCATCCCTTTCATGTCCTCCGCAAAACCATTCCTTCCAGCCCGTTCCACCGCGAGTTCGTTCTCCGCATCACCGCACCCTCGACTCCTACCTCTTATAACCC
>OU426994.1:8709283-8756783 GCA_911387935.1 Dolichovespula saxonica | reverse complement strand
TTTTTTAGTAAGTATATGTACCAATTAAGCACACGAAAATTTCTTATTTATAACGATAGTACAAATTGCAATTTATATAACTACGATACGGAAACAAAAGAAAAAACAAAATGTACATCATAAAAAATTTGTCACAGACAATTGTAGATAAAACAATTAAATTATATAGCGCGGCGAAAGCAATTAATTTTTAGTAAAAATTAATATTTTGATATGTGCGTAATTATTTCGAATATGAAAAAATTATATTATTTTGTTAACCAATGAAATAAAAAAAATAAATATTGTCAAGTATTTTAAAATATTTCCTTTATTTTTCCTTTTGTCTAATTTTCGAAATACGCCTTTAAGTAGACGCGCAATTAAATTGACGTATAGCTGATGAACATGGATCGCGCTGTTCTCTTCTCTCCGTGCGGTTGCGTTCGTGAATGGAAGTCTGCTGCGAGAGTGAGTCAGGCTGGAAAGAATGGCGAGAATATTTCATAAAGTCGAAGCGAGGAAACGGCACGCGAGCGAGCGAGCGAGTGAGCGGACGTCGGCTGCTAGAAGAGTAAGCATGTTGCTATTATTATCGCCTTTTCGTCTTTCTCTCTCTCTCTCTCTCTCTCTCTCTCTCTCTCTCTCTCTCTCTCTCTCTCTCTCTCTCTTCTTTCATTTTGTTTCCATCTTGTTCGGCTTTCGTTACGCTGCAACTAACCATAAGAAACAATAAGCTGAATCTCATGGTTGGTCCATTGAACACGGTACTCTACGTTGACAGATGATAGGTATAAAAAATTTGTCATACTTACGCGATTATTCGTTTTTTTTTTTTATAAAAACAAAAAAAAGAACAAAAAATGAAGATTAAATTATGAACTACGTCGTCGGAAAGCTTGCTAAAAAAGAAATATATAATGAAGTATCGTACATAATCAATCTACGATATAAATGAGCAATCGTTATCAAAGGAAACGGAATAAAATTATCGTTCGTGTAATATACTAACAAATTATCGATTCAATATAAAAAGAAAACTTTATGGCACTTCCATCGTGTGTTAGAAAGCTTAACTTTTAAACAATCAACCGAATGTCTTATCTCTTTCTCTCCCTCTCTCTCTCTCTCCCTCGATCTCGCTCTACATCTCTTTCTCTTGAAAGAAGATGATAAAGAAGGACGAAATAATTCAAGACGCGGCGTGCCACGCACGAGCCATAGTCTTCTGAGAGTGCAGAGAAAGACGGCGACTACGACGAAGAAGTTTCACGAGCGGTTCCGATCTCAAGACTAGACGAGTTAATCGGCCGCGGAAGCACAATAAACTCCGAGATAATAAACGGAGCGCCGTCGGTTGGTTTACCATAATAATGCCTTCCACCGTGGCAGATTCGTGCAGCACCCAAAGTCATCCGAAACGAACACACAAGTCTATAAATAGACGAGAGAGATCCTCTCTTCTTCTCCTTTTCTTGCTTCCTCCCTTCCTCTTACCTCCTTCCTCTTCTCATCCACCACCTTCGACTCTTTCTCCCTCGTCTCTTACCTCCACCCTTCCTATCTCTCTCTCTCTTACTCTCTCTCTCTTTCTCTCTTTCCCTCTCTCCGAGCTTTACGTCTTTCTCTACCGCATGGAAACTGCTCTGATCATCTCTGCAAACACTTGAGAGAGAGAGAGAGAGAGAGAGAGAGAAAGAGAGAAAGAGAGAAAGAGAGAGAGAGAGAGAGAGAGAGAGAAAGAGAGAAAGAAAAAGAGAGAAAGAAAAAGAGAGAAGGAACTTGCGTATGGTTATTTCAGAGAGTGAATATCTCTCTTTATCACTCTCTCTCTCCCTCTCTCTCTCTCTCTCTCTCTCTCCCTCTCTTTCTCTTTCGGCGCGATATTATTACGTGGGCCACCGTATCAACGCTTGAGAAGACGCACCGATAGTTACAAACCAACAACAAAGATCGCAGCCTAACGAAAGATCAAAGGGGAGCCGCGTTTCTATATTTTCCTCAAATGAAATCTGTACGATTCGAGGGAAGTTTGTGGCAAGGGAGAGAGAGGGGGTAGAGGAAAAGGGAGTATATACTATAGTATATACCATATACTATCTAGCACATATATACGTAGATGGATATTATATTTATATGTATCGATAGAATAGATATGGAATTAGATCAGCGCCACGATCGAATCTCGAATTGAGACGAGTGAAGTAGAGTTCCGAATACGAACTCTCTATATACCACCCATCTCGCGAATTATTTCCCATTGATATTCGCCCTGGTCCAATCGGTCGTTCAGAGCGAGCGAATTAAAACGAAGACCCATCGATATAATAAGAATGGTGGAAATGATGATGACGGTGTGGTGGTATAGTATAGTAGTAGTAGTAGTGTAGTAGTAGTAGTAGTGTTGGTAGTGGTAGTAGTAGAGAGTAGTAGTAGTAGTGTAGTAGTAGTAGTAGTAGAGAGTAGTAATAGTAGTAGTAGTAGTAGTAGTAGTAGTAGTAGTAGTAGTAGTAGTAGTAGTAGTAGTAGTAGAGTAGTAGTAGTGTAGTGTTGGTAGTGGTAGTAGTAGAGAGTAGTAATAGTGTAGTAGTAATAGTAGTAGTAGTAGAGAGTAGTAATAGTAGTAGTAGTAATAGTAGTAGTAGTGTTGGTAGTGGTAGTAGTAGCGAGTAGTTATAGTAGTAGTAGTAGTGTAGTAGTAGAGTAGTAATAGTAGTAGTAGTAACAGTAGTCGCTTAGTGTGAGTTCGATTCCTTCAGTAATTGCATTTACGTTCGATTCGATGAACGTTCTCAAAGGAGCCGCAAAAGGGAGACGAAAGATCCATATCTGGAAGGAAAACACGTCGCGAGTCTTCGTCCACATCTCTCCTGCGTATTTCGTGTTACTTGTACAAATGTATACGTATGCAGATATGTAGGTATAAATGTGTAGGTATATGGATACGTAAATAAATAGACACCCTCCCTCTCTCAATCTCTCGGTGTTCCATTGCTTTGCAGCTTTTCTCTTCTCTCGACGATGGCAGGAGAAAGAGAGAGAGAGAGAGAGAGAGAGAGAGCTAGAGCGAACTGTCCCGTGTTACTACTACAGAAGAGAGAGGCTGAGACGACGAAGAGTGCTGGGGAGAGAAGGTGGTGGAAGGATGGGAGAAGTGGGGTGGATGGTTTAGATTTGCGGTGACAGGAACGAACACTCGCAATGATTAATGGCTTAGCGCATTAACAGGCTATTGACAAACACGTTTCTCATCCGAGAAGCCTACGCCCTTTGCGCGATACTCCCACCCTCCACTTCCCCCCCCCTTTCTCTCTCCATCTTTCTCTCTCTCTCTCTTTCTTTCTTATACTGTTCTTCTGTAAGCAACGACTACGACTACGACTACGACGTCGACGGAGGCGGCGTCGGCTCGGTCGTCAGCGATGAAAGGGAAGAAAGATCGAAAAGAAGAACGTTGGAAGGGTGAGCCCTCCTTAAATGCTCTGCCTTGTTGAGAGAAAGCCGAGAGAAAGCGTAGAAAGAGAGAGAGGGGAGGATGAAGAAAGAGGGGGAGAGGGGGAGAGAAAGAGAAAGAGAGAGAGATAAGAAAGTAAGGTGGGAGCAGTCTTCTTCTTACAGTAGCGTCAACAAAAACGCATCAACCTCATCATCCCCGAAAGGTGAAACTTCAAGTCTCCTTCTCTTCTCTCTTTCTCTTTCAACCTCTTTTTTCTTCGCCAAAAAATAATCTCCGGACCTTCCACGGATTTCGAAGTGCTATCGGTCTCTAAATAAGTGAATCCCCCTTTTCTTAGTACAAAGCCATCGTTCCCTCTTTTCGCACGAAGAAATTAACGATAAGACGACAGAGCGGAACTCTCCTTCTTGATGAACTTTCACGTAACCTGATTGCAAAACCTTTTGTTTTTAAGGTAATACGAAATGAAAAAAATTGGTATAATTTTCATAATGAAATATTCATCCGATCAACATTTGTAAGGTCTCGAAATGTTAATCGACTCTCATATTAATATTATTACTAAAGGATTAATAACGATCTCTTCTCGAAACTTATTCATGAGTATAATCAACATGGATGGTGTGTTAGGTAAATAGTTAGTCCGATGAAACAGAAGAAGAAGAAGAAGAGAGGAAGAGAGAGAACGAAAGAGAGAGAGAGAGAGAGAGAGAGGGAGAAAGAGAGAGAGAGAGAGAGAGAGAGAGAGAGAGAGAGAGAGCGATTATGGACCATCAAACGAGATACAGCGTTTTACAACTACGGAAGGTTTATAACGACGCAAATTATAGGCATCCGGCGACGTGTGAGAAATAACGGATTATTAACATAGCTTGATTCTTAAGGATTGCGCAAATTAATAACGACAAGGAATACCGTGAACTCGAGCGTGCGGAAACACGAATAAACGCTTCTTAAGAGTAAACGAAAGATTTTTCTTTAAAGTCTGTTTGTTTCGTTTGAACTCTCGATCCTTGGATAGTTGTTGTTTCTCTCACTCTGTCTCCTTCCCTCCTTCTCTCTCTCTCTTTATCTCTCTCTCTCTCTCTATCCGTTCAATGGTACCTTTCTCGATCGTTGTAACTGCTATCTCATGGCGAGTTCGATCGTATTACGTAATATGTAAATACGTTCTATCGTTTGTTCGAGATAACAATCTACAACATGCAAGATCTAAGCGCGAACTTCGACGTCTATATCCGTCTGATATTCTCAAGAAAGTAAACCACTGAGTAACGAACAGTGTCCTACGGACGATTACAGGGTCGCACGGTAAACATTATATACAGACAATAGGTAAATCGATGTATATGTAAATATTTATAGAAACTAATAGAGATTAAAAAAGATGGATTTTACAATTAAAATATCTTTAAATACCATACGTAACAGACGTTCTTTAAAGTTCGTTTGAAGTATCAGATAGGTATTAAAATTCCAGACATCGAAGGAAACTCGTCTGTCTCGTTATTTCAATCCAATCAAAGCTGGCTATGCATATATATATATATATATATATATATATATATATATATGTATGTATGTATGTATGTATGTATGTATGTATGTATGTATGTATGTATGTATGTATGTATGTATGTGTGTATGTATGTATGTATGTATGTATGTAGTGGTAGCTATCTACGGATATATCAAAGAGGAAATAAAAAGGAAATACGAAGGGCGAATAATAAATCCTGGCAACATTATTCGCATCGATGTTGCGATAGAAGCGAGACGCGAACGAGTATGAAGGGATCTGGTACTTGGAGGACGAGCAGACCGATTCGAGAGGGCGACTATATCGGCTTTGGAACTGGCGTTGGTGGGCAAAGATGAGAAAGAGGATGAGGCGAGAGAGGGAGAGGAAGAGGGGCTGGCATTCAAACGTCGACGCGGGCACCGTCTCTCGCTTGCACGATCGTTGGCTTGTACTTTTCATATCGCACGTACGAATACCTCTACGTGGGATAGGTAGTTATCCAGGCATATCCGGCTCCATATTGAAATTCGACAGGCCAGCGATAGAGATCATCGTTTTCTTCCTCTTCCGTTTTTTCCCTCCTCTTTTTCTTTTTTGTTGCGATCCACTTTGGCATTTGATTGGATTACGTTATGCACGTACCGAGCTGCCGGATACATAGAGAGATGCATTTCTCTCTTTCCTATATAATGCGCCGCTTCTGAGTGTACTTGTTTGTACGTACGTGTGTATAGTCTCATAATATATATATATATATATATATATATATATATATATATATATATATATATACACACATACACACACACACACACACACACACACACACAACAAACTCGTTCGATGCGAAGAGGATAGTGCGAGAGAATCACGTGTATGTATACACCCAGAGAGGAGAACCGAGAAGATATGGCCCGCCCGCCGCCGCCGACATACATACGTTCGTTCGTGTCATTTCTTGCATCGTGTGATTCGCGCGTTTATATGTATGTGTACGAAGAACACCGTTCCAAGAGCAAATTCGAGAAGTGAGTCTTTTTATGATCCTCTATCCTCTCCTCTTTTTCTCTTCTCTGTGTCTCTTTCCTGCTTCTATCCATCTCCTCTTATGTCCCTTTTCGAGATCTCTCTTCTCTCTTTTCTCTCTCTCTCTTCTCTCTCTCTCTTTTTCTCTTTCTCTCCTTTACTCACTCTCTTTCCATGCGTATGCATCGATGGGCCACGTGCATGGGCAGGCAGGCCACGGTTTTCGCTTCGTCCTGACGTCCCTTTCTATTCGGTTGATTCCCTCTTTTCGATTTATGCTCTTGCCGTATTGCTTACCGGCACCACTATATGCCACGCACGCGCAATAACGAGCGATTTCTCGCTCGCCCGTATTTATAAAAGGATATCTCGCTGGCACTCTAAACAAATTACTACACATCAACGTACTCTCTCGAAATTTTCGGCTTAACGAAGAATCCTTTTTCTCTATCGTGCTTGATCCACGAATTTCGACTCCAAGTACTTTCATCAATCCATCGTCATATTTATCGGCAACCAAAAGTAATAGGTATTACTTGCACGTGATCGTTCGAAAATGAATAATATTAAAGTCTGATAATTGTTTGTTCAAGAATTTTTCTTTAAAGAAAGAAAAATAATAAAAAAGAACAAAAAATAAAAGAAATCGAAAATTGTTGGACCGGTCAAATATTGAAAAAAGTTCGAAAATTTGTTAATCGTACCTTTCTTTTCTTTCTTCATTTTTTTTTTTTTGAAACATAAATCGAAGACCTTAGACCGGTTAAAAATTTTTCTTAACCTTCAGGCGAAATAAGAACGAATAATAAAATATATCTATATCAACTCGTACTATATCTACCTATATAATAGGAAATTGAAGAAAGAAGAAGGAGAAGGAGGGTGTTGGTGGGGAGTGGAGGAGAATATCGTAAGACGGTCGCGTTCATTCCCATTTGTGGAATCCTAGACGATATCGCGAGGAATCGCACAATCGTGGCCACGATTCTCCTCCGGTGGGTGTTCCTCTTTGGCACAGCGAGGTGAACAGGGAAGGAAGGAAGGAAGGTGGTGGTGGTGCTGGTGGTGGTGCTGGTGGTGGTGGAGGATGCGCGAAAGAGGGTTGAAACGGTAAAGGCAGCAGCGGAGTTGGGAAAAAGGGAGCTACTGAAGGAAAGAGAGAGAGAAAAAGAGAAAGAGAGAGAGAGAGAGAGAGAGAAAGAGAGAGAGAGAGAGAGAAAGAGAGAGAGAGAGAGAGAGAAAGAGAGAGAGAGAGAGAGAGAGAAAGGGACAGAGAGAGATAGAGAAGAGAGTGGAGCGGGGGAGGATGTGGCTCAACTCGTTCGACCCATTCATGTCCCGATGAAAAGGCAGTGCCGAACAGACGTCGTGAAAAGAGAAGAGAATTATTATGATTATTATTATTAACCTTTCTATAGGAATGATTTTCCCTTTTCCCATCTGTCTTCGACTTTCCCGATGTAGATAAAACCCAGGACGAGTCTTCTTGTCGTCCTTTCTCGTCCACGAAAACGTGCACAGACCCTTTCTCAATATTATTGGTAGGTTAATGTCGTTACGTCGTCTTTCGAACAGATCCACTCGAATATTGCTCTCGAAAACGATTATAATTACGGATTTAGTTTTTTTCTTCTTCTTGGCACAACCATTCGATCAAAAATATAACTGAGATGAAAATATTCTTGATAGTGACATCATAAGTGTGCGTTAATCACTTGATGAAATAATAACGAATTCTAGTGGTACTTGTAATCTTAACAGTAAGAAAGAGGAAGATAGATAAATAGAGAGAGAGAGAGAGAGAGAGAGAGGGAAAGAAAGAGAGAGAGAGAGAGAGAGAGAGAGAGAGAGAGAAGACATGTGCCAGAATTAGAAGCGTCTGTGTCCAAAGACGAGGATCGTAGTACAATGAGGCTGTTGTTTGACGCGGAATAGCCCAAGCGACGGTCTCGTTCATCGAGGTGATGCTTTTGCTACAGAATAAACCGTGAAAGAGAGGGTGAAGGAGGAGGATGTGGTAGAGCTGAGGAGGAGTGTCGAAGGTCGGACACGAGGGAATTTACGCGTTTTGGTGTCCGGTCTCTCTTTACTCCGAATCACGACACACTCGACGCAGCTTCCCCTTCCGAATAGAATGAAAGAGAAAGAGAGAGAGAGAGAGAGAAAATATATATATGTATATGTGCCTTCCTGGCATCGTCATTCAAAACACGTGGTCCATATTAACGGCATCGCCGAATAATGGGGCCGAGCGTGGCCGAGCGAAGAGGAGCATGCTCAAAGAGAGCACCCGATCCACTCGACTGTCCAAGCTCAATTATGTTGACTATCGTCCGTGCATACCACTCTCTTCAAATTTTCTCGAATACGCTTAAGAACACGACGCACGATTAAGCGATCCCGAAAGAGCATCGAAACCGTTCTCCGTCAATAAAACGGAAACGTATTTTTGATAATTACGATAGATCGTTCCTTTCTTATCTTTTTTTTTTTTATTTAAGTGCAAAATAATTAAATATTTTCACATAAACGTATATTTTCTAATGAAATCGTATCTTCTATTGTCTTATATATATATATATATATATATATATATATATATATATATATATATAAATTCTATGAAAATTATGATTTTTATAGAATAAATATTTGTATAGTATATAATAATTTTTATAATATAAGTTTTTTGTTGATATTAAAATTGATAAAAAAATAGATCGCAAAAATGAATTAATAAAACAAAAAAATAAGTAGAAAGGTTTCATTTCGCATGGATACGCGTAAAAGGAACTCGTTCTCTTTCTCTATCGACGATATCCATCGAGATTTCTTTTGGTAAAGAAGTCGAACGCGCCATAGCGTGTAAAGGAAGAAACTCGATCGTGGGTGAGCAGTAGAGAGGGAATTCGGGCGCGAGTGCCCTTTCTTTCGTCGTCGAGAAATAAGGCAACGGGGGGAAAGAGAAAAAAAGAAAGAGAAAGAAAGAAATAAAGAGCGAGAGAGAAAGAGAGAGAGAGAGAACTTACAAAGCGGCTCTTGTCGAGAGGGTCCATGAAGAAGCAACGAAATCGTGCGTGGGAGTACGCGTACGATATACTTTGTAATTAGTATACGAATGGCATCGGCCAGTCGAATGTATACATATCGACTCTCTGTGATCTCTTCGAGTGCTCAGACAAGACCAGTTGGCCCCTTTGCTTTCGGAGATTCCACTTTTATTCTTCGACTTCAAGCAATATTATATAGAGAGTATAAAGGGACTATATCGATCGATATAATGAAAGAAGCGAATCGACTGAATACGAGTAACGTTACTTTGAGGGATGCTTTGCTCTTCCCAATCGATCATATCTAACAATTGTATGATATTGAAATAACATGTATATTGAAAAAAAAAAAATTATATACATATTTCATAAGCGGACAAAGTGACGAAAAACGAAATTTATTCATCCTTCGAATTAATGAATCTTGTTAAGTCGTATACATAATAATGAAACGCAAACTACGGTATTTGGGGATGCAGGTCTTATACGTCAACACAAACTATCGTTTATTTCATTTGATCATTGATAAGGGAAGAAACAAATCCAAAGAAATAGAAGAAAGACGTAAGTATTATTTCATGGTTAAAAAATTGACCATAATTGATTCGGTATATAGTCTATGGAGATGTTCCGTGTTTTTGTCTCATAAATAGTTATAACCGATATGATCGCTAACCTCTGCTAAAGATATGGCGCTTTAAGAAGACAAAAAATTATAAATTTGTCGATAAAGCAGAGATATCCTCTATTATCGTACCAATTTATTTTTGTGTAAATTTTTTTTAACCGGTCTTATGTTCTTTTGAAAATATTTTGTAAATCATGAAACGTCTATTACGTAACGTTCAACCAAAAGGTTAAACAATATCCTTTAATCTTTACACGGTCACGGCGTATAATCTTTCAACATAGTTTGCTACGCCGATAATGTCTTTACTTTGCCACGTGTATAGACAAAAAGAATTCTTCTAAAAAATTTTCCGCTGGTGTCTTCTTTCTCTCTTCCTCCCTCCCTCCCTCATTCTCTTTCTCTCTCTCTCTCTCTCTCTCTCTTTCTGTTTTTTCTTTTCTTTACTCGAAACCAAAAGAAAAAAGAAATAAATTTTATCCTAGATGTAATGTTATTCCAAAGAGTTACGGAGCACGTTGCTCGAGTGACAAGAAGCTACTAGTCGAAGGGTGACAAGACACAACGCGTCTCATTTGCTTAAGAATAACACATTGGCTGAAGTTGCCGTTACGCGGTCACACGATGATAATACACGTGCGGTTTCTTCGTTTTCATTTCTCGACGCATTCGTCTTTGTCGGCTCTCACTGAAAGTATCTATTATCTTGTAACGAAAAAAAAGAAAGAAAAAAGAAAACAAAAAGAAAAGATGGATCTGTCCCATAGAAACTTGAAGATAAACAATTTAGTCTATTCAAATACAAAATCGCAATCACATAAAAAAAAAAAAAAATGAAAAAAAACCAAAAGAGAAGAAAATATTCTTTTAAAGAACACTATCGTAAAACATTCTATAAAAATCATATATTGAAGTAAATCGTATAAAATTTTTCATCGCTTTATGATCATTAACCATCACCCAAATCAACAATCAACCAAACATTTACCCGCTATCCCCTATCATCCCTCCCCATGGACAAGTTAAATCCACAAAACCTATGTTTTCTTTAATTTCTCACGCTCAAAGCAACTACCCCATTTCGTCGTATTAACGAAGTAAATCTATCCATCTCCATTCTCCCTTCGACGCGTTCAACATTACTCGAAGACTCTTAATCCGTCGACTATGGATCGTCGCTATCATCGTGGCCAAGTAATAAACGAAAAGAAAGATTAGAAGAGGAGAGAAGGGATGGGAAATAAAAGATGGATGGAAAAGGTATATTCCGGTCACGATGATGGCAAAGCCTCAACACTGTCGATGGCACAAAGATCTCAAGAAAATACGGTCTACTGAGGGACGGAGGGGGAGAGGATAGGGATTGAGGTGGAGTAGAATGAGGTGGGGTGATAAATAAGAAGGGGAAAGACATGAAAATTGGGGTAGTGGAATGGGAAGAGGAGTTGGCCGTCTCATCTCCCGGACAGCTTCTTCATTCTAACGTCATAAAAATAATCACCGTCGTCCGATGAGTCCGGGAACGGTACTTTGATCTTTACTACGCGTTTGTTTCTTCGCGTTCTTAGAAGATTCTCTGGCATGGACGACGTTGTGCCTCTTGTATCCTTTTCAAAAGGATTAGCAACGGGGGTGAGAGAAAGAGGAAAAAGGGAAGAAGAAGAAGGAAGAGAAAATCAAGTAACGAGAGAAAAAGAAAGAGAGAGAGAGAGAGAGAGAGAGAGAGAGAGAGAGAGAGAGAGAGGATGGGAAGGCAAAGTTCCATCGCGAAGACGGCTTTTCGTACTTTCAAAATAAAAAGTTAATGAGAAATACTGAAGGTGGAGAGAAGGTGGAAAAGCGGTGGCACGGCCATTTGGCTCGTGGCAACGTCGACGAGAATCGAAAAGAGAGGAATAGAGAAAAGGAGAGAGAAAGAAAGAGAGATAGTAGAACCGTAGAAGAAACACGTCCAGTGGCCTCTCACCGGATTGGCCATTCTGAAATTGAGTACGCCACAAATTCAACGATATTTCCGAGCTCGAGCGAGCTTGCGTTTTCTTTTCCCGCGATCGTCGCCACCATCATAGTCGTCGTCGTCGTCGTCGTCGTCATCGTCGTCGTCGTCGTAGTTTAGTCTTCTCCTTCTACGTCCCGAAACTCCAATAATTTGCCTTTGAGAGAGAAAGAGAGACAAGAGAGAGAGAGAGAGAGAGAGAGAGAGAGAGAGAGAGAGAGAGAGAGAGAAAGAGAGAGAGAAAAACCCAATGGCAATTTCCTCAGAAGCGATCGAAAGGCAATTACGAGGAGAACGTTCGCGAGAAGAAACAGTTTTCCCGCTTTTCTTTCTCCCATTGGCGCTTTGTTTTTTGTAAACATTATTTCAGAACTCCTTCGAAAGAATCCAATGATCAGTTCTCCGAACGTCATTCGAAATATATTACCGTCGAACTTTTTCCTCAAAACTCGATATATTATTTATCTTCTAAAAAAATATCTAACCGATAACATAAATAACAAATTATCAATATCAATTTCAAATCAATAACAATAATCAAAGAAACATGCTATAAATAAACAATCGATTAATTTCAAAAACAAATCAAATTCGCACGGAATAATCGAGACTGTGGTAGTGCGTTCGCGTGCTTCGAAAATCGATGATACGCGGGAGGTCTCTTCTCTCCCGTGACACGAGAATACAACGAACACTCTCATACACCCACAATATAATCCACGTGTATAGAGGAATACAGAAAGCGCGAATGTTTTTTCCGCGGCTATTCGGCTTTTTACGTGACGTACGCGCGTGCTATTGCACGATGTATCCTTTTTTTCAACTGATCCACCCCATCCCCCTCTACTCTCTCTCTCTCTCTCTCTCTCTCTCTCTCTTTCTCTCTCTCTCTCTCTCTCTCCCTCGTTCTTCCGAATTGAATAGAGTAGGTCCCATCTCGATCTGTGCACATCCGAATCTCTCATTCAAGCCGAATATTTCCGCTTAATCGATCGCGACAAACGCAATGCAGGGGGGCGGGCATTGCGGCTATAGATACTGATTGAATGCGGCGTATCGACTGCGCGATACGAGCCAATGAGAGGATACCGTGCATAATGCATAGATAGGATATATCGCGATTACACGCTGTGCTGACCTGGCTACCGTCGCGTTCCTATCACACAGCGTACGCGCATATGCATATACATGCACGTCGGTACAGTCATGCGTATATATGCTATGATACTGTACTAACGTAGCAATTCTCTCTCCCTCTCTCTCTTTCTCTCTCTCTCTCTCTCTCTCTCTCTCTCTTTCATATCTCTATCTCCTTCTCTCTCTCATCTCTCTATCTCTCTCACTCTCTCTGAATATTTACTTAATAATTATGATTACGATATCGTACGAAGAGATGGATAGATGCACCTACAAATAGATATAAAGGGAGAGAGAAAGAGAGAGACAGATAGATAGACAGAGAGATATATCGCCCCAGGTACCGACTAGTGTATCGATTAGAGAGCGAAACGAAACGATTTAATCGAAATTGGCTAAAGGTCCAAAGTAAAAGGCATTTCCGTTGAATACCTAGATTTATTTATTTATAAGATTTTTATTAAATAATATTTTGCTAGAGTTTATAATTTAAAACAAATGTTTATTTAAAGATTCAAATAAAACAGCGATCATAGAAAAGTTATAAATATTTTTATTGGCAAGTAAAAGAAAGTTATTATATTTTCTTTGATGTATTAAACGAATATTGAATTTTTGTGAACCGGAAAGAGATGTGTAGAAAGAGAAGAGGGCAAATTGATTTCAGAACACTCGTCGATTCCCGCGTGGGAGGTTGTCCACGTCAGCGAGTAATCGCTCATTAAGTTTGGCAAGTCCATACGTCGTAGAATCGGGGAGGCGAACGCAACCGATGGACGATAAATTCATCACGGAATAATGACCTTAATGAACTACGAAGGGGGTGGGGAGAGAAGGGGAAAAGGGAGAAGAGGTATAGCGAGTTTGGTCCTGGCTCGCTATGAAATATTCAGCTGGAATCAATCCGGGTCTCGTGTACGTGCGTCCTGGAAAGACGTGTTGGTAGAAGTAAAAGAGAGACAGACAGACAGACGGATAGACGGAAAGAGTATGTGTGTGTCTGTGTGAGACAGAGAGAAAGAGAGGGAGGGAGGGAGAAAAGGTGGGGTAGTTTGCACGACGACGAGTTCCTGAGGGGTGCACAAGGGCTCGCGTAAAGCGGAACGGAGGCTCGCTTAACCCTTGAGTTTGCGGCCGAGACTAAAGTAGTTATGTTTGTCCTTTGAGCTGATAGGGCAAGTACCGCGGTCCGACCCTGCTAATCCTAGGAGACTCGATATATTCTCGCTAATGGGTCCGGTCCCTGTGTCATGGATGAACATCGAAAGGAGCAGCCGTCTCTAGATTTCCGTGTTCGATCATTCGCTTAAGTTTGATCTATTATGCATACCTATATCTTTATAGATAGTCTCTATTATCAATCATATATACATAACCAACATTTTCTATAATTTTTCTTTTTTTTTTTTTTTGCAATTAACTATTACGAAAGAACATTATAAAACAAAGAATATACATAGAAATGAGAAACTTTGGCGAGGAGGCGAAAGGACAGTAAAGAGAAAAGAAAGATATAGTGAGATCAAATTACGGGTTACCGGTTTCGCGATAAACGGTGCGTTCGATCAAACGGCAGGGAAATAACGGTGCGAGACTAACGAACGGCGTTACGTAACGCAGGTGTAATCACCTGCCCAAGACTCGTTCCTTTCCTCTCCTTCTCTCTCTCTCCTCTCTCTCTCTCTCTCTCTCTCTCTCTCTCTCTCTCTCTCTTTCGGGAAGCTGAACAGCATCGAGCCATCAACCGATTCAACAGCACCGCAGATTATCGTCGTCATCTTCGACACTACGAATGTATGATGCACCATCGAGTTAATTGCATAAACGAAGGTCACCGTTTCTACGCTTCAATTAATGTTACATTAATTCACTGACAGTCAGGAGTTTCGTCGAACGAAAATATTAACGCATGAGTTATGTCTTTCGCATAATCTACGTGGCTTTTTCCTTTTCTTTCTTCGTATAGTTCCTTATTTCTATTTTCTTTTCCCCAAGATAATAAGAATTTTCACAAATTCCATGAAACGAATTTTCCTTTAATTTTAACAATTTATCTTCATGAAGGAGTTACGTGTTAGGGAACAACATTACCAACAGGATATATCTCATATTGAAAGCAGATGAATGGGAAGGAAGAATGTTTCGAGAGGGCCAATGAATATACTAAAGAAAACATTCTATAATGAGAGGTAGAGAAAGAGATAGAGAGAGAGAGAGAGCGAGAGAGAGTAGTAAGAGAAAGAGGATAGGGAGTGGTGAGACGTGTCAAGGGGAAAGGGAGACTATAGTAGCGTGGCTAATGAGTCGCGGGATGATTGATTCGCCTATTCGCGTTTTGCCCGAGCTATGCCTTCGCTCGCTGTCAAACTTCCCTCTCTCTCTCTCTCTCTCTCTCTGTCTCCTTCTTGCTCTTCTGTAGACTTCTCTGTCCTCCTTCTATTTCTCTCTCACTCACTGTCGTTTGCTCTCACCTTTAGTTCCCTTCGCACCATAGCCGAGTTTATTCCCCATTCACGGACTGTCACGACGCTCGTGGCAACATTCAATAAATATCGTATAAACGCTTTCACTGGGAGCACGTCGACAAGCCCGAAACCCGATTCAAGACCCATCGTCTACGTCGACCAACCACCACCACCAACCCCGCCCGCTGCTGTCGTCCCAAAATCTGACACGACGTTCGAAAACCTTCAACCCCTGTTCTAGTGCGAGGTGTACGAGTAACGCGACGAAGTAGGTCTCCACTTCTCGTTCTTTTTCTCCATTTTTTCTTTCGTTTTTTTCGTATTTCTTTTTTTATTTTTTATTTTCTTTTTTTTACTTTTTCCTTTTTTTTCCTTTTTTAAGGAAAATAACAGCCCCTCGTGACGTGCCGTCGAACTTGCTTGACGATGAAACGTGACGATCCTGTTAACGGATTTTTTTAATATTCTTCAATATTTTTTTTTTCTTATTTTTTTCTTTCTTTCGCTGCTTTTGACTAGTCAAGATATGGAAGAGAATCGAATGCACTTCCAACACCTTCGATACTTGCCGATTTCCTTTTGGTTTTGTTAAGATTGTAGAGGTATGGTTTAATCAAATACGTAAAAAGAATTATCCTATTATCACCTATTTCAAACTATCTATTAGTTTTCCTGTCCTCGTTATTATAAATTTTATTTAATTTCTAATTAATCCCATATACATTTCATTTCACAAGTCAATGAACAAATCTATCGATAATTATCCTGGCTTAGTCAGTTCTAATTAAAGCGTGTAAAGCAAACTAAACGATCGTATGGTTAAAAGCAACTTTGATTTTGGGCCGTGTATATGCGAACGAGTGAGGCGAGATAGAGAGAGAGAGAGAGAGAGAAGAGAGAAAATAAGAGAGAAAAATCATCTCGGTTAAATAGGATGCGCGGGAGTCACGAAAATGGCTGAGTCACTCGAGTTTTGGCATACTCATTCGGCTTTTATTTATAATACGCTTATCTACCGTTGCTGATGGGTTCAATCAGTGTCGTCCCTATCATTTTTTCCCCTTTGTCCCTTTTATCACGACGTTCGTGGTCTTCAGACACGTTTCTTTTTCTTTCTTTTTTTCCCTTTTATTTTCCTTTTATTCTCGATCGTCTCAGAAAAAAGTCATTGGAAAATCGGACCCTAAGATACAAATAAGGGGTCAACGGGATTCGAGTTTTCTCTCTCTCTCTCTCTTCCTCTCTCTCTCTCTCTCTCTCTCTCTCTCTTTCTCTTTCTCTCTGTCTCTCCTCTCCCTCTCTTTCTCTCTGCCTCTCTCTCTCTCCCTCTCCCTTAGTGTTCACGATCGAACGTTAGACACGTTATCGCGTTATTGTCCGCCTGTCCTCGGGAGATGGATCACGCGTGAACCTAATATAATACGTCCGATGTCGTCCAATAAAGGCCTTTTTGTGCTACGAATGACGGAGTACCGTGGTCATCACGATTGCCGGTTTCAGATCGTGTGCACAAATTTGACGTACATCGTGTTCAAAGGTGCAAGGTAAAATCTTCCGATTATCAAAGTCTTTCTCTTCCTTTCGAAAATCTCATTGAAAACTAAAATGATAAGGATTATCATAAAAAAAAAGAAAACTTAATTTTCGTATATCACGTTTTGTATGACGTACGAGAAGCACAAAGAAGAAAAACAAAGAGAAATAGAAAAAGATAAATATACAAACGGAAAAGTTAAAAAAAATTTTTTTAGAACACCACGACGAATTTTTCTTTGTTTCGATTAATCGAAAAGAGGGGAGAAAAATATGTCCATTCTTACTATGAGAGTAAGAGACGAAAAAACTCTTTAAGCGGGAGATAGAAACGAGCGAAGCGAACGAAGCAAGACGAAATCGAGCAGTCAAAGGGAATAATTCAGGAGGCGGCTACATTGTTCCCGCTACCATAGCCAGTCACTATCCCGTTGGATACGATCCCATGGGAGTACTGACGGGTCGGCGGTTATGCGACACGGCCGATAATAAATGTCGTGAAATTGCATCGAATTTCTTCGTTCTCCTGCTGCTCGACTACTTAGCTATTTATAACGATCGATCGATCCTTCTATCCCTTGGTAACGCTTCCCTGGAAAGACAATTTTCCTTACAGGTTTTTACCTTGGAACATATGGAAAAAGATATTTATATTTTTCAAAAGTATAATGAAAATTTATTACTATATTTATTTATATATTTTCGATGTTGCGTTTCTTCATAGAAAAAAAAAAAAAATAAATAAAAAAGATAAAAAACGGAAGGATTTACAGGAAGGGCGTACAGAAATTTCTTGATTATCATTATTCTTTAATTAAGGTAACCATCCTATAGACAAATAATAAGGTTAAAGATGAACGAGATAAGAAGAATCAAATAATAGTATCAAATATAAAGGATCTAATATAACTTTCGGACGTGTGCGGATCTTGACGAACGTAATTGACGTGATAACGAAGAAGAAGAAAACAGAGAAAGAGAGAGAGAGAGAGAGGGGGGGAGAGAGAGAAACTTAAGAAAAAGAACCGAAAGAACGACAGAGATTATAGTTGTAATCATCCGTCGTTCGACGCCTCGATGCAAGAAGAGTAGAGTTTCCTCACCCTCGCGAAGAACGCGATATTATATTATAATCCCGGTAGTGACTTTAGCAAGAAGGAGAAAGGGTCGTGCGAGAAAAAAGAGGAAGAGAGAGAGAGAGAGAGAGAGAGAGAGAGAGAGAGAGAGAGAGAGAGGAAGGGGGAGCGAGAGAAAGATTGCTTGTAAGACTACCACGAAAGCAAAAACAGAGACAGAGAGAGAAAGAGAGAGAGAGAGAGAGAGAGAGAGAGAGAGAGAGAGAGAGAGAAGAGACGATAGCTGAGGAAAAGAGTAAGTGGGGAGGCACGGAAAGAGGTACAGGAGGGTGGTATAGGGGGCTTGTCTGGAAGATTAGCACCTCGTATAAAAGTGCTGTAGCAGGAATGGAACGGGAGGAAACGACGAAGAAGAGTAGGAACAGGAAGGAGGTGGAGGAGGTGGTTGAGGAAAGAAGGAAGAGGAGGAAGAGGAAGAGGAAGAGAAGGAGGTACGAAGAAGCGATGGCTGCGATGGAGAGAGGGAAAGGTGACGGCTATATAAGAGAACCGAAGGTGGCAAACATTGAAGGGTGTGAGAGAAAGAGAGGGTTCGACGGAGGAAGGGAGGAGAGAGAAGATGTGGGGAAGGGGGTAGAAACCGACGACGAAGACCGTTCCTTTCCTTCTTATGTACGTGGCACACCCTGCTGCGCGACCCACGTGTAAGAGGAAAATTAGTTTTCAGAAATTTTTATGAAAGACCTGAAAAGAAACTGTAAGGTTCCTTTTCTCATTGGAGGCTATTTTTGTTCAGAGAGCCATGGGGGATTCAATAGCCTTTATTTTATTCTCGTGTTAATCTCGCGCACCACGCCACTGCGGCTTACGCGGAATACACGGGAGAAGAAAGAGAGAGACAGAAAGAGAGAGAGAGAGAGAGAGAGAGAGAGAGAGAGAGAGAGAGAGAGAGAGAGAGAGAGAGAGAGAGAGAGAGAGTAAGAGAGATGCTAGTACAAGAGACCACGGAGAGAAGCTGCAGAATGAGAGGAGACGAAAAAAGAGAAAGAGAGAGAGAGAGAGAGAGAGAGAGAGTGAGAGAGAGACGATAGATGGAGAAAAACCGAGAGAGAAAGATAGAGAATCGACGCGGACCTTTATGAAGAGATTGCGCTCGCGAGCGCGGCTATCAAACGGAACGGTGCATTATGAGCGGAGTCGAGTCTCCGGCGCAATAAAATCTCCGCCCTAATTAGTTTTCAACAATTACGGAGAAACCCGAAGAGAAAGAGATAGAGAAAGAGAAAAAGAGAGAGAAAGAGAAAGAGAGAGAGAGAGAGAGAGAGAGAGAGAGAGAGAAAACGTGGTGTGCTTCGTACCGGCGTTAATTTTTGCAATTAAGCGCCGGCCCTCTGTCTCGCGCGAGCTAAAGAAGGAAAGGGTTGTGCGTCGTCGAGTTGGCAGGTGATGCGGCGCGACGCCGGCCCATCATGACAAGAAGAAAAAGACTTTTCTCTCGCCAACCACGACCAATGAACTCCTCTTTTCTCTTCTATTCGTTTCTACGCGAATATGACAAACGTATAAATTTCTACTGTGAAAATAAGATACTTACGATCGAATCTTATTTAATAAATTTTGCATTAACCTCTATCATATAAGAGAATCAATCATGATCAAATTGTTGTGAGAATCCCAAACTCTGAATTTGATTAGATTCGTGATCTACAATAATCATACCTGAAAATTGTTTACATTTTAACTACCTATTATATGTATTATTTTAAGTACTGTGCGTATATATATATATATATATATATATATATATATATATATATATATATATATATATATATATGATATACTCATATATATGTTTAATTTTTCTATTTTCTTTTCTTCGTCTTAATGAACAAGAATATAGTCTTTCCCCATTAAAATTACTTCTTTAAAAAAAGAATAGAATTTTTATTCGAACGAGAATATTTACTTTGAAATTAATTTAAATAGTTTTTAAGATGAGAAGAACACAGGAGGCAAAAGTGTTGACGAGAATTTGTAAGAATTACGTAAAAAGAGTACTCGTCTGCTTTTACCAACATAATGTTCTGTCTCTCTGTCTCTTTCTCTCTCTCTCTCTCTCTCTCTCTCTCTCTCTCCCTCTCTCGCTCTTTCTCTTTAGAATGACGACATTCTAGATTAGAATAAAAATTGTCGAGCGGTCGTTTAAAAGAAGAAGACGAAACGAGAAGCGTTTTCTAGAAGTATTCCCGTTGGTCTTCTTTGAATTTAATAAAGGCAGCGTACACATCGCGATGCTCCTTTCTACCGTCTTTTCTATTGTCGGCCAAGCAATTCAGCCTGGTACCGTCCAATTATCCTCACCGCTTTAGATAGCCTCATAACGAACCGATCGACGCCTCGTTACGTACTAACCATAACTCTTGCTCACAATAGCGTCCTTCAAACGAATTACCACGAGTATTTGTATACCCGCGAAACGGTACGAATGTGGCATTAGTTACGAATCTACGTTGGTACTCTTAAGATTAGAAAGGTAACAGAACTGAGTTCTTTCTAGTCTGTATTAAAATCTATGGCATTCTTCCATCTTGTGAGACAAATAAAATAAAAATTGAACGGGAAGAGAATTTTTAAATTTGATTCTAAATTCACCGTTTCATCGTGATTAAATTCTTTTTTCTTTTTTCTAGAAAATGAATCTCAAATATTACGATTAGGAAATATGCGAATATTAAAAAATTAAAAAGAAATATAAATAACTAATCGTTTTGTTGTAAATAAATTTCAAAAATTTCGTCGATGATTTCGAAATTCGAGTCGTGTTATCTCGGACAAGGGAGTAAAAAGGGATAAATAGAAGGGATGAGAAAACGGATGGTGGTTAGGGGAAGGATGACATGGGGTATGAGAGCGTGCAAGAGTACGTACAGGTTCTATGTTCTTACCCTGGAATGTGGCTGCAAAGCCGCGTCAATACGCTTGCCCGGACGACGAAGGAAAAGGGTCGGAGAAGGGGGTAGCTAAGGATGGGTGGATAGTGCGAGATCTGTTGAACAGAGAGAGAGAGGAGAGAGAGAGAGAGAGAGAGAGAGAGAGAGAGAGAGAGAGAGACGGTTCTTCGAAGGCTTGGCTTTCACGAACGGAGAAGGGTATAGTGGAGGTGATAGCGATGGTGATGGCGGTGGTACTTGTAGAGGAGTAAGAGATGTGCCTGTGAAACAGGAAGGAGAGAAAATAAGAGAGAGAGACGAGAGAGAGAGAGAGAGAGAGAGAGAGAGAGAGAGAGAGAGAAACATCGAAGGTGGCAGCTGAGAAGAAGAAGAAAAAGAGGATGGGTGGGATCTTTGGGGGGTGAAAGATCACTGCGCCGCCAATATTACAGCCAGCTCGAAGATTACCAATATCCTTGAGAGGCGCTCTCTCTCTCTCTCTCTCTCTCTCTCTTCCACTCACTCTCTTCTCCTAGTCCTGTCATAAAAGACGGAGCTTACGAAGATATTACCTAGCCGACATCGCCACCAAAACCGCCGTGTTCCATCTCCTCCTTTTTTCTCTTACATTTTTTTCTCTTCGTCCATTTCTCACTTTTCGCAACTTCATTTCAGGAAAATACTAAAAACACAGAAGGCCACATGGTTAGGAAGGCTGTATGTTAGAGCCGTTGCGATGATGAAGGCCATACGTCGACGTTTTAAGAACGACTCTTTAACGCTTCTATCTAAGGAAGTAAAAGCTAACCCTCTTTTCTGCTTTCCTACGATCTCGAGAAAGTGCACGAACTCGCGAGACTTGTCGAGGGGTTGTGCTTGATGAGACGCATTGACCAGAGCAAACTACTCTTGGCAATTACTATTGCCAGTACCGTTCGGTTACCGGCAATACTTCGGCAAGTTGTTTCTCTCTTGTATAATCGTTGTGTGTTTTTACACAACGATTGACGTTATGAGTTAAGCTTTATAATACAACAAAAAGAAGATAAAATAGCATACATTTTCCAATAATACAATATCTTATCGTATTTCTAATTACTTGAAATGAAATATCCAAAAAGAAAATAAACGAAATTTAATTTCGATTTAATTCAAAATATTGAAGAGTCCTTCACCGAAGACGTCCGAACGTTTAATAAGAAATCGAGCAAGTTATTACGCGGCCTAGTTGGTGAAGTATATAAGGTTGCGTATACAATGGCGTTTCCATTGTGATGATGCTTTGTACGACACAAAGCTTTAATCCGCGAACGGATCTGCTAATGTCAACATCGTTCGGCCTTACTGCATCAACGTGTGCGTGCATGCACACATACATGTATATATATACACACACACACACATATATATATACATATATAAACGTATATATGTAATAGAAGATGATGTTCTACACGAAATACACAGAGGAATACACGAACGCAAACACGGAAACCTCCCTGCATGTCCGTTCGCTAGGGACAGAAGCTGGTCTCAATAAGCGTCCCATAATCCACCCCAACTTGAATAATCGTGATTCTCTAGGCATTGTATCGTTTCCTCGTAAAACCCTCTGAGCGGTTTTGGGAACGTAGAGAGGAGATCGTAGGAAGAGCGCCATAAGATATGTATACACATGTCGCCGTGTTATGAGTATTCATTGCGATCGCTTTGACACACGTGATCCGTCCAATCCGCGCACAAACCTTTCTCTGGGTAGCGTAGTATCCTTGTTGGGAACGTAGCCGATCTGATAACTTCACAAATCGTTAGCGTCCTTTAATGTCGCGAATAGCGTTGATTGCGTATCGTGAGAGTGGATCGGAACGATGACAAGTGTATGCAGATATGTACATATGTACGTTCTTTCATCATAAATACGAATACATCTTCGAATAAGGCTTGTTATTGAAACGTGATGTTCCATGCGATACGATTAAACGACGCGACAAAATAATGAGATAACTTAACACGGACTAATTCGATGATACGTGATCTTAAAAATTAAGGATTAGAATAACGATTATTCAATTTATTTATTTTTTCTTTCTTTAACCTCTAAACGATCTTCACTCCTTATCGACACACACACACACACACATACACAGAGCTTCTTTGCTTTTGCTTATCTCCTTAATATCAATTTTCTATAAAATACAACATTAAAAATAAAGAACGTCTTTCGATCCTCCTTATCCTTATTATTTATCGATACATAAATACTCGTGAGTGAGAAAAGCTAGATAATCCTTCAAAGACAATCAAGAAAGGAAAATAAAAAAGAGAAAGAAAAAGAAGAAGAAAGGCGTGAAAAGTGGCACGACGTTAAAAGGGAAGGAAGGTCGATAATTTATGCGTAGTTGCTAGCCGTACTCGTTGTAAAGCTTGGTAGGCAAGCTTTCCGTTCATTTATTCGTTCCTTCCTTCGTTCGTCCGAGGGAGGACAGAAGAAACGGGTGAGTTCGACGTTGCCTGGCTCGGCTCGAAGAGGTAATTCTAATTCCATGGGCGTACGCCGGGACTCTCGGCTCGGGTAGCGACTTATTTGCACGACAGTAGCCACGTACGAATGCGCGCGTTAAATGTAATTTACGTCGGCGGTGGCTGGGTTCCTTTAATCCCCTCGACGTAATATAATGGGCAGAGGCCTTCTGCATGCGTTCGTCCTTCCACATCTCCTCTTCTTCTTACCTATGTGTATATCGAAAGACAAACAACACGCCTATATAATACACACGTACGCACGCGCGCGCAAGCACACACACACATATTGAAACGACGTTGATGATCGAGTCATCCTCGTTCAAGAAAGGACGATGATGATATCGCGAGAGAAACGGACGAACGGTCGCTTTGACGGATCAGAGAGTGAAAGAAAGAGAGAGCGAGAGCGAGAGCGAGAGCGAGAGAGAGAGAGAGAGAGAGAGAGAGAGAGAGAGAGAGAAGGAGAGAGAGTCGTCACAATGTAATTACGCGGCCTCGTGAGTCGTTTCGGGGCAGCCGGATTACGTGTGGTGAGGCGAGAGGCAGCTTATTTTGACATTCTTATCGGAGAATCAGAGTGCGGTAATCCCCGAGGCGGCGCGTGTAATCTCATCCTTCCTCATCCGCCTTTTGCCCCCGCCCTTTTCGACTCCCATGGCCCTTCGACACAAACCCCTTGTCGACCTTTCCTTCTCTTTCTCTTTCTCTTTCCTACTCTCTCTCTCTCTCTCTCTCTCTCTCTCTTTCTCTCTCTCTCTCTCCTTTCTCTCTATACTCTCGTAGATTTCCAATACACGATACGTATATTTCCCATTTCGTCCCTACAACCTGGTAATCTACTATTAATTGCTACCACAGAGAAACCCACAGTTTTCGAACACTCACCCCTTTCCTTCTTCCCTCATCTACGTCGATCCTCATTAGGTATAGGCGTTTTGTTAGAGGAATCATTCGAGTTGAATTTTATAAGGATCGATAGGAAGGATACGATTACATAAGGTTACTTAGACGTCATGGATATTCAATAAAAAAAATTTAAACAAACGACGACATCACATCAAACGATTTGTATAAACATTTCGAGAATTTCTTTTTTTCTTGGTTTTATTTATTTTTTTTTTCCCCCTAGAAAAGAAATACTCCGAGTAAGGGATCGTGAGATTCACGATATCGTTATCGAACGTACGATTTTCGAAAACTGATACCAAACTTATGGGAATGTATTTCGAGAAGATCCTAAGCTCGAATCGTTCGTCGTTAAAACAGCGCGATCGATTACTCGAAACACGAAAAGGGAGAAGAAGTTTCGACGTAACAGTATGTTATCGTGGCTGGCCTCGGTAGCAAAAGGCCAAAAGCGTTTCCTCTTTCACTCGTTAACTTCTTTAAACGATTCGCGGGTCGTTTAATTTAACTTGACGATCGCTCGTTAACGTTAGGCGCGAGCGAAAACGAACGAAGGTATTAAAAGAGAGACCCGGTAGCTGTGGTAGCTTCGTTCCACGTCGTTTCCTTCTACACCACTCCATTCCATTTCCATTCTTGCTTGTCACCCTGAGAAGAAGCGAGATTTAAGATTCTCTTCCTATACGTAAGACAGCCATGACTATTTTCTTTCCTTTCTAGCGCCAGTAAAACGTTCATAGTGAGAGAGAAAGAGAGAGAGAGAGAGAGAGAGAGAGAGAGAGAGAGAGAGAGAGAGAGAGAGAGAGAGATAGTGAAATTTAAAAAGACAATTAAAATGTTAACTCTATACATCTGTTTGATGTATTTTCTGTATCTTTTATATTTATTTCTAATTTTATAAAAATATGATAAAAATATGATAAAATTTTATAAAAATATGATCGACAAAAATAAAAAAAAAAAAACAAGATTCTAAGTAATAATTAAAAAAAAACTATATCAACGGAAATCTTTATGTAAGAATCAAGATAATTATACCTTCTAGAAAACTGAAAATATGTTTCCTCGTCAAACCAGATATCTTCTTCTAAAACACAATGTACCGTTCCTTGATAAGGATGGCATACACCTACATATCTACTCGATATGCATTTAAAATATCTAAATGCAGTATAATTGGAAACTCGAAAGTGGACGATCCGGACGAGAGCTCAACGGTCATTATACACGTTTGGCGATTGATAACGGTAAAATACGTTCATTTATATATATATATATATATATATATATATATATATATATATATAAAACACACATGTTCTGATAGCGGAACGTAAGTGTTCCATGGGATAAAAAAAAGGAAGAGAAAAGAAAAAAAGAAAAAGCCTGTAATGAAACGAGCATATTAGAGTACGTCGACGAGGGAAGAAGGATAAACGAAAGTTACGCGCTTTCGAAGGAAATAAACGCTTGGATGGTAATATAATCGTTGAACGACGGTATAATATTCAGGCTGAATTGGCGGGTACGCGTATATGGTCAGGAACATGCGTGTGTACGCTTTTCTACGCTTCTACGTCCTACACACTACGTGCAGATAATTGAATATATATTTCCGCGAGTTAACGCCTCGATCGAGAGTGCCTTTAATGACGGGCCTTTAAGACGTTAGGTGCAACGTACATGCATACTAATATCTATATATGTACACGTATATCCATAGATACATATATATGTATATGTGCGTATATATAGGGATGTGTCTGTGCGCGCGTGTGTATATGTACCCATAAATGTATATATATATATATATATATATATATATATATATATATGCATACACGTTACCGCGCGTGCTTCCCACAGTAGCGCGAGTGGGTCATTTCAATTTAATGCGAGTCTCGTGAAAATCAAAACGAGGACTACACTCTTTCCTTGGAGTCGAACGATTCGCGTGCGTCGCACTGAGACTTTATCTAAAAGAGTTTCCGGGATAAGAATCTTACCCTTATCGAAGTATTTGACTTGTCTATAGCTTTCTATAAAGAAAAAAAAGTATTTGTTGACCCGTGGTATTTTATTATTATTATTACTATTATTATTATTACTACTACTTCTCTTCATTTCTTGTTGTATTTCTTTTTTTTTACTATATCAGAGGGGAAATAGAAAACAACGTATATATGTACGTTGATATATTTAGATGAAAGTCTTAGAAGAAGGGAGGAAACTAAGCAGTGTTCAACACGTATGTAAGTGTTCAACACGTATGTAAGTGTTCACGTGTGTGTGTGTGTGTGTGTGTGTATTCAACGTACGAGTCTTGTGAACGATAGGAGACAGCGGTTACATTCGTCTTCGGTGGCACGTGCAACAACGTTGAGACGAGCATCCTCATGTTAACCTAATAAATAAAGTAGAAAATCTTTTATGGAAAAGCCGTGAAATGCGTCCGGTCTATCAACCGGTCAAACGAACGAAGGTCGTAGTACCAAAAGTCGACAACTTATCGCATTTTATCCTTTTAATTACCGTCTCTAACAACCCTGTTGCATTTCCACGTCCGGTGCCCTTCGTTTGCTACTACGTCCCTCTCATCTCTCTACTCCCGAAAGTTGGCCTTTCGGAAGGCTTTGCGCGTTCTATTTTCGGGAAAAGATGTAACTCGGTCTAAATTAGAAGCCTCGAGAAATCGCGCTGGTGGTGCGACGAGTTAAGCTAGGTCAGGGCCATCCTTTCGCAAATAGAGGAACGATTTTCCTTCCTTTCGTTCTTGATTAATTTTTTCTCTCTTTTATATTTATCTTTCTTTTCCATTTTTATTGATTGTCTCTTTTTCTTTTTTTCTTTCTTTCTTTCTTTCTTCATTTATTATTCTTTTTTTTATTTTTCTTTAAAGAAATAGATTCGATCGGGCGAGATATAAAAGACACGTAGCTCGACAATAATCGAAATCGTATGACTTGTACTCTTTATATATATATATATAGTATCGCCGAAGAAAATTCCACGAGCGTTTTACAGAAGTGACGGCGAGAGCGCATTAATCGAGATTATTCGTGGCCGGTTTTTCGACGAGCGTGAAATTCGGTCGTTCCTCGAACGAAATATAAATCGCTCGTGTCATAATTTAATGGAACACCGTTGTACGACGGCGAGACGGATGACTACGGGGAAAGGAAGAAGGTATAACCAGTTTCTGAACGTCTGTATATGTATACAATAAGTGTATGTGTATATGTATCCATATGCCTATATCGGATATACGGTGTACGTAATACGTACACATATACGCATACACATACGTGTGTACACTTAAAGAGAAAGAAAGAGAGAGAGAGAGAGAGAGAGAGAGAGAGAGAGAGAAGCGTACGCTGCGCATATATTTCAGACAATAATAATTTAGACACGTGTGGCCCATACGTGCTAGCCAAGAAGTCTCGGGGATAGGCAAAGGACTCGGAGCTCCTCTCTGTTCTCCGTCGTTCTTTCGTTGTGCTTTAAGCTCGATAGGCGAGGAGTCGGTGGTAAAACATATAGGCCGCGTGCTTTCCTTTCGGCGCGACCGCACACGTGATGTTTAACCGAAGAAGATGCCGCTTCCGAAGAAAACGATGACGACTAGCAGAAGATCATCATATTGCGTTCCATATTTTCTTTTTTTCGACCTTCAACAGAATAGAATCTTAAATGGTTTTCTCTAGAATTAAAACGGTCGAATAAAGAAGCATTACGAAAGTTTATTTAGATAGAGAAGAGACACGCTATCGACGTTTTCGATCTCGATTCTGAAGCAGAACACTCACCATCCCTCTCTCACTCTCTCCTCTTCTCGCTCTCCAACAAGCAAAGCGAAGCAATTTTGATTAACAAATTCGTCGAGTCATGTCTCACGGTCGTTAATTAAGTTTACAATTAACTCTTGATAATTCGTGCTCGCTTTATCGACCCTTCGTATCTCCCTCGCGAGCTCCCAGGGTATCTCATTCTCTCTCTCTCTCTCTCTCTCTCTCTCTCTCTCTCTCTCTCTCTCTCTCTCTCTGCCCCTTTCTCTCTTATACTACAGTATGGTGCCCGATCGCGGACAGGAGAATGGAGAGCGATTCGGTTAATGAATCGCATTACCGAATAACGATTACCTCGAGAGAGTCGACTCTGTCCCGACTGGAGAGTCCCATCGAATCGAGTCTACTACACATTCAAGATCAACGAGAAAGAGAGAGAGAGAGAGAGAGAGAGAGAGAGAGAGAGAGAGAGAGAGAGAGAGAAAGATACTCTTTCACCATTCGCTACTCTATATATAATTCGATCTCTCGTTAATTCCAGCCGCGTTCTAGCCAAGAAGCAGTCAGCATTATTTTTGCTCTCTTCCGTCGTTATAACCGATAACATTTTAACGATAAATTATCGTAGAACGTACGAAGAAAGATATACAAAAGGATTATAAGCGTCTCCTTTCCGTTCGTCCTCGGTCCTCCACGTCGCATGGAGATTATTAAAACGGGATGATCGGTACTGGTCGTTAGCGAAGCATCTTAGAAATAACAGATATCGATCATCGCTCTAAAATAAACGAGAGAAGGCATTGAGACATCGAAGGAAGGAAGGAAGGAAGGAAGGAAAGAAGGAAGGAAGGCAAAACGAAAGAGTCAGCATTCAGGCGAGCGTGAAATTTCTCTTCGCGCCACGACCTCGCCAAATTCTAAGCTCGTTTGGCGTCTTTGCCAAAAAGAATCTCTCTCTCTCTCTCTCTCTCTCTCTCTCTTTCTCTCTCTCTCTCCATATATATATATATATATATATCATTCTCATCGTCTATATCTCTTTCTCGCGAGTTTAGAGACGTAAGAAATCGCCCAAAAGGAATTTTCTCCCTCTTTTCGCATTTAAGCTTTGTCGTCGGAGTAGAGAAAAGGAATAGCTTCGTCAGTGGGAGTGAAAGAGAAAGAGAAAGAGAAAAAGAAAGAAAGGGAGAGACAGAGAGAGAGAGAGAGAGAGAGAGAGAGAGAGAGAGAGACGTCCTAGCTCCCGTTAAAATGCAAGAGAACAGAGCCCTCCGAAAAAAGGCAACACGTTGTTACTCTGTAAACGATAACAATGTGATCTTGTTTCTCGGTTTTTACGTCGACTCCCTCGCACCTGCTTCTCGCTTACGGAGCTTATTGCAGAGCTCAACTCAGCTCGGTCGGTCGGTCGGTCGTACATGCTCGTTCGCTCGCTCGCTTCTAATAAGCAGAAATAACTCCGCGACTGGCTTCAAAGCGGTCCTTTAAATATACGAACGAACTGATTTATACGCCCTCGCGACGGCTTTATTCTCGCTGCGAGAGGAGAAACGCATCCAAAGGGAAGACACGATCTTACTCCTAGACAAAGTTTACATATACCAGGTTGAAAGTAAATGGAAAAATAGAAAGATCTGCGAATGTGTCTTTATTCTGTTCTTTCATTTGTTCCCTCTCTCTCTCTCTCTCTCTCTCTCTCTCTCTCTCTTTCTCTATCTCTTTCTCTATCTCTTTCTCTCTTTCTTTCTTTCTTTTTTTTTCCCTAATAATGTCGTAATATTAAAAATTAGAAAATATTACTCAATAAAAGTAATTAATTCCTGTATTAGAAAATAACACGTCGATCAGTAAGATATACAGTATTTAGATGCAATCTGAGTTTTTCGAACCCTCGTCGATATTACACATCTGCATGTGTTCGACCAAACGAGAAGAAAACTGCTAGCGGCATTGGAAGATAAAGAAGGAGAAGAAGAAGAAAAAGAAGAAGAAACTGCATCAGACGAGAAAGGAAAGTAGAAAACAGAATAAGGGGGAAAGAGATAGCGGCCCTCAAAGTAGATAGGAGAAGAGCAGAAGGAAGGATAGAGTAGACACGAGTAAGAGAAGAAGGAAGAGGAGGAGAAGGGGGAGGAAGAGAAGAGGGAGGAGAAGGAGGAGTATGGTTGGAGGAGGAAAAGGAGGATGGTTGGAGGTGTGGGAGGGGAGGAAAAGGGAGGGCAGGGAATAAATACTCGGAGATGTAATCGCCGAAGGAAACAAGCGGCAGGATTGTTCGGCGGGAATAATTGAAAGCGCCGCTTGAGCTTCTCATTCCCATTCTCGGCGGCTCCTGCAGTTGCTCCTATACAAGAATATTCTCTCTTCCTTTCTTTCTACATCTTCCATCTCGTTCTTTTCTCTCGTCCACCGTAGCGCCGTAGGCCCTATGCACCGCACTCTGCCACTGCACTGCACCGCAGCGCCTCGAATGAAACCTGCAACCGGTAGAGCGACTCTTGAGACTACCGATGGCGGCGCTACGATCACCAACAAGCCTAGAGAACGTAGGGGAAGTGGAGAAAAAGGTTCTTCGATCGGATCGTTGCTCTGGTGATCGGCGGTGGTTCCTAATGTATGCGTAATGCCGCAGCCGATCGGCTCTCCTCATTAACGCCCGTTCTGAACGGCACATACACACACACACACACACACACATGTGCATATGTACTTTTATTGGTGAAGCGAAGGATCCCTGAGTTCTTTCTCTCTTCTCGTATATCTTTCTTTCTCTTTCGAATCGTATCGATAGGTGGACCGGTCTTCTTTCTCAAAAGAGAAGAAAAAAGAGAGAAAAGAGATAGACAGATAGAGAGAGAAAGAGAAAGAGAAAGAGAGAGAGAGAGAGAGAGAAGGAATGTCCAAGGGTTGGAGAGAAAAGAGGAACGACGAGAAGGACACGAATATAGACCTCATGTTTTGTCCTTCGTCCTATACCGGCGTTTGCTCTTTAAGCGTGCAAATAAAAGCAATAAGCGAAAGAACTCGGACCGATGCCTGATAATTCTTGCTCTTCTCTTCGCGAGAAGAGAAGCTCTTCCTTCCTTCCTTCCTTTCTTCTTTTCGTTTGAACCTTCGTCCTTTCGAATAGGGTGCACACAATGGCAATCTCTTTTTCGAAATTCTCACTAATCATTTCGCGATTTTAAGACTACTAACAAATTATTTCTCCTCGTATATTCTCTAGATGCAGCAAATCGTGTATCGCTGTCGAAACAATTTCTTTTTTTTCTCTGTTATAATCCAATTTTCGAACGATAGATGCATTAAATAGAAATAGTAGCTACGTAAACGCTCTCTTTTCGCGCGAATCCATAGTTTATTTCCTTTATCGCTCGTCTTATACCATAACTACTACCAACATGCCGATGGTTTAGAATCGAGTAGCCTATCTACCATCGCTGAACTACCGCGGGACTCTCTATGCGAGTTTTCCAGCGAGCTTCAATAATACAGACGGTTGGAAATTGTGATCGAAGGGTACTATTGGAAAGCAATACCTTAGCCGGCCGGTTGAATAAGTAATGAAACAATATTTTTAAAACGCCTATAATTCCTGGGGCCGAGAGAGGCCTCTCCTCCTCCTTCTCTTCTCCTCCCTCTTACGTCCTACGACGGACTCGTATTTATCGGCCCGTGGAGTATAGACGGCTGCGGGGCCGGCGATTTCGAGAAAGAAGGGCAATCGTTTACCCGTTACTAGAAAAAAGAGAAAGAAAGAAAAAAGAAGAAAAAGAGAGAAAGAGTGAGAGAGAGAGATGAACGAACGAATTTCCGCCGTTTCTTTTACATTTCTCCCTTTTCTCTCTCTCTCTCTCTCTCTCTCTCTCTCTCTCTCTTTCACGCACTCTTATTTTTTTCTACTCTACAATCGAGTGTCCGATCACAGGATTATTGCGGCGATTTATCGACGACACGCGATGTTTTAGTAACGATACACCGATCCGAGACACGTGGCTTTCCGATTTGCGGAATAAAATTTCATGAGTGCAGAATCCCATAGAAGCTAAAGTCGAATCGATTGTGTTCTATATTTTATGGTTACTTCCAAAGATGCTCCACAGTTGCAACTTATTATTGGAAAATCGAAACAAAATGATTATATCTCCTTGGATGAAATCCTCCACATCTTATTCTTTCCATTTAGTAAAATTCCCTTAACATCTATCTTCGAAGTTAGAGCCATAAAAAGTGCCAATAATCGTAATCCTAGGTTTCTTATCAGCAAATCGACGTAAATCATTGTCATTAATTCAGTTCGAGGTTATCCTATCGTTCGACATATTCGCAAAAGATCAAGTTCCATTTAAGGTGATCACTCGGCCCACTTAGATAGGTGGATTCTTTTAATCGTTCGAATAATAGCATCGTTTAAATACGATCTTTATATCGGGTGAAACTTGAGAGCCAGCTCGAAAGTAAGCGAGCCAACGGCAACATGGTTCGGGAAACGCGTATACGCGTGTACGACGAGGAACCCATAGATATGCAAATGAGAAGACGTTCGGTATAAAGCCAACCGGCGACGAGCTTTTACCGGTTACTCCTTTTTAAGGGGGTGACGATCGAGAAAATCGACACTTCGATCGTGAACTCTTGAATACATTCGATGATCGAAAATCAAACAAAGAAAAGAAATAAAAGGTCTCTCTCTTTCTCTTTCTAAATTATTTTTTTTTTTTTTACGATTAAGACAGAATTCTTCTCTTTATTATTGATAATATATATATATATATATATATATATATATATATATATATATACATATATATATATATATTTATATATATATATATTGTTAATATGTATATTATTGTTAATATATATATATATATATATATATATATATATATACAAATCAAATAAAATTGTATAATCCTAACATTATCTAGTTCAATGTTTCTTCTTCGAAGTAGAAGATACGCGTATACTATTATAAAGAGGAAGTTACAAACTAGCACTATATAGAACGCAAAAAGATATGGTAAGCAAGTTAAGCGGAGCATTATCGTAAAACAACACTATCGGCCATCGGTGAACTAAGTTGAAAGAGAGAAAGAGAGAGAGAGAGAGAGAAATAAAAATAGAGAAGAGTTAAGAGTTGCAACCAGTCACGAGAATAGGGCGCACCAATTACAGAAAACGAAACCATTTTCAGTCAAGCGATAACCGTCGAGCTCGTTTCCTATTCGATCTACGAATAAGATCGAGTGGATCAGTCGAAAGAGTTAACGGATCGATGCGATCGATCGTTGAAGAATTCGAGAAGAGGAAAAGATATAGAGATAGAAGTCAGAGAGAGGGAGAAGGGAGGAGAGAGAGAGAGAGAGAGAGAGAGAGAGAGAGAGAGAGAGAGATAAAAGAAGAGATGCGAGTGATTCTTCGTTGAAACTTCGGCGTTTCGTTTTACGATTTCGATCGACTATAAAACTTATCTGGCTTTCTATTCCATTGGTATGTATAAAGGCGGATGGACCGGCTACTTTCTCGTGCCCGCATTGGATTGTCGTGAAAGCAGGACGCACTTCTTGTATACCTACTTCTCTCTCTCTCTCTCTCTCTCTCTCTCTCTCTTCCTCTATCTCTTTTTTTCTTTCTTTCTTTCATTCTCTCTCAGAAAGACGTACGTGCGTACGTCATGAGAGTCATCATGGGGCGTTTATTGTAATACTTCCCGTTGTATCTTCTCGACACAACGAACGACGATAACGACGACGAATGACGATGACAACGAAAACAACGACGACTAGACGATCGAGTCTCTAATCGTAGAAGATGAAGGTTGTCTGCGTGCTCGTTACTACGGTGTCTCTCGTCCTTCTCTCATGCGAGAGTATGCGTTCGAGTAAAACAAGCAGCGGCGTTAACGTTGTAAACCGGAGCAAAAAGTAGCCCGTGGAATGAGAAAAAAGAGAGGGCAATTTATTGACCGCGATAGCAGACTCTCTTGGTAGTATCTCCTTCCGTATAACGCTGATTGTGAGAAGAGAGTGGACGAGTACTTCCATCTTTTTCCCTTTTTTTTTCTTTCTTCCATTTATATTTCGTTCATTTCACCTATCTCTTCTCCTCCCCTCCCTCTCTCTCTCTTTCTCTCTGTGTGCGTTTCTATTTTCATTACTGTCTTTCAATCTATTAACAAGCCTGACACACGAAGAGTTCTCGGATGAAAGGAGATAAAGATCACGATTAACGTCTACCTTCGACAGGCTTGAAAAATTCATAGAGTCCGAACCAGACTATTAGGTCATTGCATAATTTCTGTCATATTTTATACTCTTACGTCAGGATTTTTCTGTCAAAGAAATAAATATTTTTGTTCTTCTTTCTTCTTCTTTTTCTCTTTTTTGTATCAGAAATCGACAAGATGCCGTTTATTAAATTCAGTAAATTATATATATATATATATATATATATATATATATATATATATATATATATATTCATTTTATCCTAATATGACAGAAATTATTCAACATATTAAAATTTTCGAATTTAATCATGTAGTGTAGTGCGTTAATAACACGTAAGAAAGATCTTCTCATCTTTCAGTCAAAAAATAGAAAAAAAAGAGAGAGAGAGAGAGAGAGAAAAATATTTATGTTCGTTCTTCGTATCTGTTAAGTCGATAAATAGTCTCAGAAGAAAATGTGTAATCTATGTAAACGTCCACGACATACGGCCAACTACTCTTCATAAATAATAATTACGAAGTGTGGTTTAAAACATCCTGGAAAGGATACATTCTGCATTGGAGTACTTGTGGCTCGTGATATAGGCGGTGCTAAGAGGATGATATTCATTTATCCCTTACTATCGGTAGATCCGTGTAACGCGATACGATATCAGATCCATGTTAATCATAGTCGTTCATGGCGCTTACCGAGTACGCGACTTACGCGAAATGTCTTTCGCTCCGATACTAGGTGCCATACTCTTGCTACCTTTTATCGGTTTATTTATTGAAGTTAACGGTAGAAAGTGGATGTATCGTTCATGTAATGAAGGCGATACGCCATTAATTCATCCTAAGACCGATTATACAGTATGTCATGCAGTCGAACTTGGAAAATCGATCGTCGTCTAACCTCACGAGTTACGTCCTTTACTTCGGGCGATGATCGCTTACCTATATAATACTATGATATAGCTACCTATTACCTATCTATCTCCTTCCTCCCTCTTTCGCTCTCACTCTCTCTCTCTCTCTCTCTCTCTCTCTCTCCCTCTCTCTTCCGTACTCGTACCACCGATATTAACCAGAAGATCACTTCTCAAATAGCGCCATCGTGTAATGCATATCATTATTACTTGCTCTCCAGATTTATGAGATCGCTCAAGAATCTTTTCAAATCTTCTAGCCGACAGGAGAAATCGAGATTCTTTGAATGCATGTGTATGTATGTATACACGTATGTATATATGTACGCATGTAAATACTTTAGAAAAAGATCTTTTTTTCTCTCTCTCTCTCTCTCTCTCCCTCCCTCCCTCTCTCTCTCTCTCTCTCTCTCTCTCTCTCTCTCTCTCTCTCTCTCTCTCTCTGCTATCTTTGTATCCCTTCTCTTTTTTTCCTTTCTTTTCTCTTCCAGTAACAAAATACATAATTCTAACTTGTAATCAAAATGATAGATACGGTAAAAAAGAATAAATATACCATGCATCGAGAATTTTCACTAGAAATTCCATTCGTAAGTAGTCGACTTGGTTGAGAACGTAGGATATATTATAGCACGTTTATCGTTTCACTCGGATATTTCGGTAGTTTCGCACGTATCGAGTGCGATGCACGATGTACATTAACGTCTCCGAGCACGTCATATCGATTGCGAGAACACAAGACGGCTGCTGCTGCTCTGAAAGCAAGCTTGCGCGCGAGCACGTTTCCTCTCTCTCTCTCTCTCTCTCTCTCTCTCTCCTTCCCCCCTCTCTTTCTATTTCTCTTTCCTTCTCTCTTCGACGTCTGCAGGGAGGAGGCACTAGCACGGCGAGAGTGCGGATTCCACCGCACCGTAGAAGCGGAAGCCTCCATCGTGATTATCATCATATCTCCGCTAGACATCAAAGACTTATCTTTCGACCAGCCTCTATCTCCCTCACCCTCTCTCTCTCTCTTTCTCTCTCTCTCTCTCTCTCGCTCGCTTTTTCTCTGTCTCTCTCACTCTCAGTCTCTCTCCTTTCCACCTTCCTCTCTTCCCCGCTATCGTAGCCTTTACGCCCTTTCTGTATCCTCTCGCTGTCTCTCTTTTGCGTCCTTCTCCTCTCTCATTTTCCTTCTCCCTTTCTCTTTCTCCCTTAACCATCCTCTCGAAATCTTTTTCTTTCTCTATCTCTCTCCTTGGCCACGCGCGACGAGCCCACAAGAGAATTTCGAGAAATGACCATTTGGAAATTACGTCCCGGTTCTTCCACTATTCCCATTGAAATGTGTAAACACACACACACACACACACACACACACACACACACACTTTCTCTCGTTCAAAAAGCTAATCAACTATTCTTCGAAAAAAAGATAATATTCTTAAATAGAGACTAAGCGAAGAAATTTTGTCTCAATCGATCTTAAACGCGTTCGCAAAATCTGTCGACCTTTTCTAGAATTCATTATAAACGTATTTCTGGTTTATATAAATTGGAAGTTATCGATCGACGAACGATGAGATTAATAATTGCTTAGTATATCTCTTTTCGAAGACACACGCGCGCGCACACACATTGGACTACTCACATATCCAATTCGAATGGACATTAATATTCCAAAGATTCGAACTAAAAAGCTATAAAAAATATGAGCGGTCGAGGTCCAATAATTTAGAGTCGACAAAGAATGCGATTTATCTGCCACCGAATGAACGAATAAAGGATCGAGCGTGGATATTTAAATCGATCGGGGCGAACAGTGACGGTGGCGGCATTACCAACAGCAGCAGCAGGTGGCAAAGGCGTTAAGACGATTTACGTAAGTGCGTCAAAAAGAGAAATAGAAAAAAAAACAAAAGAAAAAGTGAAGAAGATGAGTAAAAAAGAATGAGAGAAAGAAAAGAGCAAAGGGGAAAAGAGAGAGGGAGAGGGGGGTTGAGAAAAGAAAGAAATCTTTAAAGTCACCGTGACTCCTTTCTTCGTCTCTTCTCCGTACTGCCGGAAGTCGAGCCACGAAGAGATTCGCGCTCGCGCTCGCGCGCACACGACCTCCAAATTAGGCGACGGCGACAACGACGACGATCCTCATCGAAGCTGAATCCGGTTTCCGAGTAGGAGAAGAATCGTCGATCGAATGGAGCACGCCGAGGATGGCGTTATTATCGACGAACGGCTTCCTGTATCTTCAGGAGAAGAAAAAAAAGGAGAGAGAGAGAGAGAGAGAGAAAGAGAAGAAATATCGTATTCGGTAGGTGACGATAAATTTTCACGTCCGGCAAAATGGAGACGAAGAAGAAGCCATTGTGTCGTCGTGCCTTCCCGCGAGTCCTTCGTCGCGTATTCTCGGGGCTCTTATAGCTCTCTCGAAGAATAACGTTATAACATGGACTGCGAACGAGATGGTGCGATAGCGGGAGGGAGAGGGGGGGGGAAAGAGAGAGAAAGACAGGAGGATGTTGAGAAGAGGAAAGACAGAGGTAGGGGACAGACACATGTTGCACACTCGCTCGTCGTTCACTCCAAGAAGAAATCTTCCTTTCTTTCTTTCTTCCCTTCTTTCTTTCTTACTCTCTCTCTCTCTCTCTCTCTCTCTCTCTCTCTATCTTGGTCCACTGTTTCTCCCTGAGCTTCCCTTTCTTTCCCGAGCTTGCTCCTTCTTTCTACGGGACTCGTAACGTAAGACTAACAACACAATGGAAGCAACAGCTGCATGATAGATGGTCCCAACCGACGGACCGAACGAATGAACGAACGAACATTGCTGCTTGGAAGAAGAAGAAGAAGAAGAAGAAGAAGAAAAAGAAGTAAAAAAGAAGAAGAAGAAGTAAAAGCAGAAGGAGTGGACTCAGTTTTCTTTCTTACTTCCGTGCACCGGTCGTTATCATCGCGTTTATTCGCGGAAGGGGAAGACGGAGAGAGGAAGAAGAGGAGAGAGGAAGAAGATAAAAGAAGAACGTAAACATAGTGGGTGAGTATGCCGACTTCGTTCGACGGCTCGCCGATGGAGGGTTTGTTTAAACGTCCGAAAAGGAGCCTCTGAGAGACGTCTGTAAACGAAGAAGGAGGAGGAAGAGGAGAAAGCAGAAGAGGTGGAGAAGAAGAAGGAGAAGTAGAAGAGGAACGCACTACTCTCTGTCGTTTGGCCACTCGACAAGATCGGTTACTCTCCTTGTTTCGAAATAATTTGATTGAACAAAAATTTATGCTATAAACTGAAAAATACTATTAAAATATGAGATAAAGAACGTACATGTGTGCATGTGTTAATGTTATAATTTTAATTTAATTAAAAATTCTTTTCCTTTTAACAACATACACATACATACAAACAAACATTTCCATACTAAAGTCATTCCTTCCAAAACTTGAAATATTAATAAGAGAAAGAGAGAGAGAGAGAGACAGAGAGAGAGAGAGAGAGAGAAGAAAGAAAGAGCATTGTGTTCCCATATTAACGTCGACTCGTAGCTTCCTCGGTTTACGAGCGAGCACGGTAATTACGGCTCGATTCGACAATTCGTTGCCGTCTGTATACGCAGCGAGATAAATCCCGCAAGAGGAAAGAGGGAACGACAGAGAGGGGGGAGAGAAGGAGCGAGGGAGAGAAGGCCTCAGAGTATGTAACAAACGAGACCTCCGGTACTCTCGTTAAGCGTCGCATTAATCGAGAAAGAGAAGCAGAAATAGAGAGAAAAGAAGCAGAAATAGAGAGAAAGAGAAGCAGAAATAGAGAGAAAGAAAGAGAGTGAGGGAGAGGGACAGAGAGATGAAAACAATACACCAAAAAGCAGAATCGTGCGCGAACGCGCAAAAGAAACGATTAACCGGCTCCCAATTACCCGAGTCATTGAATCTCGAAAAAGGAAGAAGTCGGAACTAAAGAAGAGAGAAAGTGAGAGAGAGAAGATAAGAGAGAGAGAGAGAGACGGACGGACAGAAGTCCGGCTATAGTTGGCTTCTAGTAAGAAAAGAGTTGAGGGTGCTCTCTCTCTCTCTTTATCTCTTTCTCTTTCTCTCTTTCTGGCGCGTTAGCGCACGATCGCGGGTGCCATTGTCATCCATTTGTTCGTACAAATCCCCGACTATAATCGTTTAATGCTCACATTCATCGCGCGGCATGGCGACGGCATTGTAAGTGCCGACGGTACGTTAGTCCGCGCCACGCATGCGTACTCGCGTCCTCCGACAAGGGGCTTAAGGCTTTAAGGCAAACGGGACCGTCCATCTACTTCCATCTCCCTTTCTATTTCTTTCTCTCTTTCTATTTTTTTTTTTTTTACATTTATTTATTTATTTTCTTTTTTTCTTTCCTTCTTTTTTCCTTCCTTCCTTTCTTTCTTTATTTCTTTCTTCGCCTTCTCTTCCTTTCCCCTTCTTCTTCTTTTCCAAATTTCCTTTTTGTTACCGACCTCGTCGTAGTTGCGCGCGACTCTGGCATTTATACTTTGTATCTCCCGCTTCCCGAGCTCGTCGGAATTTTAAGTGGCACTTGACCAAGATCCTCCTCCTCCTCCTCCTCCTCCTTTCTCTTTTTACTTTTTACTTTTTTCTTTTTTTTTTTTACGAAGTACCTAACGCTCAGTGTCGACGATATTTTCCGTCTAAAGAGATCTTATTCTTTTTCTTGGAGGACGTAAGATAAAGCAGAAAGATGAAAGATAATTATCCGAGGACAAAGTTAATATGTGTGTAAAAAAAAAAGGAAAAAGGAAATGGAAAAGAAAAAAGTGATAATAAAAAAGAAAAAAATGAGTGAAACGGCGGCAAAACGACAGTATATTATAGTATAAAAAATATATATATATATATATATATAAAACCGATTCTCTCCGATGGCATTCGAAAAATTCTTCGAACTGTAAACCAAGTGTCACGAAATCTTTCTTTCGTGGTAGATGAAAAATAGCGGCTTATACTGTCCTCTCCACCTTTTTACACACCTACTACCAAAACTTTTACTTTTGTCGTTCTCTATCCTTCACATTCTTACGCGGAGTCTCGCGATTCGAAGTCAACGTGAACGTCAAACGTTTTGTCCTGCTTGATCCATCTACTAAGTCATATTCTCTGTCTCTCTCTCTCTCTCTCTCTTTCTCTCTTCTGAAACGTAACGTTGAGATTAAAAGTCTTGAGATGAGAGAGAGAGAGAGAAAGAGAGAATATAAAACGGGCTGTCTCACAATGGATAATGCCTCGCGGGCCTCGCGCTTTTAGCGGTAATCTAACGGCGTTCTATGCGAGAGAAAAAGAGAAAGAGAGAGAGAGAGAGAGAGAGAGAGAGAGAGAGAGAGAGAGAGAGAGAGAGAGAGAGAGAGAGAGAGAGAGTAGGAGGAGGAGGGGCTGGTCCAAGTCCAAGATAGCACGTCGTTGACTGAATGCCGCACGCACACCGAGCGCGCGAGTCTCGGTTCTCTTTGTGGCACGCTCAAAGAGCACAATGTCCATAGTCCCGACTCCAACAATGGGCCCTCCACGACTGCTTAATATCAAGGTTATTTCAAGGGTAGTCCCCCGTGCTACGACGTTCCTCTCTCTTTCTATTGCTCCTCTTTCCAATGTTTCTTCTTCTTCTTATCCATACTCCCCTTCACACGAGATGCATTCTCGCAAAAGTGGAAGGCATTGTGTTAGACTCAGCCAATTCCGATTGCGACAGGACGATAGTGAAGGTAAGTAGAGTAACACGTGGATGGATGGTTGTTAGGACGTTTCAACGATTTTCAATTGTTCATGGGACGCGGCTCAAAGTTGAGAAATATGTTTCATTGTATTTATTATTTAATCAATGGTAAGTCAATTTGACGAAATGTAGATTCTACGTAAGTGTACTTGGAAAAAATGAAAGCAAGAACGATAAAAATAAAAGCGATTGGAATTAATTTAAAGTAACGTAGAAAGAAAGTAATTAAAAAAAGTTCCAATAAGGTTCAGAGAATATTGTGTTAAATTAAACATGGTATTTAAACGAAGAAAAATATCAATGTTACGTAAGTCTAAGAACCAACAAGAAATCGGATTGAGTGTTTGCTCGAGGGAAGAACAATGATCACGTTTGTTCCGGCTTTCGACTTTTCAAAGACTAAATGTCCTATGAAAATAAAAAGAAAAAAAAAGACATCTTCGCGGTCGTTCATCGTCCGAGCACAAAGATAAAAAGAGGGAGAATGAATCGTTTAACTTGGAAGTGCCACTCGTGGACCTTCGCCAAGTTACTCCGGATATCCTTTGATCGTTTCTGCGTTTACCAATCGATTTACTCTTCTCCGTTATAACATGATGCTCGATTAAGCAATGAAAATGAGACAGACATTTCAATCTATGAATTAATATCACTTGTATCTTATTTAAAAATATCTTCGTTATTTAATCGAATGAAGGAACAAAAAAAAAGAAAAAGAATTATAAAAATCTCTATCTTTTTTTCTTTTCTTTCATTTTATTTTTTTTTTTTTTTTTACAGATACTAATATTATCAATATTATTTCGTATATGTTCGGAAAAATTGAAATTCGACAAATTACTGAAGTTACGTATCTAACGTAAGTTTAGGAAAGTAAAAAGTAGAAAAAAAAAGAAAAATACTCCCTTTTGATACGAGTTGAGTCGCGTTCAATCGATAGTCGTCGAACGATATACCGTGGAAGATGCAAGAGAGTTCGATGTCGTTCGGTGGGGGCCAATTAAAAGGCATATGGACCTTTTCCAGGAGAGAAAAAAAGCTTGCTGGTTCTTTCGTCGATTTGCAGACAAGGTGGAAGCATATCCGACTCGCGGGTGCGCATTTAAAAGGGATGAGAGAGAAGGAGAGAGAGGAGGGGACGAGAGCTTGCGCGTGGCATAAACGTGAGGAGGAACATCGACGATGACGAGGGAATGAGAGAGAGAGAGAGAGAGAGAGGGAGAGAGAGAGAGAGATAGAGAGAGATAGAGAGAGAGAGAGAGAGAGAGAGAGAGAGAGAGAGAGAGAGAGAGAGGGACAGACAGACAGACAGAGAGATTCTCTCTGTGTTCTCCGGGGAGCAGTCAAAGCGGCATGGCCCTTTTGCTACGACGATCTAAGCATCAAACAAACCTACCCCTCTCCTACCCCATACCAACTTATCCCCCCACCATTTTCCACAAGCCGACAAACGTACAGTGGGCGTCATCGTCGTCGTCGGTAACGAATTCCCCTGAGTCTTCGTAATTTATCCAACCGGTTTTTATCGGCCATCTTCTTTTCGAACGTCAACGTTTCTTCTTCCTTTTTATTATTATTTGTCTTTTTTTTGCTTTTATCAGTTTTCTTTTATTCCCCGAGGATAAAAGTCGAAGGTTCGCGATCGATCTGAATCGCGCGTTACCAATAATTAGCATCGAAATGACACGACACTCGTTCCTCTCTTCTTTTTCTTTTTCGCATTTAATATTCTTTTGAAAGGAGGAAAAAAGGAAAAAGAGAAAAAGGAATAAAATAATTATAATTTCGGAACGGCTGTTCTTATTTGCTCGATAGTAATAAATAAAAAAAAAGGAGAATTATACTTAGTGCCAATAAGTGATTTGAAGACAAGAAGAAAAGGGAAAGTGAAGGGAGGAAGTGAGAGATCGCGATAATGTGATTAAGCTACACCTGTTCGTCATTGTCAAAATGAAAGCACCTAATGATCAACCGACAGTGATTGCTTTTGAATATTGTAATCTACATAAATAGAGACATTTTTTTTATTGTCAATCAAAACGTATCGCCGAATTCATTGAACGCAACTTGTATACATTTTTATTATTGAAAATAAAAAATGATCAAAAAGTAATAGAAACGATTAGGTATATGTATCTACCTATACTATCTATTTCTAGTAATAGGCATACCATTAAACTCATTTGTCGATAATACAAAAACAGATCATTATTCAAAATACATGAAATAGTTACAGAGAATTCAATATCGTGACACCATCCTATCACATCAATAGTAACGTTTAAAACGAGGAACACACGCAGATGAATGAAGAGAAGTAGAGAAGGAAAAAAGAACTATCATGTTCCCTCTCTCTAACTCTCTGATCATATCTATCTACTTACTTAGGTAGAATCGCGCACTAGCGAACCGACGTGGCGCATAATCGCATGACTTAATACCTCTACGAAGACTACATGAAGGCTTACGACGAGAGAGCTTTACACATATCTACCTTATGACGACACACGATGCCTTATTTCTTTTATCGTTAAGTCTGATTTACGGTGGAACACGCGATTTATATATATATATATATATATATATATATATATATATGTAGTACTAAATATGTACATATATGTAACTATTTAGATACACAAACCATTACCATGGTTGTACATGTACATAGAAACTGTGACTACTTACCACCTTGAAGATGAATTCCTAATTGCTTTCTGCCAGCATTACATGTCGTTAGTAGGACTCTTTAGAAAATATTCGATATATATATATATATATATATATATATATATATATATATATATATATATAACGTATATAGCATATATACGTTTTTCGCAGGTGCATTGCTGCAGGTAAGATCCATTTGCTCTTTTTTCTTCTCCTTTCGTTGAGAGAGAGAGAGAGGGGGGGGCGGAAAGAGATGGAGAGGTTTTGGCTTTTAGTCGGTCGAAATGAAAGTCGAAAGAGCCTCGAGTTTTATACCTCGAAGGAAAGAAAAAATGATCTGCAATTATATGCAAATTTATGTAGAGCAACACGTCGTTAAGATTGTTGCAACCACACTGGTAAGCACTTGCGGTTGCCTTTATCTACGAAAGATTTTCTCCTTCAATGATATTTATAACGTGTCGATCAATGTAAATGTTAAAATTATTTTATATATTTGAAATAATGAAGACGTAGAAAGAAAAAATAACAAAAACAGGACAATGAATGAGAAAAGAAAGTAAGAGAGAGAGAGAGAGAGAGAGAGAGAGAGTCGTAAAACTGGCTGCTTCATGTAAAGAGTAAGAGGGTGATAGAAGAAGAAGAAGAGAGAGATGGTGGATGATCCTGTTCTCCCTCTCGAGGGAGCAGCAATTTATAAATAATTGAGCTGAGTCCGGTAAAAAATGAATTACGCGTCCCTATACAATATGAGGAGTAGATTTACAGTAAAACGAGGAAGGGACCCGCGAGAGCTGTGGATATCCTCTCTCTCTCTCTCTCTCTCTCTCTCTCTCTTTCTCTTTCTATTTCTCCCTATCTCTCTTTTCCTCTCTCTCTTTCTCGCACTTATATAAGAGACGAGGTCGATGACGAGGGGTTGACCGATAGCGAGAGGAAAAAGGTGGAGTCACATAAGCCGCATCAATTTTGCAATTGGAGAATTTTATGTTCGCGCGTCCTCCATATATTATGAAAAAAAAGAAAGAGAGAGAGAGAGAGAACATTTTTAAGCTCCCTTTTCCCTTTTTCCTCCTTTCTCTTTACTACATTTGTTCTTCCTCCATTTTATCCCGACTCGATTTTATCGCGGGACGTAGAGTTGAAAGAGGGTTCTTCTCCTAATGTAATCAAAATTCTTTAAGATAAGTAGTAAGAGAAATTTCGAAGAAATCGTCGTCGTCGTCGTCGAATGCGTGCGACGAATACAAAAGTGAATCGAATGAAAATTGGACATGGTGTAGAGGAGATATTTTCGAGATATATCGAAGTCGTTTATAATCAAATGTTTCTACTTTGTGAAATTAAAAAACAAATAACAAATAAAATACTGGTTTGATCCGTGAAAAATGACGGTAAATCTCTCTTATGTACGAGAACGTATATAGTTATATCGGAATATAATATACTCATATATTATAGATCGACGTAAGGTGTAATTACGATTTAATAAGAAATACGTATACTTATTTTGTACGAGAACGCGATTCCGCGTCCTCCTAAGAAGGGTATACTTGCTCGACAACCAATGACGACGACGACGACGACAACGACTACATAATAATATTACAAAATTCCAATATGCGCGGTTAATGAACGGCAGGTAGTAATATGTCCCGTTTTAAAATTGTTGCATTCCTTCCCATGGAATCAAATTTTAGAAAGTACTATTTTGCATTCGTTGACGAACCGGTTTCTTACTATCGTGATTCTATCGCTGGAGCCAACGTTCGTGTCATTATACCCATTGATTTGACACGTTACAAGATCCACGTCGATTTTAGCGAATTACGATCTTCGGGAATAAATAAACTTCTCTTTGTTCGGTTACGTACATTATGAGAAAAAAAAAATAAAATAAAGAAATAAAAATAATAATCATAAAAAAGAAACAAAAAGAAGAAAATAAAATTCATAACACAGTGTTGAAATTGATTTATGAATTTCGAAGATAATTCTCTTGATTTCTTAGTTACGGACACGAGAAGTACGGTCAAGTACAAATGTGCAAATACATGACTGCTTCATTAATACGACGTAATGTCTTCCATTGTCTTTTCTTGTTTTTTTTCTTGCTTCCGACTATACGTTTATAGCCTTTTCTGCACGGGCGATAAGTCCGACATAAGGTCTCTTAAATAATTCATAAGGGATGCAATTAATTTAATTATAGTATTAACAGGCGACTATACGGTAGGCGCGTATGAAAGGAAAGGAACATAATCCTGTTCCCTTCGATGTTCTTCGCTACGTTTCCCTGATCGACGAGATGGAAAAGAAAGAAAAAGCGAGAAAGAGTGTGAGAGAGAAAGAGTAAGAAAGAGATAGAGAGAATCACTCGGTGAGTATTTTCGGCGAAGTAAAAGCGAAGAAAGTACTTTGCCGAAACATTCGGCAAGACTCGTTCCACCGAGTTGGAAATTAGGAAAACAAATATCGTGCGAACGATGAAGAGATAAAAGGGAGACTAATACGGGGCTCACTTCAGAAGATAAAGTCTGTAATGCTAACATCATTTTAATTCTCGTTCTCGTTGAAATTCGGGGGTAGGCTGCTTTGGAAAGAGAAGCGCTGTTCTCTTAAAGAGAGAGAGAGAGAGAGAGAGAGAGAGAGAGAGAGAGAGAGAGAGAGAGAGAGAGAGAGAGAGAGAGAGAGAGAGAGAGAGAAAGAGACAGACATACAGAAAGAGCGAAAGAGAGAGAGGACCAATTGCTACTAGCTAGCGACAGACGAACCGAGAGAAACGATGAAGGGAATGACGAAAAGGGAAAGAAAAAGAGAGAAAGAGAATGAGAGAAAGAGGGACAGAGAAAAGGAGACGGGAGGGTAGCGAGTTGAATCGAGCCGAGTAATCAGCGTGACATTATTTTCTCTTTGAGATCTCCCGTGTTTTAATACGAAAGTAAACGTATAATCCGCTTGCACGATACCCAGATACAAAATTTGTTCGTCTAAGCTCTCTTCTTTCTCTTCTTGATACAACTAGATCGTTTCTTAATTAATGCGATGAAGCCTCTACCTCAAACTCCACCTACTTCTCCTCCTCTTTTTATTCATTATCATTGAAAAGATTAAAGAAACATGAATTTTCGAAAGAGGAAACATGGGAATCGAACGTCAACATCGAAGTTAGAAAAACCTGTACGTACAACTACGACTTGAAACTAGATCGAGATACCGCAAAGTATAATAGTACGAGGATGCTTTCGAGAAGGAAATTCGATATACGGGAGATTAACATAGATTTCCATCTTTGTCTTCTATTAAAACCTTAACATTTCGGTATTCCGATGCATGAGAGCATCAAACTCACTCACTCACTCAATCACTCAACCAATCGCTCACTTATTCGATCAGTTACTCAATTTCTCACTCTTCTTCTTTTTATTATAAATAGATATCATGCACGTTTGTTGTTATAGAGATATCGAAAGATTAGATTATTTTATTATTTTACAACAGCAAGTTCCGGGATATTGGAATACGCAGTAATAATTTGTACCATTCTCGGTTTATTCGAGAAGGAAACCGTTATTAAAATCATCGTCTGCCTTCGAAACTATGGAATTCTTTATTTCTTCTCCATTATGAGAAGCATCCAAAAAATAACCGGTCCTCTCTCTCTTTCTCTCTCTCTCTCTCTCTCTCTCTCTCTCTCTCTCTTTCTCTCTCCCTTTCTCTCTTTTTTTTTCTGTCACTCCCTCTCTCATCGTCGAAAGAATAACGTTCGCACTTTACGATTATGTCTGCCCACTTTTTTCCTTCTCTCTGACTGTCTTTCTGTTTCCTTCTTTATTTTTTTCTTTTTCTCTTTTCGATTAAAAAGTCTTAAGATCTTGGTGTCAACGACAGATTCACGATCCACGTGCTATTCTTTCTACTACTACTCTACTACTACTACTACTACACA
>OU426994.1:8641783-8704283 GCA_911387935.1 Dolichovespula saxonica | reverse complement strand
TATATATAAGGTATTCCCTGAAGAGAATCCTCTTATTTTCTACGTGCAAACTTGTCCACCACACGTTCGCGAAAGAAAGAGGAATACGATGGGACGAAACAAACGAATAATGTCGTGGATGAACCCGAAGACGTTTCCAGACCGAAAGAGGCTGCCTTGCCTGTTGTCCTCGCTTCGTCCTGCTCCACCCTGTTTTCTTACGTTTACTTTACGATGAGCATTTTGCCGATTAGATATCGCCCTTTTGCAAACATCACGTCGGCAGTGGATTCGATTATTGTACGATTCTCTCTATCTTTCTCTCTCCCTTTCCCTCTTTATTGATCGATCGATCTATCGATCGGTGGGTCAGTTGACCTATCTCCGTCTCTTTTGCTCTCGCTCTCGACCGGACCGACCTGTTCACGTCGCATACAGAGCCGCAATAACTATATCCAGCCGACGCTTTTTTCCTAAGTGCGTTCTTGCTTCAACTGGAAATGAATTGAGTTATTGTAAAATCGTGTCCAGTTGCCCCGTAATTCTCGTTCTATCTTTATCTTTCTTTCTATTTCGTTCTCTCTCTCTCTCTCTCTCTCTCTCTCTCTCTCTCTCTCTCTCTCTCTCTCTCTTTGGCATAAGAGTGAGGGAACAAAATGGGAAGAGAGAAGTGGATAGAGCACGTAATAATACCATTTTCCTTCTCCAGTTTATAACTACGCGCACGGTGCGTTGCCACGTGCTTGGTTAACGATATATCTCGAACATAAAGAGAGAGTTGTGCATGGTTTCTTCTTTTTTTCTTCTTTATTTCCTTTCCTTCTTTTTTTTACTTCTTTTTTATTTCCTTTTTTTATTGAATTTTTTTTTCTCTAAAGATCGCGAAAGTATTTTATCTCATTCTTTTTTCGTCGTCGTATCGATTTCTGATAAAATCATTGAACGTCAAAATCTTATGTGTTAATTATCTTTCCTTAAAATATTATTCAATACGATTCACGCTCTTTTTATAATAGTTCGAAATTTCATCGGAGAATTCTAAATATATACATTTATATAAATTATTTCAATTCATCTCTAGTAAGTAAATAAATATAGAACGGGAAAAGAAAAGAATATTTTCCTTTTCTAATAAATAAAATAGAAACGACGAATCAAAAGGCGTTCTACTACTCACCGGCTACGTATCTCGTTCCAGATGATCGGGTTTACGGCCGTGACGACCCCATCCACCGTCGAACAATTACGGCGAACATCAGGAAGCGCACCGTTCTGTAAACGAAACAACAACGGAGTGTCTTCGTTAGTCTCTCAGCATGATCTTACGTCACGGAAATGTAATCGTACGGACGAACGCTCGTTCTCTATCTTCTAGGACGTAGAAATCTTTGCGAGACGCTTGTTAAAGGAAAGTAATGATCTAACGCGAACTTTTCCCACGAGAGGCAACTCTTCCATGAAGATTAAGATATATCGAACGACATAACGTGTCGATAGTCAAAATCGTCATGGATCCTTGGACTTTGTACATTATTCTTTGAAAATATGATGATCAATAAGTTAATGATAATTAATTGTATGAATTAACATTATTTATTGATTCCTTCGATTGTTTTAATGATCTTTGTTATTAATTATTATCAACGTAATTAATATAAACACGCGAATTTCCATTATTAAAAAATTGTATTTCTTACTACTCGTGACTTATCTCATAAAATAATCTAAATCGAAAGAAATTGATATATCTCTTCGTTTCTCTCGAAAGTGATGAAAAAAGGAAAAGAGAAAGCTTATTGGCAAAGATTCAAGGTCAAATAATTTGCATATTTCGAATAAACGGATACTTGAGAGAATACTTGGATAAGACAAAGAACGGATGATTCAGAGATCGGAGGAAAGAAGTACCTGGTAGATGACACCAGATTCCTATGAACTTGAACACTACGTCACTGTCTCCCTTTTAACCAACCACGTAAAGTACATACATACTACCCACGCTTCAAAGTTTTATAGCCGAAATACCGATCTTCTTCCTCTTTGTCGAAGAGATATCGCTGACTAATACGACGATTTTAAGAATGCCATTATTTCCCTTTTCGCATCCTTTATGTCGCTCCTCCGAGATACGCTAGTATCTTCCGACTGATAAATATAAATCATTTCGTTCGATTAATCTAGAAAGCGAAAACAACCAAAAGAAGAAAGAAAGAAAAGGAATAAACTTGTTGACATACTGTATATAATAAATTTAGATTTACAACAAGAAGGAAATACATTTAACTCCTTCGAAAGTTCGAGCAAAGTAGAAATCTCGAAATCTTCGTACTGGACTTACCGTTCCTAGAGAAGTCAACTCACGTTCTAATAATAGCGGAGCTAATTAATTCTCAAACACGTAGGTAATGTACCTGCAACCACGTAGACGTTTCTGGTTAGCTAAAATCCGTAAACTCGTTACGTAGTCACTTAGGACACTGTGGTAAGAAAACGATATCTGTAAAGGTCACGAACGTTCTCGTTCTAGAAGGGTAGCTCGATTGCATGAAGAAAAAAACAAAGAAAAGAATGAAAAAACGAATATAACTAAAAGACGATGATCTAACAGATTTCTCTTTTTGAGTAATATCCAAGTATTTGTTACGACTGCAACAACAATAACAACACACCAACAACAGTGGTATAATTATATTTGGATAAAGACAAGTATTATGAAAAGTTTTATCTAACGTTTTTATTTATGTAAACGTTTTATATGTAATTACTGGAAAATACAAACATTATGTACTACATAATTACAAACTTTATGATTTGATGATTTAAAAACACTAAATTTTTGTATTAAATTGTTATGTTATTAATTAGAAGCCTTTTTAATGAAGAAGTGCCTAACAATCGATATAAATATCTAATAAATTCTTCTCTATTACTTCTATTAAATATATATATATATATATATATATATATATATATATATATAGATTCGATGCTCGATTAAAATAGCAAATCCTAAAGTACGATAAACTAAATTCCTTCTTCCTTCTCTCTCTCTCTCTCTCTCTCTCTCTCTCTCTCTCTCTCTCTATCTATCTATCTATCTATCTATCTATCTATCTAACTATCTATCTCTCTCTCTCTCTCTTTCTTGTCTCTTACAAAGCAGAGCAAAAGTCGTACGAATAGTGATGCAAACGTAAAAGATGTTTCTGCTGTAAGGAGGTAGAAGAATTTTTCGATCATCAAAGAGCCGTAAAGCCGTCGAGCGTTACTATCCGGGTCTCCTTTATTTGCGGTGGAAAAGTGAGGGCAGGCTACTAACCGGGAACGCGAAGATCTAGAAACGGCGCTTTCAACTGGATGACAGGCGAAAGGCATCCGGTCGAATGGGAGGACGTATAAAATCAAGTTGGATTACGTGCGAATGGTCGTCCTGCTACGTCGGCCGATATACTTAGCAAGTAATCGATGCTAGCATATACTATATATAAATATGTGTGTATATACATATGTAAATATACACACTCGCGAGCGCGCGCGCACACACATATATGTATATGTATACATATAGATAAATTAAATGAGGGTACTCGAAAGCCTGGTAGAACGTCGTTTACCCGATAGTACCTACACGTATAAGCACTGACAATCGGACAGCTAATTCTATTTCCCTTCGCTTTTAGTTCTCCTCCAAGCCGAGTAAAGTAACAAATCTTCGTTGCTATCGTGCGTGGCGCTATTTCCTTTACAAAACCGACGACATTCGACGTGATCGCAACGAATATAAGATAGGTATATTTTATACATATACTTATAACTAATATATATGTGTGTGTGTGTGTGTGTGTATGGGTGTATAAAAGTAATACTACTTCGTTAATTTTCTATATGAATGGTTTTTGTTTGAAAATGGAGAAGAAGAAGAAGAATAGGAAGTGGAAAACAAAGGACAAATATAGGCAGGAAATTGAAGAAAATTTTTGATTGGTCGCCGATAGCGAAATGTTGTCGGAGCAAAAAGCGACGGAAACGTTAACGGAACGAGTTTCTCAATCCGTTATTCTATAAGGGAGAAGAAGAAGAAAAAGAAGAAGAAGAAGAAAGGGAAGCTTTAAAAAAAGACGAAGAAAAGGGTATAATACGAGGCGATTGATAATCGTTAAGATAAAATTCTCATGATAATAAATGGAAACGAAAAAAGGTAGAATCTGTTTTAATAAGTTCTTGCCTACACGATGATATTCGATTTTCGTCGATTTCATATATATGTATACACACACGCGCGCGCGCGCGTAAACATGGTTATACCTAACATGTACGTGCACTCATACTTAAACCAAAATCAATATTCTCTTCTTTTCGACGGCGCAAACTAACAAGATTGTTTATCTTTTGAAATACAAAACGGAGGCACGAAGAAGTATAAGAAAAAGAAGGAAGGAAAAAACCAAGAAATGGTAAGAGAAGTTGCTGCTCTCACAATATCGCGATGTGTAAGTCACATATCTTAACGAATCCATGAAGAGAACAGAGGCTACCGATTAAAAGGGAAATTTCGTGGCTTTCGCATGGTGCTGATAAAAAAGGACTAATACGAATACCGTGCGAGAAGAAACAGCGAATCTTATCTCTTTCTCTGTCTCTCATTCTCTTTCTCTCGAAAAGGTAAGTTGCTCCCGGTTCTACCGTACGGGATAAGATGCTAATGGAACGTGGGCGTAGCACGGAAATAAGGAGACGCGGGCGTGATCGCACGACAAAGTGGTAAGTAGCCAATTTTGGTCTCGCTTTCGAGAGCGGCAAACCAGTCGTATAAACGTTCAACGATAGCACGACTCTCTTGATCTCTATCAATTACAACGACGATGAAAGCATGAAAACTGGAAGGACGTTTAATGAATATCTAAGAACCTTGAACAATAACCGGGATATAAACAATCTTTAATTTCATGAATGGTGATAAGTAGATACATATGTCGTTTTAATTATAACCTATTTGCACGAATATATTCGTACGAAGATATTACATATAATTTGTTAGGCCTGGTCTTATATAGGTATTTAACATCATAAAACTAAATACTATGTAAATGACCTAACTGAATGATGAAATGGTAATGTCTTAAAAATATTCGGGATAAATAACGCGCGACAGTGTCTATTACTACTTTGTTCCAAACGTGAAAAACTACATATAGTACATACCTTCGCAGTACAGTAGTATACGGTCGTTCGACAAAGGTATGACGCAAATGTACATTGGTACTGCTCAAAGAATTAAATAAACGAGTGATTAACTGAAAATAGAGACGTGTACATTGGTGTTGATTCCACGGCTGCTACAAAGCGACTGTGCTGTTATGTTTACATTAGCCAGTTCATATCAAATAAAAGAAGCACATTAATCGATTGCAATGACTATAGATACTCGCCGATGTAAACCTTTTGTTTACCTTTCGTCGATCGAACGAATTGTACACGCGAATAAAATAAAAAAAAAAAAGAAATGAAAACGTTTCTTAAATCTATCGATTTATCTTAATTACCTAAGCGTAATATTATAATGCCTTGCTTTTTTTGTATGGCGCGAATCGATCAATATAAATTAAAAGAAAAAAAAGAAAAAAGAGAAGAAACGAAAAACAAACATAATATATATTATACATACATATTCCGCTTATTAAAATGCAAACTGAAAAAGCGAAACAAACGTATTAAACGAGATAGAAGAAGACCGTGTTGAATATAACGTGAAACACTAAACCGTCCAGATAGAAAGAGAAAGATGAGAGAGAGAGAGAGAGAGAGAGAGAGAGAGAAAAAGAGAAAATTACCAGGAAGTGACGGAAGAGATCAAGAAGGCAATAGGAATAGTTTAAGGGGCATCGGTCAGGTAGGAGTCCGGTAGGCGAGCCGTTTGCCGGTTGGAAGGCGAGTCCAAGCCTCTGGAAGGATGCTGGAGAGGCCACCGAGTGGTGGCGGCACGGCCGGTGTGGTCAGGTGGCTCGCAAGGACGCGGCAGGCCGTTCACCCGTACACCACTCTTTCCCCACCCCACCCCATCCCACCATTTCTCCACGCGTCGAGTTCTTCGCTCGACGACGACAACGACAACGCTTTGGGATCTCTCTCTCTCTCTCTCTCTCTCTCTCTCTCTCTCTCTCTCTCTCTCTCTCTTTCCCCTCCCTCTCTCGCCCATCCTCTCTCTCTTTCTCTCTCAAGTGTACTGAACCGTTGTCCCTGCTGCTTCTATCGCCCCTTCTCCTTTTCTCGTTTACCTGAGCTCTACCCCCACTATTGTCCACTACTTTCACCCCCACCATCTGGCTGAAGCAGTCGACACGAGCACCGTCTTAACTGAGTTACCGGTATTTGTACTCCGAGGAATCGCCGCTTACCCAACTCTACTCCTGTTCATGTAAACACGATAATTGGCCTGTTACACTTTGCCCCTCGTATGCCGACCGAGGAAATTTTTTGTCGATAATATGGCGAAAAGCGTGAACCGTAAAGTAAGATTTCTCTTGGAGAGGAAGAAAGAAGATAAGTAGAAGAGAGATAGAAATTGAAGGATTCGATTTGACTCGAGTTACAAGTTACCATTATCTTTTTTTTTTTTTACTTCGTGCAAACGAATATCATCAACCTGAAGGAATTCCATTTATTTAATTTCACGTATATATTTGATTAAAAAATACGTTCATGTGTGTACATTGTTGATATCTGAGATAGATAAAGTACTATAATCCAGTACTATAATGAGAATTGTACAGTTCATATTCGAAAAAGGCTGAAAGTCGATTTTACTAAGAGAATATCGATATGATCGGTAGATAGATAGATCGAGAGGCGTGTATAGTAATTAAGATGAAAATTTATAATCGTATATAGAAATCGAACGAATTCGTTTGGATGACTACAGGGACCATCTATCTTCGAAGCGAATACGAGGACGTTAATGGCGAGGAGTCCGAGCCCTGGCATAAATCTTAGAATCCGGAAAGGAAAACGGCTAAAGCGTTAGAGTTACCACGGGATACGGCGATTCGTTTGCATTAACGCAATATTTCCTTGCCACCTGACCTTCCAACAGAAGAGGATGTCGCCGGGCGAAGCGATATATTGCGAATTAGCGAGGAGTATTATTCGCGCGAGTAATCTTAAGATAGTACTACTGCGGCACCTCCTCCACAACCCTCCAACTCCACCTCTAACTCTACCTCTACCTCCTATTTCCATTTCCATCTCCTTCTTCTGCGAAGAAACGGAATTCTTAAAGGAACGTTTATTATCGTGATACAAGCGTAGTCGTGTAGTCCCGCGTGGAGAAGACACGCTATCGATTATCTTGAGTGCGAAAAGAGCTTTGGTTGGAACTAGCGAAAAGCGTAAGAGATAAAGAGAGAGAGAGAGAGAGAGAGAGAGAGAGAGTATAACTGACTAAGAAACGGCTATTAAATTCTCATTGTCGCCACAAATCCACCTTAGCTCTTTCGTTGCTCCTACTCTCCTCTGATCGATGATGCCACCATGCTAGTAAGTTTCTAACAGTCTAAGCAAAAGAATTACTATGAAATATCGTCATAACTCGTACGCCCTTTCTTCGTAATTATCGCCTGTCGTATTCTGAGTGATTCTTTCGTATGTATATAAGAAAAAAGCGTAAGAGAATGAGAGTGATTTTTCCAACGAACGAAATAATAGATCATTTCGAGGAGGATTTGATAGAGAAAGTGAAAGAGAGAGAGAGAGAGAGAGAGAGAGAGAGAGAGAGATGGAATCATAATCACGGTAAAGAAAAAAGAATGAAAAAGAGAGAAAGAAGAAGGGAGTTTGCTCTCCCGCAGGGAACTAATAACCGGGTTTCGCAGACGTGTCCCATGCACACGCACGCGTCTTCCCCGCGTGCGCTACTCCTCTTCGTTGCTTTCATGACGAGTATCGGCATCAAAAGCAGCAACAACGAGTCGCGGTAGCGAGTTGGCTTGATTCTCTCTCTCTCTCTCTCTCTCTCTCTCTCTCTCTCTCTCTCTCTCTCTCTCTCTCTTCTCTCGAAGGCACGCGTCAACGCAGGTAGCCGATAAACGGATGGCGGCGTTCTTTCGCTGTTATTAGTTTTCTTTTTCGTAACACGCGTCCTGTCAGGGCCAGGAAATAAGAAGTATTCCGTTAGGAGTTACTTTGTCAGCCTTGGCAAAGTGACTTTATAGAGAAAAAGAGAGAGAGAGAGAGAGAGAGAGAGAGCAAGCCGTAGCTCTCCTCTTTTTTTCTCACCCTTATATCTTTTTCTCTTTCTCTCATGTAGCCACTCTTTCTCTGGCAGACTCATTCACCTCGCAGTGATTCTCGAAAAGAAGAAAAGGGGAGATGAAGAGAAAGAGAAAGAAAGGAAAAGAGAGAGAGAGAGAGAACTCGTAAAGGAAGTCGATCGAACAGAAATTGAATGATCGGCTCGGGGGTGGTAGAAAGGGGGTGAGAGGATTCTAGGGCGCTTGATTGTTCATTCAAACAACAATCGTAATTGCGTTACACGCCGCCGAAGAGGCAAAGGGGAACAACAAGTAAAGGGCTGAGATGGGTGGGAGTGGGGTTGGAGAACGATGGGAAAACTCGACGACGTTGTCCTCGGAGTTCCCTTTCTCTCTCTCTCTCTCTCTCTCTCTCTCTCTCTCTCTCTCTCTCTCCCTTTCTTTCTTTCTTTCTTTCTTTCTCTCGACTTTTATTAGGGGGACAAATCGGTCGGTCCCGAGTCCCGACAAGTGGCCACCTCAAAAAAAAGCTTTTTGGATCCCCGTGTGATTCTTTGAGAGCAGCCTGGCACTATGCTAACGTTATTAGGAACGCCAATGTTAAGAGAGCACGTTCCAATTCGATATCGTCCACTTCTTTGGACCTCGTTAACTTTTCTTTTTTGTGATATCGCTAATCGATTTATTTCGATTTATAAAAATCTTCGAAACGTCGAGTTGTCGAGTCATCGGCGTAGCGGTATCTCAAGGTCAAATGAAGGCATGTGGATATTAAATAGGATGAGCAAAATCGCAAATGGCTAAGCTCGATTCTTGAATTATGAGAAGGTTTTAGCTTGGTGAATGGTACTCAACGCTGCCGTATCTCCACGTATCTCTCCACGTACGTACCGATTATATAGCACGCAAAGAGGTCTCGTGCCCGTATCTCCTAGACTAATGCCAAGAATGGACTATGAAGTTGATGGAAAACGATGGAAGGGAGAAGGGGAGAGAAGAGAAGAAGAGGAAAAGAGTCAGAGAGGGAAACTAACGATTTGCTCGGTTAATATTTGTTCAGCTATGTGTTCCTTTTCGAGTCGCCTACTAAATCGAGGTTGACGTATTGTTACTACCTCCGTTGCGATTAACATAATAATGCAAACACAATGACACGGCGGTCTCCGGCCCTGACTGGTGTATGTTTGAGCAGGTGAAAATTTTACCGTGGCCATCGCGGAATTGCGTAGGCGCCCTCCTGCCACTATGTAACCTCTTCTTCCTTCTCCTCCTTCTTCTCTTCCTCTTCCTCCTCCTACCACTCATTCTCATTCGTTTCATCTTCGAGAAGAAGTTATGCCAACTCCCGCATGTCGTTGCATTACAGCGAGACCAATTGTTTTCTAATTCAATTAGTACCGTCTCGTGAATTTTCAGTCTTTCCTTTTTATCTTTTTTTTTTTCTCGGCACGAGCGAGACGTAATTCGCGCGTATAAACTTTCTTTCACACTGAGTCCTCGGCGTAGCTAGTATTGTTGGACCTCGACAAATCTTTATCTCTCGAGGAAGGTCGTTCTATCCATTGACTACTTCCCTTCTTTTTTTCTTTTTTTTTTCAACGAATTTTTTCGCTGATCCTTCTTTTTATTCGATGAGAAACGCGTTGCGTGCTCGTTATCAAAGAGAGACCACAGTTTTTATCTCTCATTGAATTCGTAACGTACACCGGAGATTTCTCATTTCCAGGTAATTAATTTACAATGAGCCGAACGAAAGAGGGGAGCTAATCCTTGTTTTCGAGGGTTACTTACCAGGTCGAACTTCTATCGTACGGTAAAGGGGATGCTTGCTCACTGCAAACAACGACCGCCGAGCATAATTGACTACTCGACTCTCTCTCTCTCTCTCTCTCTCTCTCTCTTTCTGTTTTTTTCTCTCTTTTCCTCTCTCTCTTTCTCTCACGTTAACTCGATCGTCGAAAAATTATTTTATCGATACGAGGGGATACGTATAGAGAAAAATAAAGAGAGAGAAAGGGAGAGAGATTGTGATAACATGATGTTGTATTAACAATCATTCGATAAACATTCGTTTCGATAGAACAAATTTTATCGATGTCAAAATCTTTGTAGGACACAATTTTACGGAAAGTGAATTTTATAAATAAATTACATTTTTTACCAATAAATAAATATTGATAAACGATATATTAATTCGTTTCATTAAAATTTAATCAAGAATGAACGAGTTTGTAGATTCTGTATACTCTTGATATTCATATACGATTCAAAATGTTTTTTCACTTGATATTTTTTGCACTAATAATAATAATAATAATAATAATAAAACTGTCACAGAAGGAAACGCGAAACAAATGAAGAAAATAAGAGTTCGACTTTTTTAGACGAATCCTTTCAATCCCTTTCCCTCTCTTTTTTTTTCTAGGACAATCGTGGAAGGCTATCCCGTATAAAACGGAGAAAACGTTTGCCAAGCATAGATGGCGGGTAACTTAATCGTAAAAAATAATTGCTAGTAGAGGAGACTCGGGGAGAGAAGGTTATGAAGGCGGAGAAGATGAAAAAGAAAAGAGAGCAGCAGAGAAAAAGCTCGCGTACCGGATGCAAGCCGGAAAATGACAATCACTAGGCGCAGGACAGTTTCCTCTGTCTGACGTCAATCTGTGAGAATCAGTTGGATTGCTCGGCGGTGCAATCTGTTAAGGGGGTGACATATCAGAAGGGATGGATAGCCGCCCGGGGCTCGTTCGACCTTCGCTCTAATTTATCGACTCGTCGATGTTCCTCTTAAGGTGTCCATCCTTTCTCAAAATGATGAACGAATCGAGATAATCGATATTTACCATTAACGTTGATCTTATAAGAGAACTGTAGAGCTTATTCTTAAAAAAAAAAGAAGAAGAATAGAACGGAAAATTAAAAACAAAATAAAAATTAAGTTCAAAACGAGTCAGATCGATAATACGTACTTAATTATGGAAATGATAATGATAATGGTAACGATGACGACGATAATGATGATGATGATGATGATGATGATGATGATGATGATGATGATGATGATGATGATGATGATGATGATTATGATGATGACGATGATTATGATGATGACGATGATTATGATGAAGAGAGTAAATAAATTAAAATGCAAAATGATCAAGCACTGTCAAACTTAAGTTATATTACCGGTCGATAGATAATATGCTAAAATAATTATTATTTTCTCTTCGAGGCTAACGAGAAGCGATAATGTCGTTCCTCTGACAACCTTCATTCTCTGTTCCCCCAGTTTTTTTTCTCCACCCTTCGACGAGCTTGTACCACGATAATAATCGACGAGATCTCCCGACAGGTGTCCGCCAAGGACGATTTTACATACGGCACGTCACTCTCGATCTCTTTCCCAACGTCAAACCCAACGAAGGGTTTTTTCGTCCTACGAGAAACATCGGGACTATCGATAAGACGAATAAGGTCTTCACGCAAAATTGGAAAGAGAGTCATCGGCTTCGATATATATATATATATATATATATATATATATATATATATTCGATATATATATATACACACATATATATATACACATATATATCGAAGATCGATCGACAGCGAAAAGATAAAAGAGAAAACGAAAGAAAAAAGCCATACGTAATTATAACTTAATCAAGAAGAAGTTGGATGCTCATTTCTAATTGCCTACGTTATTTGACCTTCGTTTACTTTCAAGCACATTTCGATTATCTCGACGTGAATTATTTTTATTCTCGACGTCTCTCTTTCGATCTCTACTCCTCGACAATTTACATAACAAATCGAATTCAAGTGGATTGGGACAATGTACCAACGAGGTCGTTAATTAATTTAGCGTGTTAATTATCGGAGAAGACTCGATAAGACTGAATGCATTGCGTGTTCTTAATAAACACGTGAGCCTTTCGTTCCATTAGAACATTGTATCGTTTTAGAGCGAATGAAATGAAAAAGCTCGTCGTATGAGATAGCGATTACTTTTATATCCACTGGCAAAAAAAAAAGAAAAAGAGAGAGAGAGAGAGAGAAGCAGTGGTATAAAACATGAAAAGCAAAGGTCGCGTAACAAGAATCTCGAGGCACTAGCCTTCCATTTCAAGTCTGACTCGAACGAACGGGTCTCTCTTGTACCTGTTCTCTCTCTCTCTCTCTCTCTCTCTCTTTCTCTCTCTCTCTCTCTCTCTCACTCACTCACTCTTTCTCTCTCGCAGGTGGAACGTATCTTCCTTCGACGTTCATTGGCTTTGTGGCAGAGATCGGTGCAGCGTGATTTCACCCCCTATGTAGATGGGCACAAGCGAAAGAGCACGAGAGAAAGAAAGAGAAAGAATATTAAAGAGACGGCCGTGTTTCCGTGCTACGCTTTGCAATCCTCTTTCTTTCCTTCGGCAAAGGTCCGAGTCGTTTCTTATTAGTTATTAGTGTACTCGCTCGAGCGCGTGGCAACGGTGGCAGCGAACGAAGAGAAAAAAAAGAAATAAAAAAAAAAGAAAGAAAGGAAGAAAGAAAGAAAGAAAAATAAAGAGAAAAGTATAGAAGAGGATGGAGGAAATAGGAGGCAAACGAAATGGTTTGCAAGCGTGGAGGGAAGAATAGAGACGAAGTCTTGAATGGGGCCTTTGAATTACCGCTGGCTGCTTGTTTTCCATAGACACATAATGTATATACACGGCTGTACGGGCGACTCCAGGTCGGGAACGCAAGAGAGTAGTAGCATGGCTTGCCAAGTAATACATAAGTATAGCCAAGCTCGGCGATACGAGCTTACACAAGCGAATCCGCAAAGTCCATAGATGGAACGAGAGAGAGAGAGAGAGAGAAAGAGTGCGAGAGAAAGAGGATGAGAGAGAGAGAGAGAGAGAGAGAGAAGATGGAGAGGAGGGAGAGTAGGAACAGAAAGAGGGAAGGCGCCAGAACACGGCTACTCGACTGGTATCGTCACCACACCATCATCGCCGTATCACCAAGCAGCACTAGCATCACCACTGCTATCATCCTCTTCTTCTGTCCTTTCTCTCTGTCGCCCGATGTCCCACCTCCACCCTCTTCGACTCACTGAAAGATTCTCTCTCTCTCTTTTACTCACTCTCTTTCTCTCGCCATACGGTATACACCCTGTCGTCTTGTGAAAAGAATAATGTCTCTCTTTGAAACATTAGCAATTCTATGATCGCCACCTTTATTTATATACGGTACGACGACGCAGTTCGCTCCACCTCCACCTCCTTCACCCTATTCGCAGAGAACTCGCGTATGAATATACATATATTGCCATATATATATATATATATATATATATATATATATATATATATATATAGAGAGAGAGAGAGAGAGAGAGAGAGAGGGGTATGTCGTCGTGGAGAGGATGGAAAGAAAATTGTGAGAGACGGACGGGAAAACGGAGGAGGAGGTGAAGTTGGTGGAGGTGGTTTTCTCTGCACCGGTGAAGAAGCAAGAAGAGGGACAGAGATAGAGATAGTTACTGATGTCGTTGTTGGTAGTAGTGGTGATGATGGTTATAGTTTGGTGGTGTGGTAATGGTGGTGTTGATGTTGGTGTTGGTGCTGCTGGTGGTGTTACTACTACTACTACTACTACTGCTGCTGCTGCTGCTGCTGCTGCAAACGCTACCGTTGCCTTGTTACAAAATACTTTAATTAATGACCCCTCGGAACAAATTTACCTTCATTATTAGCACATTCATGCCGCGCGCCTCGACGGCGTTACGTACGTGAGCGCGCGTGTACGTAACACGTGTATTCGAGAGTCACAAAGCCGGCATTGTGCGGGACGCTCATAAAAGGCGCCTGTTCTTGCGCGGGCTTTAAATAATTCAATTCACCGAATGCTTCCACTCCTCCCCCTCTCCTCCTACTTCTTCTTCTCCTCCTCCTCCTCTTCCTTCCAGTCACTGCCAAGCATCGCCTTTTGCCGCTGTTGCTGCTACTGCTGTTACTGCTGCTGCTGTTGCCGATGGCGTTCCTCCTCTTCGTTAGAGGAACTTAAGCGCAAATAGAAAGAGAGAAAGAGAGACAGAGAGAGAGAGAGAGAGAGAGAGAGAAAGAGAGAGAGAGAACGCAACGAGAAAATAAGAGGAAGGAGTCACAGTGCGTAAAGAAAGAGAGGGTGCGATCTTAGTGGACTCTCGCGACCCTCATCGAGCATTTCCTTTCGTTGCAGAAGAAGAACCGTTCCTCTTCCTCTCCCTACTCCTCTTTCTCTCCCTGCTCATCCTCTGTTGAGAAGAGCCAACCATCGGACCCTCGACGCACTACTTGGATCACGATGATCTTATCCACCGCGACACCCATCGCATTCTCGCGTGACACGCGAGAGAAGCCTTCGCTAATTATTCCTCGTGTCGACATGACACGAGCTTAATATTTCATCGTATAACTGTTGGGGATGTAGAGGGGAGGGGGTTAGTCGTACGTGTCCTTAGTATTTCCGGGGGAGTATCTACTTCTTCAATTATATTCTTTTGTACGTCGTTGGGATGAATTTTTTCTCTTTTCTTTTCTCCCTTACTTTTATTAATCAACGAAACCGACTTCTTTATCGTTTAATATTTATGGTAATAATTGAAAAAAAAAAAAAATACTGATCATCTCTTTTACCCCTTATATTACACGTTATAGAAATAAATCGATGGTTTATTTCTTCTCATTCCATTACCTTCCCTATCTTATCCGCACAAAATTCTAGTAACGTAGGACATTACCAGACGCTCCGAATAAATCCATACCGATGAACGTCCATTCTTCGAAGAGCGAGAACACGATAAAGAAACGTAGGTTGGTAGGTAGATACGTGGTGCACGAAGAGACACCGGCCAAGGTACGAAGCGGTCATTAAACGAAGTCCTTTTAAATTACAAGCTGCATCGAGCGGCGAGGTCGAATGTAAAGCGATTACGCGTCGTCCGACGACTTTTTGTCGCACGAGTGAGATTCGGCCAAGTCGATCTCTATCTCCGGAGAAAGAGGTAGCCAACTAAATACATTCTCCCTCTCTACACCTTCTTCCCTCCTTCCCCCCCACTCTACCTCTCTCTCTCTCTCCCTCATTCTCCCTCTTTTCAAAGATCTCGAATCTATCTTCCTATTAGTATAGCAGGATCCTATCCCGCTGTGGAGAAGGGAAAGGGTGGGGATCATGGAGATACTATAAATCACTCCTGTCGATCTTAAAGTATCTATTATTTTAATTGACTTGTCAGAGGTGGACGGTGATTATGGGTTAAGAGGTTGACCCATTGGATCACTATTTCTCTTTCTCTCTCTCTCTCTCTCTCTCTCTCTCTCTCTCTCTCTCTCTCTCTCTTTCTCTCTCACTCTCTCTTTTATTTATATTATTCCTTTTAACGTAACCATATAAAGTTTCCTACTACTCCATAGCGGATACATTCTATCTTGTTTGTTATGCCAAGAGTGAGACGAGCGAATCGGAAGACATTAAAGCGACGCCGACTCGTTTATATCCAGCATAGAGAGAAAGAGAGAGCAAAACTCGCCCGTTTTCTTCGGAAGATGAGAAGAGGGGAAGTTGGTGGGTGGATAGTTGGTAGGTAAAGGAAGAGTTACGAGCCATGGGTGAATCGATGGGGAAGAAAAAGGAAGGCAAACGACGACGACCAAGACGAAGAAACCTCGCATAGCTCGTGAACGCACAATAACTCGTCTGTTCGAACGCTTCGCGCGTTCGAACGCTAGAGTTAATAAAGTGTGTAAAGAGAAAAGACTGGACGCAAGAAAGACCCGTTCCTCGTATCCCAAGCTAATTATTCACGCGTGTTTAAAATGCGAGATTCTTCGTAAGAATCTGACTTTCTTCCTCTGGCATATAGAGATCTTACGTATATAGAGATTTCATCTCGCGTCACACCCATCTATGTCCTACCTATTCTATTTTTTCATTTTGTTAACTTCCCTACGCACGTCCCGCCTCCCCGATTAGTTTCACGTTCTCTCGTTTCATTAAAAGCGAGTAAAAAAAAAGATTTATCATTGACTACAAATAGCTTTAAATTTTTTACATAAAACTCTTTACTCATACTTTCTCGGACTTAAAATTAAACGGAATGAAATTATACGATATGTTGTAAACATTCCAAACGATCTTTCTAAATAAAATTCTATTAAACTAGATCATTTCGTTTCAATAAGGAGTCCGTTAATATATATATATATATATATATATATATATATATATATATATATATATATATATTTATCTATATATATAAAAGGATAGTAACGGAAAAATAACGCCTCGATTACAGTGTATACATTTTCCGGTATCTTGGCTATTGCCGCAAGAAAAAAAACAGAGAAAGAGAGAGAGAGAGAGGGAGAGGGAGAGAGAGTGGGGAGAAGAGCAATGGAAATGAGAGTAGAAAACACGAGGAAGAAAAAGCAGGAGAGAGAGAGAGAGAGAGAGAGAGAGAGAGAGAGAGAGAGAAAGGATAAAGAAGAAGAGAAGAAAGAGGAGGAGGGTGCTCGTACAGGGCTCTAGCCAGACAAACAGCCCCTCGGCCCGAGACGATGCACGAGTCTCCCGGTGCTTTTTACTTCGCTCGTTTCAAGTTTACATTTATGGAGTGATTCCCTTACCCGTTGTCACCGACCGCCTCTCTTTTTTACCCGACTTACCTTATTTTATCTCCCTCTTTCTCTCTCTCTCTCTCTCTCTCTCTCTCTCTCTCTCTCTCTCTCTCTTTTCCCCTTTTGCACTTATATGCAGATGCACAGTCTTCGGTAGACACAGGCACTGGCATCGGTGATTATCGCTACTACCTTGCCATCACCATCTCTCTCTCTCTCTCTCTCTCTCTCTCTCTCTCTCTCTCTCTCACACACACACACTTCTACTCTTACTCTCACTCTTATTTCGTTTTCTTTTCCTTTTTCTCTATGTCCATCCGTCTGTCTCCCTTTCGCCCCATTTAACCAGAACAATGCACCGACGGCGTAAGGACATTAACGTCGCTCCTTTCTTTTTCGACGAGAACTCACCGCAGGTGTTGCGGTTCGATGATAATTGGAAGAGAAACGAGTCCAGAACGACTCTTCTTCTTATTCTTATTCTTATTATTCTTCTTCTTCTTCCTCCTTTTCTTCTTCAACGTCTTTCAGACTCTGAAAGCCAGTAAAAATGCGATTCCAAGCGTTTTAGTCCTTTCGATTTTTCTCCTTCGCTCAAGAGAGGAAGAGATAGAGAAAGGGAAAAAGAGAGAAAGGGAGAGAGAGAGAAAGGGAGAGAGAGAGAGAGAGAGAAAGAGATAGAAGGCAGTCAATCGATAAATTCATACTTGATTTTATTAAACTCGATTATTTTCATGAAAGACTGTAAGGTTTCTAAGTAGCGAGATAAAAAGATGAACGAAGAGTTGGAACAAATGATGCGGAACATTCGGACGTTCGATTTACGCTCGGAATTATACGATTAGCTAGTGCACAGATATACACAAACATGTTACCATGTCAGTAATAGATATGAAACAAAATGGAAAGAGAATTCTCGATTCTTTCCTTATCCAAGTAACTATTATAAATTCTACTACTAATAAATAACGTTAAAAATGAAGAAATTGAGATAACGTTCGACGATATCTACTTTTCGAAAGTTAAAGCGTCCGATCGTATGAAATATATTATTTAGAACACAACAATATTAGGAGACTCTATCGATTATTATCATCGTACGAGAATACTATGTATATATATATATATATATATATATATATATATATATATATATATATATATATCGTCATTTCCATTGCAAGATTGTAATAAATACCAGCATAAAACCTTTCAATGTTTAATTTGAGCGTCAAAGTATGAAAGAAAAAAAAAGAAAAAAAAATAATATAAAAGAGAAAAGAGAAATAAACCAAAGATACTTTATTGTATCTGATATATATATAAAAAAAACTTTGCCAATGCCTTCCGTTAAAATATCTACTGACTATGGTCGATGATACTCTCTCTTCCTTTTTGATAACGTTCGAACGAAGGGAAGGGTGAGAAAGAGGGAGAGAGAGAGAGGGGAAGAGAGAGAGAAGTATTCTTAATGAAACATATCGTAAAGAGGATTATTTATCCGCAGCTATCTGGAATCCACGACAATTCCATCGGTGCGTTCTCTCGTTAAAGTAACGGTCGTTTCCACTTGAGATATTTCCATCGGTTTAACATGTGCCGTTTAGCCGGCAAATGTAGCGTAATGATATTTAATTAAATTGCCAATTGTCGCGGCTACCGATCTCGCCGCTTTTATTTAATGAGAAAAATTATTTTTATTCCAAGGATATTAAGCCCCTCGTCACTCGCCTCGTTTTGCACCGGCGCGCTTACCTGACCACGAAGCGAATGCCACGACGTATAGTTGATAATTGGACGGATACACGTACATACGTACCTCTATGTATCCATATACGAGTATGTATATGTATATGTGTATACGACAGTAAACGACGGAACGTAGAGACGAGCGAATTTCGTCGACATTTGCTCTGCTCCCTCTCCCTCCTGCTCCCGACCTCCCCCCCTCTCTCTTTCTGTTTTCTACGTGTAAACGTACGTTTAACTATCCCCTACCGGTTTTCATATTTTTCATTGGGAACGTTAAGTCGCGATAAAGCTCGTAATAAACGTCGCTCGTTTCAACTCGTAAGGTGAAAAATATCGCACGATGACGTTCTATGTAAGTATCATATCCTAGAAAGGGACGCGTATTGAGAGAAGTTGATGGTAATAACTGAAAGAAGAGAAATATTCGAATAAGCGTTAATTTACGATTTGGGGTTTGTGTCACTGACATTCGTTGATAGTAGAAACGCATAACAGAACTTAGGGATAAAAACAATTAACTACCTTAGATTTTACTTACATACCTTTCTATGGTGGAAAATAAATTAACTGTTCGACGTCGTCCGACTAAATAATCTTTGCTACAGCGAACTATAATTTATTAAACGTCGTCGCCATGGAGAGAGATAGTAACAACACAATAATAATTTTTTGTTGTAGTAATATAGTACTAATAATAATATAATACTATTACTACTACTACTACTACTACTACTACTACTACTACTACTGCTACTACTATTACTGTTACTACTATTAATAATAATAATAATAATAATAATAATAATAATAATAATAATAATAATAATAATAATAATAATAATAATAATCATAATAATAACAACAATTATAATAATTATAATAATTATAATGATAATAATAATATCCTATCTTCGACGTGTCGTCGTGTTTTATTAGAGAAAAAAAATGTAGAATATACGACGACTTCTAATGGTTGAAGTTGTCGGTAGCAACGACTACTTTGTTACATCATTACTCAATGAATTCCCGCGCATTTGACTTTTTTCTTTCTACTTGATCTTTAAACGATGTGTCGCTAAATGTATCGCGAAGAGAGAAAGAGAAAGGGAAAAAGAAAGAGAGAGAGAGAGAGAGAGAGAGAGAGAGAGAGAGAGAAGGGAGAGATAAATAAAGAGAAAAATAAAGTGAAGCAAGCATAAGTAAAAAGAAAAAGATAATATCAACGGATTAGCCATCATTGACTGATCGCTGAGAAAAATGCTCAGGGAAATGGCTTACTTATTGCATCCGGTGAAATTGCTCGATCGTGACGAGACTGCCGGCGAACGGCCGAGTAAAACGTTTCGTTCTGTGAACATCCGACGTGCGCGCCCATCACCTCAATCTCCACCTCCACCTCCATTTCCACCTCCACCACCTCCTCCTCCGCCTTATTCCCCCACTCCCGTTTCCCCTGCTCCTTCTTCTCTTACAGATTCTAACTGGGAAAGCTTATCGTCGTTAAATTAAATCGATCTATTTTTACAATAGCGACTTTCGCTCGTTTACTCATGCGAATTCATTCTATTAATTAATATTTGGAAGGTAACAAATAGAGTCTTTTCTAACCTTAACGAAAGTGAAAGGAGATCTACTTAATTGTTGATTAATATATTATATAGAAATGTTACACGATTCCTTGATAATCAGCAAATTACAATAATATGTATAACGTGATAAAAAATTAAACGTGAGAAAAGAGTGAAAACCCGTCTATATTCCAATTAATAATATTTAGAAGATTAGGTGTGTGTGTGTGTGTGTCTGCGTTGTGTGTATTGAGTTCAGAGAGACTGCCTTTTCAGACTGGTCTCGCACAGACTTAGGGCTGGCAAGTCTCTCTCTGTCTCTGTCTCTGTCTCTCTCTCTCTATCTCTCTCCTTCATTCTTTCTTTCTTTCTCTCAAAGCAAATCTTTTTTTCCTCTCTTCTCTCTTTTTCGAACGGACGGAAGGAAATAAAAGTGTGCCTTGCCTCAACGGAGAGAGTCAGGTTGTCGAGCGGGCTCTTTATTTACTTTATTACAGACTCCGCTAACGGTATCGGTCGCATCTACGTCGGCTCTCTTCTTTTAGTTCCACCCCTTCTCTCTCTCTCTCTCTCTCTCTCTCTCTCTCTCTCTCTCTCTCTCTCTCTTTCTCCCTCTTTCAAACCATCGTTCTTTTTCCCTTTTACGAATTCTTCTATCGATGCCAGGGGAAAAAAGGTAGAGAAGAGAAGAGAGAAAGAGAGAGAGAGAGAGAGAGAAAAGAGTCCGATAATTGCGCGTCCCAAATGGACGGCTATGCGACCATGAGACTCTTTTCGTTTTGAATTTCCAGTAAATACTCCTCTTCCCATTCCGGAATTCTTAATTAACGTTTACATGCACGCAAAGAATAAATAAAGCTAATGATAATTATGTCGAGTCTGACTCGACGCCCTCTGAAATAAACTTATTCGATCGATCGATTCTATGTTCTATTTTTAAAACAATGTCAACAGAGATATTTTAACGATAAAAAAATAACCAACTTGAAAAATATAGGAAGAAAGAAGGAAAGAACAATGGAAGAATTAGAACGGAAATAATACGTATTCGGTTAGACCGAATGGAAAGGGTCATCGAAGCGCACGAAAATGACAGAAAAGATCCTTTTAGACGATCATGGCGATCCATATAATTTCACGCTCGCCCGATCGCGTCTTTAGCTGGAACGAAAATGGTACCGCTAGAAACACATCGTACGAAAGTCAACTCGCTATATTTCTATCTGTATTTTTCTCTCTCTCTCTCTCTCTTTCTCTTTCTCTCTCTTTCTCTCTTTCTTTCTTTCTTTCTTTCTTTCTCTCCTTCTCCCACTCCCATTCTTTGAGCACGCTCGGTTAAACCACCGTAAATTTATTCTCATTGGTCACGGTCCAGGTACCGTCCAGTCTCTCTGTAAGAATGAGAAGAAAGAAGGAGAGAGAGAGAGAGAGAGAGAGAGAGAGAGAGAGAGAGAGAGAGAGGGAGAAGGAAAGAGAAAGAGAGGTGCGTTAACAACGAGCTATCCTCCTTGTTATTGTCTTAAGGTGTCTCGCGCGTGATCGGTCGTCGTCGTAGTCGACGTCGTCGTCCTCGTCGTCGTCTGTGTAGAACGAGAGACCAAGAAAGGAAGGAAGAAATGAACGGACGTAGCGGCGAGTTGCGGCGTTAGAGAGTATGAACGAGAAAAAAAGATAAAGAGAGAAGGAAAAGGCGAGAGAGTGTGGCTTTTGCGCGTAGGTGCCAACAATTTATTGCCCATCGTCGTCGTCGTCCATGGTTACACAAGTTCGTCGTCCGTGTACGTACATACATACGTAGCAAATCTCTATCTATCTCTTTTTCTCTCCTCCCCTCTCTCACTCTCTCTCCATCTCTCTCTTTCTTTTCTTCTTCGTCTTCGTCTTCTTTTAAAGGCCTACGAAATGTTTCATCGTTACTTTCGGGTCCCGATTACCCTACCATTCTTACGATTAGAAGAGGACCCCTTCTCAATCTCCTTACTTCTTTCCTCCCAGGTGATTATAATACGTGAAATTCCTAGGAGCTTAAGCCGTACATGGAGAATGGGATACTTATAGAGAGAGAGAGAGAGAGAGAGAGAGAGAGAGAGTGAGTGAAAGAGGGAGAGAAGAGGACAGAGGAACGTTTCGAAATTCGTGACGATAATTTATATGAGACCCGGCTCCAAAGTCAGGGACAAGTCCAAGCCCTTCGTCACGATAAGATTGGATCGTCGGACGCCTTTACCGTGGATACAGCAGATACTTAAGCACGGGATAACAGCTTCCACAAAAGGTCGGACTCTCGTTCGCGTCCACGTTGGAAGAACCGAGAACGTTCCTTTTAGTCTTGTGAGAAAAGAAGGGGAGCAAGAGAGAAGGTGATGATCGTACCAGGAGTACTATTTTCATCATCATTTTGACAAAACATCAAATTCATGAAATAGAATTGGAACTAATAAATAGACAAAACCAATGCATGAACTTATAAATGAATTCAAATGACGAAGTCAATGATTTAAGACGAGGATGTGAATTTTTTAATTTAACATTATTAAGATTTTCAATTGGACATATTAATTGTCAATATTTTTTTCTTTCGTTTTTTTTTTTTTTTTTTTTTTATTATATTTATGAGAAACGTAAATTCTCAGTTTTTTGAATAAATCTTCAAACTTTTATTTGAATTTTATTTTTTTTTCTTTTTTTTTTCCCTCGAAAATCCAAGGTGTGACCATATCTGAATATCAAACTATTTAGTAATATTATTATATCAATAACGAGAGACACAAACCAGCGATGGTTAAAGATAATGATTGACCAACACGAATTCTATTACGAATTGTACGGAAGAACGTAAATCCTTTTCGGCCTTACGAATTATACAGAGAAAACGAACGAAAGTTTCGATCCAAGACTGTTTATTATATTTATATCCGTCGAATCGAATACGGCGCTTGGAAACCAATAATTATTAATCTATAAGTTAATCAAATCTAAATAGCCGATAATACCGACCAGAAATATCTAGTCAAACTTATGATCAATTTAAATTGACTATAATTCCTTTGGCCTCGTATTAATCGTATTCATTAATGTGACTAGACATTCCCTCGTGACATCGGGATATTATTATAAGTTGGAATAATTAACTTGGAGAATTTACACGAATCTATAAATTAATTATCAAATTCATGATAATAAACTTTTATACTTATCGTCGTTTAATAATCGTTTGATCTCGATGATCATTTCGAACAGATTTTATCATTTTATCGTATTTTATCGTAACGAAAAAGACTAGCGAGTATTTTCTTCTTGGTATCACTGATCTCAATTACAGCACAATGAAAAAAATAGAAAGAGTATGAAAGCAAAGATAGATAAATAGATAGATAGAAAGAGAGAGAGAGAGAGAGAGAGAGAGAGAGAGAAATAGGCAGTCAGAGACTGAATTCAAGATATTTGGTTGAACAAAAGCAGGTCCCTTATAGTCAGAAAAAAGCCAGATCGCGTTTCATAAAGGTATGTATTTATTACTTTCTTGACAAAAAGGGTTTCGCAGTTCAAACGAACTGAACCGAAAAGAAAAACAAAAATCTTTACTTCAACACCTTACTGCGACGATTCAACGATGTTATATGGTAATACCGAACCAAGAAGGCAGAGAGAAAGAGAGAGAGAGAGAGAGAGAGAAAGAAAGAAAGAAAGAAAGAGAGAGAAATAAAGAAAGAAAGAGAGAGAAATAAAGAAAGAAAGAGAGAGAAAAATAGTAGAAATACGTTTTATCACGCAAAAAGAACGTTCGGATCACGAATCGAATCACATCGAATAACAAATCGCTCCGTATCAGTTGATCGCTTGAATTATCTCGTGCTGTCCATTTTTCTTTTCCATCTTTCTCTATACGATTTTATCTTTATCATTTTATTTAATTACACACGCGCGCGCGCACGTATCCGTTTTCGAGAAATACGGAAAAGAATTTTCGAGCGCGATTCGTACGAATTGGATTAAATAAAATACAATAGATCAGAAAATGAATTTTATATAATTATGAAGGAGAAATAAAAAAAAATCGTTAATGGAAAAACATTTACCTTCGTCAATTCGTAATATGTGTAAAATTATTATTAAAAAGTTGGAGATATGGCGGGATACAAGTTCGTTGATTCGTCCATACGATTTGAAACGACGAGAGAACGAACGAGTGTCTCTACTTTACAATTTCATTTATAGCCAATTACATCTCGCGTGAACGATGTCGTAAATTACACTTTTGCGCGATGTCTTATCAATAGCACATAATTCTTGGCGAGGAGCGCATTACAGCCAGGGGAATGTATTCAGGGAGATTTATTAGCCGCGGCACGGTTTCTACCGATCTGGCATCGAGCTCCCGGATCGTCCGTTCTCGTATTAAATCGAAAGTCGGTGAAGCAGAAGACGAAGACGAAGACGAAGGCGAAGACTAAGAGGAAGACGAAGAAGAAGAAGAAGAAGGACACGAGGATTACTTATTTGTCCTTCTCTTTCTGATATGCCTGCCACATTAGGAATGAGAGGTCAAGCATCGATCGACGATTTGATCGGAAACCATGTAGAAACTTCGTGGGAGATCGAGAAGTGTGGACCATTCGCCATGATGCCGTATGTTCCTCTTTGCGAATGTTACAGTCTATTTAATTAGACTCGTCGTTCGTTACGATAGTAAAAGACTAATCCTTGTTACATCTTCCTATCGAATCTCGTATCAATCTTATTTCTTCTTTTTTTTCCAGAATCTCCATTACTTTCTAATCGCTGTGCGATTAGCGAAGAACTCAAAGAGTATACCTATAATAATAATAAATTTAGATGTCTAGTCGGATACTCGATCATCGTCCGATTATTATTAACAGCAATAGCACAGGCATTTGATATTTTACTGACTTTACGAGCGTAGCAGGTACGAATGACGTAACGCTGCAACGATCTCACGCTTTTATCCGTCGAAAGCGATAAAATTGTTCCATCGAAGTACGAACGTACTTTCGAACGTAAAGTAACGCTCTCTTCGAAACACAAGTAGGTACATACGTACGTTGGGAATTACGTCCGGGGTAGTAGGTATTTAAGTACTCGGCTGTAGCTGGTTTATCATAAAGAATAATAAAAGTTTAGCGCCGTAAAGAGTACCGAACGAGCATGATTCTATTACCGTTTCTCTATCCTATCTATGCGTGTATCCACATAAATGCGGATATCTAATTCTACATGTAGGAGTAATTTAACAAATATAAAAAATATAAAAACGTAATAAACGATTCTTGACACTTCACAATTTCACCATTTGTATAATTTCCCATATTCCCAAATATGGCACAATTTACATTTTCCATTAAACCGGTATATACATCTATAATTCTATATCTATAATACTTATTTATATCATCGCGCATACGACGTAGGTACACTATCGTATTTTCTAACTTTCATTATCTACCATTTTATTTATCCTCTAGATACATAGGGGTGTGTACGTATGTACCTACAAGATAACACTAAAGAACACATCGTTCACAATAATACACGCACTTTCCGACTAGGACATTGATTCTCTTGTCCACCATATAGTCGATTTGTAGAGAAGTTGAGAAGTCGGTTGTGGTCCATGGATGCTGCGCGTAATAATCTGGCGATTCGCCGGGCATCTCGTTGACAGCAGCTGGTCTTGTTCCAGCATCGCAGTTCTTCTAATCCCACCTCTTCTTCTTTTTCTTCTCTCTCTCTCTCTCTCTCTCTCTCTCTCTCTCTCTCTCTCTCTCTCTCTCTCTTTCACTCACTCTCTCTTTCTCAATCTCGTTTTATTAGGAAGAGCCCTCTCTTTCTCTATCTATCTGTATATTTATCTCTCTCTCTCTCTCTCTCTCTCTCTCTCTCTCTCTCTCTCTCTCCCTCTCTGTCTTTCTCTTTTCTTTCCTCACCACCGACGTGACTTAAGTCCACCCTGATTTACGCCCGCTCACCTGCTCATCCGTTTCACGAGTGGCCCACTTGCACAAGGAACCTCTTCTCTCTTTCCGGCTGCTCGGCGAGTCTCATGGAGCCCTCGATAATTCTTCCAACCGACTTTATTATCTCGACGGGTGATCAAGATGCGTTTTACCGATCCTTCCTTCGAATCCGTCGAATACCCATCGAGACGTCCATCGAACGACGTTTCTTCCTCGAGTCTCTTCTTTTTTTTTTTTTTCTTCTTTCTCCTTTTTGTTCTTTTTAGATAAAAGTCACGAGATAGCTATTCGATTGTTTATATTTGAAAATAATAGTTCTATTTCTAACGTTTACAAAATTTATGAAATATCATTTCCAATTAAATAAGTCTCTATATATCAAAATGATACAATTTTCTATTTATCATGATTGAGTGAATTTGAAGAGGAGGAAAGAGTAGTAAATACTTGCGAGGAACGGTTCGAGAAATAATTGGAATGCGAAAGGGAGTTAAAGAGCTCGGCGATAGCGTATGAGTCTCGTTTCGCTGGAAAAAGCACGGATTGGTCTTATATCTCGAGTTACTATCGTTAAACGGGCCACGTAAAGCGAGAATAAACAACGAACTCACGCAACTTGCCTTGCAACCAGCTACGATTATCACGCAACCTAATGCCTTCTCATTGTCCTGGCAAGCATTAAACAATTACACTGATAGCCACTTAACGACTTCTGATTAATAACACAACGTTAGCGTGCGTTAACGTGACTACGCGATAACATCACCTTCGTTCCTTCCTGCATCAAAGCGAAGTCTTTACCTTTTTTCTTTAGTTTCACGTTCCGATGATTTCTATTAATTAGATAAGTTATAAGCAATCGATTAGTGTCTGATCTCTTTTCTTTTTTTTTTTATCCAAGTGACATTGTCTTATCAACAATGTCTCGTTTCTTTTATGTAATATATTTAAGATCGAATAGATCACTACGTCGGATGATAATTAATCCAATCATATTATAATCTGATCTTTTGTTAAATATAATCAATTATTTAATACTACGATATATTAAATATATATATATATATAAATTTCTTTCTTTAGAAAAATTATTATTTGTCAATTGAATGATCGTAAATTCGTCAAAAAGAAAAAAAAATAAATGAAATTATCATTCCGTCGATCGTAGATTTCGAATTTCAATCGATTACAACGATCTCTGTCAAAAGACAGTGCATAGTTCAGAATTATACAAATTCACGATAGCTTCGAATCGAACGTTTTACGATCGGGAAGATTTACAGCTCGCAGCTATATAGCGGCACGAAAATAATACGTTTCCCAGCTAAATCCATTCGGAAGGTTCTTCTAGGTAGAAAGGTAATTAGAAAGATGCAACGAGAAACAGCGTCAGTAGGAACAGTGGTAAAAGGACGATGGGTCCATCGAGATGCGTCGAAGGATGTATGCACGAGTCGCACACCTCATTACGATTGATAGATGAACAAAGCTGAATCAAAGAAAAACGATCGTTCAACGTCTTAATTTATATGTTTGCGTAAGAGCCAATTAAAAATGACGGGGCCCCATAGGAGACGCGTAACGGTATAAATTAGTATAAAATGGCGTGGATTAACGAGCGCGACAAAAAGGTAGAAGGTGGGTAGGTACGACACGAGTGTATCTTCAAATCTTTCTCTTCGAGATAAACACACAAAGACATATGTGCTGGAGAGAGAGAGAGAGAGAGAGAGAGAGAGAGAGAGAGAGAGAGAGAGATGATTTTTAGCGACGGGCAAGTAGAAGATAGGGAAGAGGGTAAAGGAAGCCCGTTAATGACCGGTCCATGGACTTCTCGCTCTATTCAAAACCTTGAGCGATCATGAATAGTCAAAACGTCTTCGCGTAAAACGCAAGGAAGTTTATGCATTCGCGACGAGTCATTCGCGCAGAGTCTGGAAAACTTGTTCCTGCCGACGGGGAAGACTTGGTCGGAGACACATCGCGCTAAGTCGTAACGGATCGTAATACAAGGCGCGGTAAGATGCAAATCGATAATGACTTCAGTACCATCGTAAAGACGAAATAATTTGGGGGAGGGGAGAAAAGAGCGAGACGAACAAGAGAGCAACATAAGAGGAGATACGTAAGTTAAGCGGAGAAAATATTCGATACGGTCCTTTATTTATTTTTTCTTTTTCTGGTGAAAATCGTTTATACCTGGCACGTTAGTCGCTTTACACGGAGAGACATTCCATTTCCGCATGAGTGGAGAAAACGATAGAAAGAGAGAGAGAGAGAGAGAGAGAGAGAGAGAGAGAGAGAGAGAGAGAGAGAGAGAGAGAGAGAGAGATTAAGTTTATCGTCTATCGATGAAGTGGATAAGCAGTCAATAGCGTGCGGCGTCGTGAACGACGAGAATACAGGTACTCCTGTGAAATCCATCGGGGGTGTAAAGTGTAAAGTGATCCGCCGTCGAGAGGTCGGTACCGTTCGAACGATAACCTGCCGTTTCGATTAATCGAAAACGAGTTTGTCCGAGCGGAGAAGACAAAACGATGGGTTGGCGAAAGAGAGAGTAAGATAAAATGAAGGAAGGAAAGGGAGAGAGGGAGGGAGAGAAAGAGGGATAGAAAAAAGAGAAAGACTATGGGAATAAAAGGTTTTCGACGGTGTCACGACAAAACGTAGGTACTATGGGGACCAGTCGGAGAGCGTATATACGCATATATCCACGCGTAGAGTTACACACGTAAAAAGAAAGAAAAAAAGAATAAAGAAAGAAAGAAAGAAAGGAAGGAAGGAAGGAAGGAAGGAAGGAAGGAAAGAAGGAAGGAAGAAAGAAAGAAAAAAGAAAGAAAGAAAACTGTTCGCGAGCGGGGGGACTCCTCGGCTGTAAAGTATAAAGCATTAAGCGTTAATCTCGTCGGTGGACAAGATAATGCTCGAAGTCGGCTCCGTGTGAGGAGCCTTTGAGTGGCTATTTATCTCGAGTTTAAATCGATTTGTATGCTAATCCACGAGAGAAATCCGCCTGCGTACATAAAACTGAAGGAGGCCTACAAAACTCAGCCTCCATGAGATTCCAGATATATCCCTGACTAATTAGGCCCACCGCCGCCCTGTGGCCCCTCCTTCCTCTCTTCTTCCTCCCCCCCCCCTCCACCGCTCCTCTCAATCCCACACTACCCCTCTTTCCCCACTTTAAACTTCGTGCCACGACGTCGTTCTTCTTCACCCCCTTTTCGATGATACTCCCGACCTCCCATCCAAGAAAGAAAAAAGAGAGATAGATAGATGGATAGATAAAGAGAGAAAGAGAGAGAGAGAGAGAGAGAACGAAAGAAAAAGAGTGAGAAAGGGAGTCAGATCTCTTTTCACGAGAGAAACCTTTCGTGTTTCCAGTGAACACGGGCCTCACAAGAGAACACACCACGAGGGACGATCTCTTCCAGAGAGAGCGACGCGAGATCCAAAAGAGGGAGAAGGAAGGAAGGATGGACGACGAAACGAGAAGAGCCTGTTTCGTTACGACAATCGTTGTGGTCTCTTCCCTCCTCATCCTTCTACGACTCCTTCTCCTTCTCTGTTTCGTCCCCTCGTCTACCTCTCCTTCTCCACCTGTATTAACTCCACCGACAAATGCCTCGGAATTCCTGGGCCCATATTGCCGCTATAAAGCCTCGTTCTTCGGTAAAGAGCAAAAGAAAAGAGAAAAGCGGCGGCAACCCCTCCTATCTTCTCTCTCTCTCTCCCTCTCTCTCTCTCTCTCTCTCTCTCTCTATGTCTGTTTGTCTGTCTTTCTATCTTTATACTTGTTTTGGAAGATCTCTTTCTTTTCATCGAATAATTGTGATTAACATTCATCGATGCAGAACACAACAATCGATTTTCTCGATATTTCTTCACTCTTGAACGAACGCAATAACCTTTGCAGCCACTAAGATCAATGACCGTTTCATTTACTCGAAAAAATATGCAGGGACACGTGCGTATATATTTGTGTATATATATATATATATATATATATATATATATATATATATATATATATATATATAATATGTATCACATCGATATATAATTTACAACAGATTTTCCTACTGTTTTTTTGGAACCATTTTATTTTGTTATTAAAGATGAAAAAATTATATTGTCGATTATTTCATTAAAGAGGAAAAGGGAGAGAAATAGAGACAGAGAGAAAGATAGAGATAGACGAAAAATAGTAAGAAAGTTTGCTGGTAATACGAAAATTTTCTACGAGCCTAATAGTTTTGTTTTAGTTAGATATGTAGAATCAATCGATCGATCGGTCGATCGAATTATCGATAGATAGATCAAATCAAAATTCTACGAGAATTCCATCTATGAATAATCATATAATAAAATAAATATAAATCCTAGAAAGTATGGACTCGACATCGAAATTACTGAATAAGTTTCGAGAACCTGTTCGCCACCGGGCAGTATATATCCACGCATGACGCAAACGGAGCTCTACGTCTCGTTCTACGTTCGATGCTTATTTTGTATATAACACCTTTCACATTTTCTACGTGTACAAATCACGTTGGCGATACTGTGTGGAAAGTGTAAAAACAAAAAGTTAGAAAAAAGAAAGGACGATGGAGAAAGAGAGACACAGAGAGAGAGAGAGAGAGAGAGAGAGAGAGAGAGAGAGAAATTTTGTTGTGCGTAATCTTAATACTATCAGTATAAATGAAAAGGAATTTACATAATATGATAATTATTTATTGAAATTATTTCTCTGAATTAGCAAAATAGACAAGTTCTTCTTTACAAACGATTCGATTATTTTCAAGTAGGCAAAAGAGACTACTTCGACTACTAAGTATTTCTCAAATAACTCGAATTAAGTTTTCTTAATAAATCGAATTATTAGAAACGCGTGATTGATTTTACCTTCGTCCTCGAAGCCACCCTCATGATAAATTGTTTTCGTATTATACACCGTGGAAATAAAATACGTTCTACGCTAAACAAGGAAAGAACGATTTTCCATTATCTAAGTTTTCCACGTGATCGCAATGTTCATTAATCAGTTACTCATTAAGATCGAATACAAAATGCCTACTTATGATACAACTATCCTGTAATTAATATGTATTGATGCGAATAAATATTGTTTTATGTCCGATGTAATAAGTTTATTTGAATAAACGTAAAATGTGAATTTAAATCGATCGTATTGAAAAGAGTCTTGTAATAAGCGAAAAAAAAAAATTGTAGAGATCACAAAGAATGATCTAAATTCACAATAGTTAGACGGACGAAGAAAAATCAAATACCCTCGACATCTTTTTCTCCGGTTCTCTAGAAAGATAAGATCATACCTTTTGACGAGATCGGATCGAAAAGCGTGATAATAAGCTGGACAAGTAGGTATCTGGCTCGTTCGGACATTGTTCACAAAGGCGAGAGAGCCTGGCCGGATGCCCGGCAGCGATAATAGGGGTTCGGTTTAAACAAAGGACTCTATTAGGCCGAGCGCGCGCCTGCATTTTCCATGCCAAGGCGAACTGGAAGCGAGAGTTCCATACGAAGACGGATTATGCTCCGCAATGAGACAACTCTCATTGTGCTCTCGAAGCAGCTTCCATTCGATAAAACCACCTGTTTCGCAAAAGGTAGACGTTGCGTGGTCTTTAACGTTAGTATAGGTATATATACATATGTGTAGTTCTTTCGTGTGCATTTGTAGACAGTTATAAGCAATAATAAAGATCGCCTGGTGTGAGTACTCTTTCTATTTTTTTTTATTTTTTTTTTTTTTTTTTATTTCGAATTTCCCTTAACACGTGTCTTCTGTTATTCATCTTTCTTTTATCTCATGATAATTAATATCATTATGTAATCGCGATGTTTTTCTTCTTCTTTTATTGGCCAATTCACATAGCGATTAGTCACGCCAAGTATTTTGAATTTTAATTACCAACGATTTAGATTCTTATCCGAGGTTAATTTTTTTTTCTTTTCGTGTCAATATATTTCGTATATATCACCCATTATATATCAATAATATATTTCATTTGAAGAAAAGAAAAAAATAAATAAATAAATAAGAAATAAGATAAGAATTTGAGATATTTAAAAACAAATTGTAAAATTTAATACGATCGTCCGACGTATATCTTCGATGTTATTCTCGTCATCTCGAGATTGAAACTATCGTAGAACACGCGAGAGCGAGTATTCGAATAATAATCTTGCGATCGATTGAAAAGTTTTGCGCAAGAAAAACCGTTCGCCCATACTTACTCGTTCATGCTTTGAAAACAAAGCAACGACGAAGCAAAGAGCGATACGCGCTACGATACGCACGAAATCGACGTTGAGAATCGGCAGAATACGATTAATGGATCGACGATGTTCCTTTTCAAGATAGATAGATAGAGAGAAAGAGAGAGAGAGAGAGAGAATTGATAGAGATCTTTAGCTGGCGGTGGATGGAACGCGCGAATCATCTTCGTTTGAAAAAAATATAGGAATTATCTCTACCCCAAGATCTGAAAATAATGGCGAAACGAAGATATTGTTCTGTAGAATATCGTTGTTATATAAAAGAAAAGAAAAACCGTTTTTCTTCCTAAGCGATTATGTTTCTTTTTCATTCTTTCATATCTATTTTTTCTTCTCTTTATCTTATTCTACCATGCACGGCTCCCGTATTAAAGACACTAAACGTAAAGTAAATACGGCACGCTTTTAAAGCTGAATTTTCGAACGTTTACGAGCTCTTAACGCATCGGAACGATCCGTGGCACGACTTTCCGTTACGCGGCCGAGGAAGGTAACTCAATGCCTTATCGTCAAGAAGGATGCGAAAAAACAAGCGAGGAAGATTTACGACAAGAGAAGTGTACCTGAACCAGAGGTCCGTCCTTCTATCTCTGTCTCTTCTTTTTTATATCCATGTTTCTCCTTTCGAAGGAACGAAGGAGGCAGAGACAGAGAGGGAGAGAGGAAGAGAGAGAGAGAGAGAGAGAGAGAGAGAGAGCGGGGGAAAGAGGAAGAGACAGAGAGAGAGAGAGAGAGGGTGCAACTCGTGTTACAAGGGCTGTAAACTCGCTCTCCTTTGTGACGCAGCGCGTAAAGGGTTTAACCCTTCGTTGGTTCGGCGCGAGGGCCGAGCTTTGCGGCTAAAATCTACGTCGGAGATGTCACCTCGACTTCCTTCTCTCTTACTCCTCCTCCTCCTTCTCTTCTTCTTCTTCTTTCATTTTTTTTCGTAAAATATCCACATATCTATGTACTAAATATATTATTATTATTATTATTATTATTATTATTGTTGTTATTATTATTTCTTTGTCGCGTAACGTGAAAATTTTGTACCATTTTCTCTATTTGCAATTTTACACTTTGGCTAAAGAAAATAAACGAGTAGATCTTATCGATTATGCTTATTATGCTTGTATATAACATAAGTGAAATAGAGAAACTGCTACTTTCATTCGTTCGTTCGATCACTAACATAGTCCTTTCATCGGATATTTCATCGTCTCCTTCGACAGATTTAATAATAAACTTTATCTACCATGAGATCGAGGTATCTCGTTTCCGAACAGATTTAAAAGGACGTTGAGATTCTAGGAAAAGTTCGACAAAAATCCTTAGACATCACAGGAGAGAGCGAATATATCGATAGCCGTTAGGTAGAACCTTTCATCTATCATTAAACATTATCGATGCTAACTGTCGATCGTAAGAAGATAGACGGCCTTAGCTCCTTGCTCTTGGTAATTTTTTTACAAAAGACGAAACGCTAAAAGCCAACGAACGAGAGAGCGAAATAGAGAGGAGAGCTTGCTACGACCACTGAACTTTTAAATCTCCTCAAGATTCTGGAATATGACTTGAAACTCATTAAGCCGCGGGCACCTTACAATAATCCCTGTAAACCTACTCTCTCTCTCTCTCTCTCCCTCTGCCTCTCTCTCTCTCTCTCTCTCTTTCTCTCTCTTTTCCTCCCATTCTTGACCCTAGAATATTCGCAGGTGCATAAAGTATGCGCACGAGACCGAATGAAAAGCGTGAAAAAAGTGCTACGTAAAACGTTATTACTCGTTGCTGGTACCTACCCACCGGCGTTACTACTACTACTACTACTATTACTACTACTACTGCTACTACTACTATTATTACTACTACCACTACCACTACTACGAGCATCAACATCATCATCATTACACTTAACTAACAGTGGCAGCCACAAAGCAACGTAATATACTTGTGCGGCCATTTGTCGTAATTAAAATATTACTTTTCGAGAGCGAACGCACCTTTCTACCTAACGGGCACGTTTAGAAAGATTATATCCTAGATAATTTCTAATAATCTAGAATTTTACTTATAATTAATGAATGATGAATTGTAGAATGTGTCACCTCTATCGATTCATCGATTTTTCTTTACCAAAAAAGAACTTGGTGTGACGTACGTCATTAGCGAAATTGAAATGCGAGACCTTCGATAACGAATTCGAACGAATTTCGTACGCATTTGATTAATCATTGAAGAGGATAAAAAACAATAAAAAAAGAAAGGAATTGAAAGAAGAAAAAAAGAAGGAGAAAAAAAATGAAGCACATGTACATACGTACGAAGTCGATTTCTAAGAAGAACGGTTCCCCCTTCCTTCTCCCTGCTTTTCGAGTGTTCTCGCATATCTCTACGCGTCGGACGTTTTACGATATTCGCCAACGCCGTAAATCGTCGATCGTACCATTGGATTTATGCATCGATATCGGATGCACTTAAGTATACAAATGCGCCCTTAATTGGACTGTCTCCTCCCGTGTGCGCAATATAAAAGCGGCAAGTTCGACTACCGCGCAGTCCCCAAATCATTCCGGACAGTCCGGAATCCTTTTAAGTAAAAAATATCGCTGTTTAAAAGTGGAAGCCTAATCTATTTGGTAAGACATATTATCATCTGAACTATACTTAACTATAACATGTACCTTTAACATTTACCTTCGTTACCTAAGTGAACAGAATGGAAAAAAAGAAAAAAATGTAATTAAAAAAATTATTTTCTTCAATTCGAAAAAATTGTCTCATTCGATAAAATCACGATCGCGTTTGGAATAATAAATTTGTATGATAGGAACAAAAAAAAATGAAAGAAAATCAAATAAAAAAGAAAAAGAAAAAAGGAAGGACGAACGTTAATGATCCTGGAAAGATCTGAAGAGATAACGTAAACGAGTCGCACCTTCGTTTGAAAAAAAAAAAAGACGAGCGAAGTCGTCCACCTCCGCGAAAGTCGAGCGCGAAACGCTTTTGATTTATTACTTCGATACGAGAACGCTCATCTCGTCTATTAGAGTGGCCACTGAGCAACCACGTCCACTCTCGAGCGAGTAACGCGCGAGTAATACCAGCGGGTCTATCGACCGCCCACCGGCATGCTGTCTCTGTCCTGTCTCTGTCTCTCTTTCTCTCTCTCTCTCTCTCTCTTTCTCTATCCATCTATCTATCTGGATATACATACCGTGGAATTCTTAGCCACGTTAGGAACGTATAATTACGAGCTTTGATTAATAATTTATTGCGTCAGGCATACTGATGTATCTTACGAAGAGCAACTGCTGCGTTGCTCTTTTCTCACACTCGTTTTTTCTTATCGGGAGACAATTCACGTGGAGAGTGTTAAAAGAGAGAGAGATAGAGAGAGAGAGAGAGAGAGAGAGAGAGAAGGAGAAAAAATATCGTGGGGGTGAGGAATTCTTATTAACATCCTTGATAGAAACGGTACTTTGTCGCTTTATTATCGGATAGTTATCGGATCGGTATCTTATGCCTATGTGAACGAATAACTCGTATAAAGCAACGTACTTCACTTTATTACTGTAATTAGGTATAAGATATTATATAAAGAATGATTGAAAATGACGAAGAAGTACTAGAAAATTACAACTCGAGCTCGTCTAACTCGTTTTTATCTTATTTTCGAAGTTGGAAAATTCTTGGTGAATTTCAAAAGAATATCATAAGATAGGAAGAAGGATAGAGTGATAGAGAGAAGGAGAGATTTTTTTGATTGGTCGAGGACTACGAGGATCGAGGACGAGTATCGGCGTTACGCTCGATTTAAGCGCGCTCACCGGAAGTCTATAAAAAGCGCGTGTCTCGCCAAACTCTCGAGGGTTACGACGCGGAACGGTATTTTGTTCGAGGCGTTGAGAGCCCACCCTCCGAGTCGAGATCGAACAATGCCAACCAGTTTCATCTTCCTTTCGATGCTCTAACATTTATTATTGAAAAAAAAGATCAAATATAGCAGTGTATTGTACCTTCTTAACAAATAAAGTTCTTCTATTTTGATCATTAATTACTTTTGACAGCTCTAAAATCGAAAGTCGAACGATATTATCTGATCAATGTGATTAACATTGACTTAAAAATATTGCAATTTCTTACCTGGTTTTTCTTCGCCCGAAAGCTCTCGCACGACTCGTTTCCTTTCGACGAGGTCGCGAGAACGAGATGGAAAAAAGGAGAGAAAGATCAACGCGCGCGTTACGTTACAAACGTGACCGAACGACGCTCGCGATATTTTCGCATCCAAGAGAGTAAGAAAGCGGGTGAAGGCGGGCGAACGTTCGCGCGCGATCACATGCGCCCGATAACCGGCGTGTCGGCCTCGGACGATGCTTGTTCCACCCGTGTTGTCTACACACAACACACAACGTCTCTCGCAAGCCGCCGAACGATTATCGACATTCGACAATCGAAGGATTTATCGTTTCGTTTTCGAAGCGCAACTCGGCTTCGAATTTACTGCGAGAAACCACGACCTCTCTCTCTCTCTCTCTCTCTCTCTCTCTCTCTCTCTCTCTCTCATTTTTTTCATTCTCTCTTTGACTGTTGAAAAAGGCGAGGTTAGTTTCTAAAGAACTTGAGAAGATATCGTTGCAATTGTATATAGCCTATGAAATCGTATTATCCCTGTAAGGAACTATTCCATGGTATAACCGTTAGAAAAATTTACTCGATCGAGGACGCCGATACTTCGGTGATCCGAGTCACGTTTAAGTATACCTACCTACCTACCTACCTACCTACGTTTCCTCTTTGAAATGATTTTAACATAGATATATGTATTGGTTGAGAATATGTTATACGTGTACCAGAACACAAACGTAAATTGATCATACTTGAAATTAATTCTATTGCGGAAGATATTTATCTTGTTACTTTATAATTAATTCTTAAACATGTTTTAATCATATCGAAGATTTTTATTTAGATAATCTTACTCAAGTAGATATGTAACTGGCACCTGTATGTCCACCAATCAATTTATCTTCTCATCGATCTCTTTTAATTTTCTCATTGTTTCTCACTACGCGAGAAAATAAAAAAATAAAAAAAAAGCACAAAGAAAGAACAAAAAGCTTGGCATCTCTTATTCTTGGAACACTAGCTCGCGCGAATTCCAAACTCTTCGGCTTGGCATTTCTCGATAATTAGGTGAATCCAGGTATCGTGCCGTAACGATCTTCCTCCCTTTCGTTCGACGATGGCATCGTCCCTTTTGTCGGTTATCGCGCGCGATAAGTTTTAAGAAGAGCCTGGACGAGTTGGATCCGCTACAAGGGAATGCCAGTACGAAAGTCAGATAGAAACGTTTTCTGCTCACTAGAAAAAATGCTTTTACGTTCTCTCGACATTGTACAAATTGCTGGCTTTACTCTCTTCTCGAAATTGTGAGCTCTTTTATTCCTAATTTAATCCATATCTATATACTCTTTTTATTTTTTTATCCAACGTTGGAATGCTCTACCTGAATAAATTAACCTAAGAATACTAAAATAATTCTATAAGATAATGGACTTTATCGAATTGACGAGAGACTTCTCTCTCTAATCTATTATTCAAATAAATATTTGGCCAATAGTAACGTAGAAGATATTAAGTAATAATGTGTAACATTATTCTTAGATCGTGGTTACTCTCGATGGATTAAAATAAAATAAGTATCGATTAATTAATCAATCAAATAAATATTTGTCTTGCTTGAAGACTGATGATATCAAATAAAATATTATTGGTATACCTACAGTTTGTATGAATCAATTCGAAATCTGTAATAGTTATTATCGAATTTCGATGAAAGTCTCGGACTTACCGTCAATTTGAAGAGACGGTTTCCACACGAAGAAAGCGTAGTCGTTCGGTGTTTGAAAGACCGCGCATCGTCATTACGATCGTCAGAGCAATTCGCAATGCGATCGATGACGTTGACGTCGATAATTCCAGAGCGAAATTATCGTTAGTCGTCCTGTTTCGTGACGTTCTTCTCCCCTCGTCTTAGTTTCTCGACAAGTTCGAACAGAGACTCGAATGAACTTCCACAAGCTTAGATCGCGCACGCTCCTTCGTGTTTCTATGTCGATCGAGAGCGCTCGATCGTTCTCCGTATGTAGTAGTGCGCTTTAAATTAGTCGAATAATATCCTTCTTGTTTAGGCACTTTATACGTGTAATAAAAAACGACTCGCTTCCGAAATGACACCACTGTTATCAAACAAGAGAAAGAGTGTGATATATATATATATATATATATATATAAGAAAAAGTGATATTCTACGTTTTCCTTCGAAACAACACTCGCGTCGTTCACATCACTCGTTACACTCTTTATATCCGTGAAATTTGAATGAAAATAAAAAAATCCGCGATCGAGTTAGCGAGGCAAAGATGAAGGATAAGTAAGAAGAAATAAGGTAGAGAACACTGATGCATTCGTCAGGCGAAAAGATCAACAAATTTTTCTCTCTATTCCATGTGTATCCTTCTTCACGTAGCTTAACACGATATTAAGTTTTCGAATAGATCGTTCGATCCTTTTCCTCCTTATAAGTAACAGATAGGGAGAGATGTACAGTAAGCACTACGGAGACAACAACGACAACGACGACGGCGGAGGTTGTAACGGGTCTGTGTGAGAGCGAGCTGGCGTTCCAGAACAATTAACCCCAAAGTCTAATCGATTTAATTAGGCGTCAGCCGTAGTCTCCTTCCGATCGATCCTGCCCTCCTCGTGTCCGTCGGGTCTCGAGTTCTCCTCCTCTTTCTCCCCGTCATCGAGTCGTCCCCCCTTTGATATCCTGACCGACGAGTCGACGTCCTTCTCCGAGACGAAAATAAACCGCGAGAGAAGCGCAACAACCGGTCGCGCGATCCTCCGAAACTCTCGTCGCTCGTTGAAGAGAGTCAACAACGAGGACGTCAACGACGACAACGATGATTCCGGAAGAAAGACCCGTAACACGACACTTCACTGATATATGTAAGTGTATATGTGTGTGTGTTGTGTGTGTGTGTGTGTGTGTGTGTGTGTGTGTGTGTGTGCGCATGTATGTGTGTGTGTATACGTATGCATTTACGTTCTCCAATATCTATCTTTCTTTGATCGATAGATCAATAAAATTACTACAAGTTAAGGTATACGTACACAATTTAAAAAAAAAAAAAAAAGAGAAAACTAAGGATAAAGAAGAAGAATAAAAACAAACAAACAAATAAGAATGTTTCCGGCACGTGTTCACTCGCTCGTATTTTTTTCGCTTGATGTTGTGTTGTTTAGAAGATCCATCATTTGTGTGCACGTGAGATAGAGAAAGAAGTAGAGGGAGAGAGAAAGAGAAAGAAAGAGAGAGAAAGAAGAGGTAAAGATAAAAAGAGAGTTAGATAAGAGAGGGAGGAGGGAGAGAAAATATCGGAAACCCCATCATCCTCTTTGCACGACTTTCCCTCGAGGTCGATACAAGAAGGTGTCAGCAACAGCAACAGCATCAGTAACAGCACAGCAGTTAAGAGAGGACGATAGCTGTCGGCGCTGACGACACGCGTTCACCAAAGAGAGACGAGCACGCGAGGTAGCGCGCGCGCGTGCGCGCGCTGCCGATCGCGAAGCGTGTGCACGAGAAGAACGATGACGGCGCTGACTCCTCGCGTTTTTTTGCGCGTGCGCGAGCCGATTTCTCGCGATTTCCGGCGTACTCGAAAGAAAAAGAAGTATCAGAGGAAGAGGAGAAGGAGGAAAAAGAAGGAGATGAAAAAGAATATAACGAGGAGAAGGATAATGATGATGATGAAGATGATGATGATGTTGACGATGATGAATAATAAATTCCAGTTCTTGGCTTTTAAAACTTAAAAAGCACGCGTGCTCTCACGAAAATCGGTGCGACACGTTCTCTATATTGGGAGACGCGAACCGGCGCGAACGGCCACGAACGATGACAATGATAATGATATAACAATAGCCGTGCGTTCTCCGCTGGTTCAGATCTTACACTGAAGACCAAGGTACACATACACATGTGTGTCGGCCTGGGCCGGCAGGTAGAAGGAGGCAGAGGCCAAGCGCGGTAGGAGGAGGACAAGAAGAAGAAGGAGGAGGAGGAAGAGGAGGAGGAGAAGAATGAGGAGGAGGAGTGGAGTGTGGCTAAGGAAGGAGGGGAGACACACCACGCTCTTGTGCACCGGCCGCGCGCCTACATTGATGTCACACACACGTATACTAGACCCTCTCTCTCTCTCTCTCTCCCCCCTTCTCTCTCTTTCTCTTTCTTACTGACTCACTCACTCACTCACTACTCGATCTACCTTTTTCCCTCGGTGTATTTCACGATCGCGTGGAATCGAGAATGTCTACATGTGTGTGTGTGTGTGTGTGTGTGTGTGTGTGTTGGTCGCGTGCATGTAAGTAAGCCTCTAACTCTATCCTACTCTTTCACATCGAGTACATATATCTACCTCTTTCTCTTGGAGCACGTGTGAGAGGGCTCGTGTGCCTACACGAGAGAAGCAACGCACGCACACGGACGCTAAACTACCTCCTTCTCTCTTCTAACCGGCGACTACTCCATCCGTAGAGACGCCAGGTACATATTCAGCATCGGACGAACAACATCGCCTTGCCCCGCCTCGGCAATGAGCGCGAGCGCGCGAGCTTACATACGATACGATACAACCACAAGGTAGAGCCAGGTAGCGCACAGAACTGAAGGGATCTTTTAAAAGGTATAGGCGTATCTGTGTGTATGAGTGTGTGTGTTGAGATAGTCGCGAAGAAGAAGAAGACGATGAAAGGATGAGGTGGGGAGGAACAGTGAGAAAGAGAGAGAAGGAGAGAGAGAGAGAGAGAGAGAGAGAGAAAGAGAGAGAGTGAGATGCTCTGCTGCTGCACGGAAGAAGCTGTGAGAGAGGAGAGGAGACAAGAGAGATGAAGAAAGAAAGGTTGTTGAGACTAGCCACTGGCGAAGCGAGATAGCAAATGAAAGAAAGAGAGAAGAGAGAAAGAGCCTAAAGTCCTGGTAGAGGGGTATCCATTGCTGCTGCTGCTGCTGCTGCTGCTGCCGATGCTGATGCTGCGGCTGCTACTCATGGTGCTGCTTCTGCTGCTGTTGCTGCCGTTGCTGTTTAAGCCGCGAGTACGCACGCTTTAAGGCGGTCGCGCTAGTATTATCTCTCTCTCTCTCTCCCTCCTACCTTCCCTCCCCACCTCTTTCTCATACCCTTACGGACTCCTGTCCATCCCGTAGCTCCAAACCTTCTTCTTCTTGCTCTTCTTCTTGCGCTTCTTCCTCCACCGTCTCCTTCCTCCAGGCATGAGAGAGCAAGAACGAACCGATCGCTCCCGAGTTGCATTCATTCAGTTCGTGTCTCATGATAGGTAGGTAGGTACCTGTGATCGCTCAGCTTTATAATGAATCAACTTCCTGAAAATCGATCTTTTCTTGATACCGACTCGACATTGTCTTTGCATTTTTCTAGTTTATCGTCCTACTTTGGTATCGTCCCTTCTCTGTTCGATAATTTTATCGAAAGATCGATAGGATGAAAATTATCTGATCCTAAATGTTTGAAATGAAGATGAGATATTATGAATGAGGTCGAGATAAGTAGTTCGTGCGTTTCGTGTTAATACACGTGTACTCTAAAATCTATTCTAAATCGTATCCGCGATCATGACCGTTCGATCGAACTTTCTTCACGCTCATCTACATCCTTTAATAATTACTAATTGCAGAGACTCATGCTTCTAGGAACGAGAAGCGATCAATGGGAATCGCTGCCACCGGCAATTAATATATTAAGCTTATACGTATGTAGCTCGTGTTCCTTTCGCTAGCTGCCTATCGTCGCGATTACACGGTATATACGGCGTCGTAAATAACGTCCACTCGAATAGCGCTCGTCTTTCGAGAAATGTCTTCTTTCTATAATGGCCGACGCCGGGGGATTATAAATTTTGCTCGCTCGATCGAGCTTCGGAGAAACTCAATGCGTTAATGTTATGCCTGACGGCTCCTATTTCTTTAACTCAAACACATTATAAACGAATAGATTTCATTGTATATTCGATAATTTGAAGAAATATATGAAAATAAATGTACTTGAATGTAAATAAAGACTATTTTTTGTTTATCCAAAATATCTAATGACTATGATATACCATTACATAAATCGAATTACCCAACGTCGCAAGGGGGCTATTGCACAACTGTATTTGCCTGTCTCGATCGTGCCAAAGTGATTTGTTTGTACGCAATTTAGAACATCTGCGCGTATGGCCTTCATGGGCTGATTCGTAACTATATATCGAAGATAATAAGCATGCCACGCACCTTACAACGACGAGGAAAATTGCGAAGAAATTATACAGTTTATCTTTTCTCTCTCTCTCTCTCTCTCTCTCTCTCTCTCTCTTTCTCTCGTTCGCTCTCCTTAAATTATACAAACAAGTTTTGACGTATTGAAAGAAACAAAAAAAGAAAAAGGAAAAGAGAACAAGAAAAAAGAAAAGAAAATAAAACATACAACAAAAATATAATAAAAAGGGACAAGGTGAAAGAGACAAAAAATGTCATGAAGACGAAAGAAGAAAAGCAAATAAAATAAAATAAAAAGAAAGAAAGAAAGAAACGGAATGCGTTTGATTTATCGTTCTCCTCCTTCACCTCCTCCAACGTCCTCGCGAACGAGCAATCAGTTGCGCCAAGCAGCGTTCCAATTTTGACTTCCACCAGAACGCATAATGAATCGATATGCAAATTCGCGAATAGGGATCATAACTCATTCGTGCGCTATCGCGTTCTCGCGCGAACTCGATCGAGAGGAGAGAAGGGGAGAGAAGTAGAATTCGCTGCTTATGCGAAGAGACGTGTACGTAGGTACATAAGTCGTTACGACGACGACGACGAAGACGCCTTGCGACTTGGCAGACCAGCCTGACCGTAGTCAAAGATAAGAATACCGAACGAAGGGAACTCGAACGAGGAGGACCGAAGACTGCGTTGCAATTACAAGTGCACGAGTAGAGAAGAGAAGTCACTCACCACATACATACATGCATACAAGCACACGCGCGTTCATTCTCATGCGTGTAACTTATAAGAAAACTTTGTTTATTTTTTGTTATGCGAGATTAAAAAATACAAAGAGCATATATGCATGAGAGAGAGAGAGAGAGAGAGAGAGAGAGAGAGAGAGAGACAGAGAGGGAGAGAGAGAGGACGAATCAAAGTGACATGAAATATGCGAGTCTTGTTCGCATAAAAGTACCGGCCCACCGTCGTCCCTGTTAAACGTCGAGTCTCGTTCGCGTGCGAAGCCCACTCGCAGACGACTTTCTTGACGGAGGAGACTGTTCGTTGTTTGTGCACCAAGGATTTCAGATGTCGGTTAGCACGTTCGCCTCGAAAAGAGAGTACCTACGATACTTTTTACAGCGAAGAAAAACGATGGATCGTCCTGGATTATCGAGATTGGACGATGCCGTTTTTGGTAATACGAAGTAATTTCGAGAACTGGTCTTGAACGAGCTTGTCTCGTAATTAATGAACTATGATTAACGTATGATACCCGAGGTAATCATTGATCGATATCGATAAAAGAGATGAAATAAATCCTCATTAATACCAAATTAAAGATAATTTTCTTTTAACGAGGATTGTTTTCTTAAGATCGAGAAGAGAAGAGGATCGATATTTCAGGTGGACTCTTGAATGTTTAGCAGGTCGTCCTTCGTGCTGGCAGTAGCTCATTGAGTATCGTGCAGGTGGGAAGGGCCGAGAACTACCGTGTAAGTGCGTATCGAGGGTACGAACCCGTATATCTTTCGAGCGTGCGAGACGACATACGCAGAGGAGGCGTTGCTCGGCTGCTTCTCGAAGGACACTACTCACTATCCAACGCACGATCCCGAAGAGAGCGGCGGATCGTTCGGGGGCGGATTTATCGCGTGCCACTCGGACATTAACGGTCCAAAGTGTCAAGGGCAACTGAGCCTGTTACGCCGAGGATGCTCCACGTTCTATCAGACTTCACGTATATACAAGAGTGACTGGTAGAGAGCTCGGGAAGATGAGAAGGAAGAGGAAGAGGATGGGAGGAGGAAGAGTGAAGAGAGGATCGTTCGATGTTAAGAGAAAGCAAGAGAGAAAGAGAGAGAGAAAGAGAGAGAGAGAGAGAGAGAGAGAGAGAGGTGTGCAGCCAGGTAGAAAGAGGTAAAGACAAGACTATAGGATGGACCGGGCAAAGGCGAAAGGCGAAAGGAGGATAGAGAGAGGTAGGTGCGAAAGGGTTCGTTCGAAAAGCACGCTAGCCGTGTCCATCGAGCGTAGATACGCCAGTGTCGACCGCATCGATAATTCGATGAAGTGTCCTCGCATTACCCTATTGATTGCTCCATTGTCCACGCGACGCTTCTCGAACGACGTTCTCGAGAAGACGACGACGATGACGGCAAGGACGCTTTCGACCCTTGCTCGCCTCATTCCACGCTTTACTTCCTGTTCCTTCGTCTAACGAGACACCGAGCGATTTGCTTCGACGCGTTCGACGGACTCTACGATCGCAAAACCTTCTCTCTCTCTCTCTCTCTCTCTCTCTCTCTATTTCTGTCTTTCTCAATCTACCCCACTCTCACTTACACAGAGTTGCAGCAGCAACAGCAACAGCAGCAGATAGACGCACACGGTCTCACTCTTGAGACTCACGACCGATCGATCCTATGATTTATGGCGAAAGTTCTTCGGTCGGAGCCGTAACTCGTCGCTGTTCGATCGTTAGTTAATGCCTGTGTTGTATCCTCTTGAAACGTTTTTTACACGAAGCTTACAATACCAACGGAACGCGCGGTGGTCCTCTCTCTCTCTCTCTCTCTCTCTCTCTCTCTATTTATCTATCTTTCTTTTTTGTTGTCTCGTTCTTACGACACTGAGCTTTCCCATCGATTTAAAAACATTCTATAGATACATAGATATCTATTTATAACAATTTATATAATACAATAAATATATGAAAATAAATACGTGGAATAGTATTAGTAGCCGATATATTTCATTTACTTATTTGATTTCTTCAAAAAAGATAAGACAAGTAAGTGGTAATATATAAAAGAAACAAATGAAAAAAACAAGGAAGAAAAGAAAAGAAAAGAAAAAAAGTTGTGATCGCATATATATTTGTATTTTTATTTTATATTTATAGGATATCCCCATTTGACATATTGTTAGTCGCACGTGCCAAACCCATCGAGAGATGCAATACCAATCGAATAAGATAGGAAAAGAGAAAACGGGATTGGAGATCACGCGACCGAGACGTGAATTCACGTTCGCGTTAATCAAGATCGCGCCAAAGTTCAATTAACGCGGGCAATTACTCGCGCTTCCCCCTTTTCAATGGATTTACTACGTTCCGTGAGCGAAGCTCGATACATTGGATTTCTTCTCGGGCTTGATCGTAAAAGAAAGAGAGAGAGAGAGAGAGATAGAGAGAGAGAGAGCAAGAGAAAGGGAGAGAGAGATATAGAAAGGAGACACGAGGAAAGAGATCGTTGGATGAACATCGGCCTCCTAATCTTCATATATCAACGACGCGCGAGCACGCGGACGGATCTCTCGTGAAATCGACGATCGATTATACCGAAGGAGGGCCTTGAAAGAGGAAGAGGTGGAAAGGAATGGAGAAGGAAGAAAGGAGCGTGTAGAGAAAGAAAAAGAGAGAAAGAGTGAGATAGCCTTCGCTGCATGCCTGAATCCTAATTGAATCGTCAGGATGCTCTCGACTACCGGAACCCTTCTTGGGATACCGACTGCTGACATCAAGAATGTGACAGACGATCGGGCGTCTGCTCACTGTTCTTTTCTCTCTCCTTCTCTCCCTCTGTCTCTCTCTCTCTCTCTCTCTCTCTCTCTCTCTCTTTCTTTTTTTATCTTTCTTTTTGCATTGGTCCTTCTCTCTTTCTCTTTTATTCACCTACCGAGAAGATACACGATTTACGAAAAGCGATCTAGCCAACCGAATCAATCACCGATCGAAGCCATGGACAAACGATAGAAAAGTGGATCGAGTCCCACACGAACGACATAATAATTTAGAGGATGTGTCGGACAACGAGGACGAGAGAGAGAGAGAGAGAAAGAGAGAAAGAGAGAGAGAGAGAGAGAGAGAGAGAGAGAGTGAGAGAAAGAGACTGTTCGGTTGCTTCTCTCCGTTGACATAATACGAAGTCAGCCTTGCCATTCGAAGCGAATAATCGTTGGATAATGGTAGCTTAAAGCGTTGGACTTATGCCGAGCGTGAATGAATTATTCAGTGTCAGAGATTCTTAAGTAAATCGTAAGTTTACTTATAGAAGATGTATCATTTGTCGGAAGTTTCGCTTGGAAGTCTTTTAATGATTTTTGTTAGATACAATGGTGCTTCGTTAACGTGCCGCGAATGAGTAATTATTTAAAGAAGAAAAAAGGTAAGTGACGTTGTTCTCAAGCTAGAAACGAAGAGATAGAGAGATAGATAGATAGATAGAGAGAAAGAGAGAGAGAGGGAGAGAGAGGGAGAGAGAAGGAGGGAGAGTGAGAGTGAGATTATTTTCGTCTCGAGCGTGAACTTTGTCGCTCGCGCGAACAAGAACTTTGTGACGTTACGAGCGTGTGTAGTCCAAAGAAGCTGCGCTTGCCATAAATTGCATAACCCCCAGTTGCTCTGACCTATACCGACAAATTTCAATAGAATTGTTTAATGAGACGTGAGCTTGAACCGCAACGGCGGCCCAGGAAAGACCACTTTGTCGTAGGTAAGCGCAGTACACGTTAGATACGTGTTACCTGCATCGTTTAGCTTAACTTAACTGAATCAAATTAGTAACTAAAGCAGTTTAGATCGTATCGTCGATGGTGTGAGTCCATGAAACGCTTTTCAATATACTTCACAGTCGGATCAGTGAGCCGTGTTGGACATATAATCCCCCGTCAAGGTTGCTCTTGGACGATTGAAACTTTCTCGTGTGCGAAGAAAAACGAAGAAAAAGATCATTGTTTTATCCGTCAATATCAATTCTTTTTTTTTTTCTTTCTTTCTTTCTTTTTTATTTTCTCTTTTTTTATCGACATTTCGAAATCAAGAATGACAGAAGCGTTGTACTGTATTTTATTTATTCGTGTGGGCGATTATGAAATCCGACAAAAAAAAAGAATCGAAATAGTTCGCAGTATCTAAGAAAATCCTTCGAGATCGAGACAACGAAATCTCCTCCCTTTCTTTCTCTCTCTCTCTCTCTCTCTCTCTCTCAAACACACACACACACACACACCATTCTTTACGCAGTTTCACGAAGTAAGCGGATAAACGCTGTGCGTACCATCCTAAAGCCGTGCGTTCTGGCTGTAGTGTTGCCTTTGGAGAGACCGTGGGCGGGGCACGGCGTGCCATTCTATTTCAGCTCAGCTTTCATTCATAACTCGGCTTTTTAATAGCTTGCCGCAGCGCCTCTGGCGACGGTCTTGTGGGTTAGAGACTTCGACTCCTAACTTTTCTTTCTCTTTCTCTTTCTCTCTCTCTCTCTCTCTATCTATCTCTCTTTCTCTCTCTCTCTCTCTCTCTCTCTCTCTCTCTCTCTATCTATCTTTCCCTCTCTTTTCAGCATTGACTTGGAAGATGCACGTTCTTAAATTTCGATTCTTTCTAATAAAATGGATAGTAAAAGATCTACTATATTTAAAACAAATTTTTGCTTGGATAGCTTATCTATATACATATATTTCATTCCCTTCGAAATATGTCGCGCAGGTATTCAGAGTATATAGGATAGTACTTGGAAGATCGACTGAATATTTCAAAGAAGAACATCTTCGCCAGAAAAGATAGCTATACCAAGATTCTCTCTCTCTCTCTCTCTTTCTCTCTCTCTCTCTCTCTCTCTCTCTTTCTCTTTTTCTCTTCGTAGAATACGTCGACGTGCTTATATGTATTTCGGTGAAATCGTGTCGCCATATTCTGTCGTATCATGTGGAAGTCTTCACGTTATGGAAGGACTGAAAATCGAGAAACAAGATGTAAAAATGGTCGACTGTGATAAATTCGCGATATCGATCGATGACGCCCGTAATCTTCGCGAGTTTCCTCCCATACTAGGCTCGCGACCGGTATTATATCGAGACGTAGATATACGCACAGATACCGGTATTCGCTCGATTTAATAACTAGCTTTTCTCCTTGCTCCGTCACAACCTCCACCCTCTCTCTCTCTCTCTCTCTCTCTCTCTCTCCCTCTCTCTCTCTACCTTCTCTCTCTTTCTCTCTCTTTCTCTTCATTCCCTTCTCCTCTGCCTTCCACCATTTCTTAATTAACAGCGTACAACACCGGTCGTTTCCTACGTAGAGAAACTCGTTACATTCATTACCTTTTTTCCGCAATTTCGCGCAAATTCATTACAGTATGCTCGATCATTCTCATCGGCGCAATTCGAAAGTTATGCACATGGCTACCGAGATATTTCGATTTTTCACATATTATTACATATACATGGTGCACTTATAATTTAAGTATTTTAATATTTATCCATCGCCTAAAAAAATTAAATATCAGCATTTGTCTTTCGCAATGTTTTACAAGATCGTAGGTATTATTTCTTTACTATAATTTATAAAATAATATATATATATATATACATATATATATATATATATATATATATATATATATATATATAAATTTGATTATATTCGGAACCATTCCATAAACTTTTGTCCCATCGAAAAAAAAAACCAACTGTCCGTCGAACCAGAAAAGAATCCTTTTTCCCCTTTCCTCTCCGTTCTTCCTCACACATCTTCGTGCGACTTTAGAGGCAAGCGTTCCCTTCGTAAGCCGATTAATCCTATCGGCCGTATCTTGCGGCGTAAAACTCGCGACATGGAAAGCCTTGACGCGTGTATATGCCGGTACGAGAAGGAGATTGGAGAAGAGAAGAGAAGAGAAGAGAAGGAAGAGAAGAGAAAAGAAGAGGCCTTTTGGAGTCCTTACGTCGTCCTTACGAACGATCCTTTTCTTCTGTCTTTCTCTATCTTCTTCGAAAAGATGTGAATACCATGCGATAGGAGAATAAGCCGAACAAAAGCGTGGAAGAAGGAGAAAATGTGAGGAAAGAAAGAAAGAAAGACAGACGAAGAGACAAGGAGACAGAGAGAGAGAGAGAGAGAGGGAGAGAAAGAGAGAGAGAAAGAAAGAAAGAGAGAGAGAGAGAGAGAGAGAGAGAGAGAGAGAGAGAGAGAAAGAATGAGGAGGAGGAAGAGATGAGGGCGATGCCACGAGGCTTATAAATAGACACGCGGATAATCACTCAGGATTTATGGTAACCACGGATTATCAAGTTGTACAACGGGGTATATTTCATATCCGCGACGTTACCTTATTTCAATGGCGGAATACCTGTTCTCTCCGCTGCGTTACAAACTACATTGGCGCTCTTCTCTCTTCGTGGTACGGGCGACTCCTCGCCAGATTCGTGTTGTTGTGCTTTTGCACACACTACGATCTCGAGAGGAGGCGTCTACGCGTGTCTCTTTCGTCTTCCTTTTTCTTTATTGTATTTCTCTCTCTCTCTCTCTCTCTCTCTCTCTCTCTCTCTCTCTCTTTCTCACTTTCTATCTCTCTCTCACTTTTCTCAATCTTCCTTCCGAGCTCTTGACCTTAAAATTATTCCCACGTCCGAACGTCTCCCATCGTTGCTGGAAAAGATTTTTCCAAGTAAACGATCGTCTAACCGATCACTGATTCTACCTTCGATAATATTCGTCACGGAGATTAAAAATTAGGATTGGGAAAGCAAAGAAGGGAGAGAGAGAGAGAGAAGGGAGAGAGAGAGAAAGAGAGAGAAAAGGGAGAGAGAGAGAGAAAGAGTGAGAGAGAGAGAGAAGGGAGAGAGAGAGTGAGAGAGTGAGAAAAAGAATAAAAAATACTGGTCTATCGAATTTGATTTTTTTTTTTCTATTAAATTTATCGTTGACTTTACGAACAAGATCTTTTGAAAAGCAATCAAAATCGTTGTAGATATAAGCGAATCGAACATTACGTTCGTTTTATTTAGCAACGTCAAATTCAATTTTTCCTTTGATGAAAATAAATGTTAAAAGCTATAAAAATTAACCAATCGAAGAACCACATTCATACGTTATCGAGATAAACACAAGTTTAATTAACGTAAGAGAAAACCTCGCGGATTTCATTATATCCCGATATAAGTAAATACTAAATACGATTGATCGAGTCTAAAGTAAATTTACGATTTCGATGGATTCCCGATTTGCTAATGGAAACTCATCAAGCTGGTAAACTTTTCCATGAAACGAAACGCGTACACCTCGGACACGCTTCGGGCCTCGAAACGATGAAATATTATCGGAAAAGGAGTTTGCGGTTGACGGGAACGTGTCGATCGTACCAAATCGAATGATACCTCGAATTCATACACATATACATACATGTAGGTATATACAACATACGTTCAAACCACATACACATATACACATCATACATCATACATCATACATACATACATACATCCATACGTACGTACGTACGTACATCATACATACTCTCTTTCTTTTTCTCTTTCACAAGATTCATTTGCACCACGATCGGTGCTCTTCCTCGCGTTCGCTCGTTCGCGGCAATTACGAGCTTGCTCTCGAAAAGAAACGAGCCTTTGAGAAGGCTTGAGACTTCGTTGTCGGCGGCAACGAACCGACAGAGGCATTGCGTGTACGTCCGATAATATCGGTGAGATGTAACAATAGAGGCAAGAAGAAGACTCTTCCCTCTTTCTTACGTTACTCACTATCTCTTTCTCTCTTATTCTCTCTCTCTCTCTCTCTCTCTCTCTCTCTCTCTCACGCATCACACACCAAACACACACATACACATATGCACGCGCACGCACGCGTACACTACAAACGTATATATCTCTCTTTCTCTCTCACTTTTTCATTCTCATCCTGCTTTCCCCTTCTCCCTTCATCGAAATATTCCCACAAGCATCGAGGCTTGTACACATACGGCACGGATTAACGCACCAACAGGGCTTCCCATTGTCAAAGAGATGCTCACACATGCTTGCACACAGACGCACGTTCGCGTTCACCGCGGCTCCACAATACCCCAATATTCCTCAATCTAAAACGGTCCGCTGCCGCGGCGTCTTTCTATGCGATTGTTAAACGGGTAGCCCATTATGCAGTTCTCTGTCGGAGACCCTCTTCTTCCTCCTCCTACTCCTCCCTCTCATCCTCTTGCACTTTTTCCTCTTCTTGCTTCTCGTATGTATGTGTGTGTGTGGTGTATATACATATCATATATAATATATATATATTATATATATTTTATATATATATATATATATATATATATATATATGATGTATATATGTATGTAGGTAAAGTACCTTTACTTGGATTGGATTACTATCAATTTTCACAAACCTTCAAGGAAAAAACTAAAAATGTATTCTGCTTCCTGATTATAATAAAGTAATTCTGGAATTCTATAAAACGTAACAAAAATATCTTCAAATGAAGAAAACTAAAAAATCTTCTTATTAAATATAAAGATCATTAACAATGCGTTAAAAAATATTTTAAAAAAATGTAAAACTAATGAAAGAAATTAATCGATATAGTAGGACTTTCTCGATCTCTTGATCTTATCGCTATTCTGGCAAGGAGAAAAGTATGTACGTGAACTCTCTTTGAAGAGTCCTGACTCGGACAAGGCGTAAGATCGTCGTCGTAAACGGGCGTGCAGATTGAAAAGCTTTTTAACGTGCACCGTTACGCATCCCAATGAACAACGTAAGGTGTAAGACGAACGATTCGCGACCTGCGACCTCGAATTTCAAGGTACAGCAAGCTTTTGCATTGTCTATCGTTATACCGTGACGTAAGTGGCTGCTACCGTGTCGATCTTAAAGGTTTAAAAGGTTATATACCAGATACGTTAGCTCGGTTTAATCGATGAAACTCCTTATTAATAAAAAAAGTTGTTAATTTTTTGGATTATAAAATTAATTTGAATCACAAGAAATACATAAAAAAAAGAATCAAGTAAGTACATCGAACAGATGATGATCTCTATTCTGAGAGACATCTTTGTCATGTGGTAATATCCAGACGAAATAAATCATATCGATTTACTCGAAAGATATGCCGATAAGAATAACTTTATATTAATTCCTATCTATATTAGCTATTAGCGTTCGTCTCGAAGCTCGCGTCGATGAAACGCAAACTCTCTCTCTTTCTCTCTCTCTCTCTCTCCTCTCTCCCTCTAAAAAAAAAGAAAAAAGAGATGAAAAAAAAGAAATTAGAATTAAACTTCATCTCGTGCAGAGAATGGAAATAAAATACACGATAAATTCGTAGCGTCTATTTCGTTTTTTTGAACGAAGGGTAGGGAAAAAAAAGAAAGGAGATCATTCGAGGGTATATTGAAAGGTTCGAACGCGTGCAATGGAAATTTGTCGTTTAGCGATGAAAAAAGAAGGTAAAAAAATAAAGGAAAAGAAAATGTCTATATATGTATATATATATATATATATATATATATATATATATATATATTCTTTTTTTCTTTATATATATATATATAGCAGTTCGGCTCAATGCAAAAGCGACTTTGTTTCTGTAGCTATCGACCAATAAACGCGATCCTACCGCACCATCGACACAGTCATTAGTCGCTTGCGGCGCACGCAGCAAAGTCGCCTACGGAATTTAAATCCGCGAACGAGGAGAACTCCGAGCCGATAAGCGAACGAGTCGAGATTGTTGACGAATCATTGCGATTCTCATTGGTAGCTCGATTCCATGTCTCTTTCTCTCTCTCTCTCTCTTTCTCTTTCTTTCTAGTCTTCCATCTATTCGTCGTCTTTTTTCTTTACTGACTCTCTTTCTGCCTTTCGTACTCCCTCTACCAATCGTAATTGCATCATCGACGGTTTAATTTTTAACGCGGAGAGCTAATGGATCGCAGTGGTTAATGATCTCTCTCTCTCTCTCTCTCTCTCTCTCTCTCTCTCCCTCTCTCTCGCTATTTTCTTTCCTTGAAACAGAAAAAGAAGAAATAGAAAGAGAAATTAACGTGAAAAAAACTGCGAGACGGATCAAAGCGAACGCTTTGGCTCGGACAAGTATATATGCATCTGTTAAGTACATATCGTACGGACATCAACATACGTACGTACGTATACGTGTAGCTTTTCGATCGAGATGCGATACGAGTTGCGTGTCGATCGTGTAACACAAGCTTTATAGTCGCCGCAAAGGAAGAGAAAGAGAACTAGAAAGAAAAAGAGAGATAGAGATAGAGATAGAGAAAGAGAACTAGAAAGAAAAAGAGAGATAGAGATAGAGATAGAGATAGAGAGAGAGAGAGAGAGAGAGAGAGAAATCGTAGTCTAAAAACAAAGATACGAATTACCGTGTAAGCGAAACGATTTGCTACGATCGAGTTTTCCTCGATGTTCGGCGACGATCAAGTATTACAATGTTACGACGAGAGAATACGAGAGCTTCGCGGCCGATATTATGCAACTTGTCGTCGTATGCTTATGCTTATACTAATGAGATCGATGATCATTACGCCTTTCGAAAGTCGACCGTTTGCGCGCGAACACATTGATCAATTGTATAAATTATTTTCGACCTTATAAGAGACTTTTTGCGCTTCGCTGATCAAAGATATTCCTCTTTTTTCTCTTACGTTTGAGGCGTATTATTTTATGTCTAAATGAAACGTTAAACACATTGTCATATGTAAATCCAAGTTAATAGCGTGTTAACGACATACTCATCGATACTTGGCAACGCGATGAGAAGACGCGTGAAACGTTAAGTTGAGGACGAACGATGTTATTAATGAGGATGATCCATGAATGATACATAGAATTCGAATACAAAGCAAATTAATATTTTTCTTGTAAATAGGAATACTTCTACGTAATTTACCGTATATATATATATATATATATATATATATATATATATATATATATATATATATATATATAAATTCAGATATTTAATGCGACGATTATTTCTTTTTCTTCTTCTTTTTTTTTTCCTTTCTTACGTAGAATCGATTATCGAAACAAATGTATTTTTACGGACGTCCATCGAACGGATCGTAATCGGCGGAGTTTTTTTTCTCTTTAACAATGTGAGATGACCGTGTGTTTTCTGTTACATAAATCGATGACGACGTATTAAGAATAAGAAGAATAGGGACGACGATGTAAAAAGAAATTAATGAAAAAAAATATAATTATAAAATAAAATTGAAAAAATTGAAAAAAGAGACGCCGTCAACGATGTATAACGACGAGGCATAAACCTTACTCGTGATTTTTCGTCTTTACGAAAGAAGGACACGAGTTAAATTCTGCGACATATCGAGTACTACAATGCATATAAGGAGGCTGTCTCTTTGTTGGTGTTTAACGAACAAATGGGATAGCATCGTGCTGGCACTCAGAAAAAGAAAAAGCAAAAAAGGAGAGAGAAAGAGTGAGTGAGAGACAGAGAGAGAGAGAGAGAAAGAGAGAGAGAGAGAGAGAGAGAGAGAGAGAGCGGATAAGAGAGGAGGGGGTGGGGAGAAAGAAAAAAAAGAAAAAGAAGGGTAGTACATAAGTGCGAGTAGGAGAGGAGGTGAAGAAGAGTTCGAAGAAGAATAAGAATAAGAGAAGAGGTTGAAAAGCATTGTACCTCTTCCTGCACGTCCCCACCTCAAGCGATCCTTCTCTTATTTTTTCTTTCCCCTACATTTCATAGCGGTGCACCTTCATGCGATATCTTTGGTCCTCTCTCTCTCTCTCTCTCTCTCTTTCTACCTTCTACCAAAGCCATCTCAAACGCACCGGCCCGTGCTCAGGTGTGCTCCATTGTTAGCCGCCCTACATATCGCGTACGTGGCCCGCGTTTTGCCCTCTATATTATGCGCTCGACCATTATAACGCCTAAGAGAGAAAGAGAAGAGTGCACGCACAGACAGTGGTCGAAGGATCAAGTGGCATTGTACGCTTGGACGACCCCTCCATTTCTCTACTCACTGCTCTATTGTCTCTCTTTCTCTCTCACTCACTCACACACACACACACACTATCTATCTATCTCTATCTGTCTGTCTCATCTTATCTCCTTAATCTGGTTTGCGTTTTCCTCAAAGCATATACAACCAAGGAGGAGGATTACCAAAAATCAAGAAGGCTTGAGTTATCCGATCATTGAGAAAAATAAAAGAAGATCCTTAGCGATATATAATATACGTATATCGTTGACACAGGCATCATCATAATAATATCGAGGATTACGTTCTTTTCAAGAAGCTTAAGATTACACTCATGAAAGAGGAGAAACGTGTATGTATAATACTTACGTGTATACATATGCATATTTTAAATGTGCATTCATAGATTCGATTTAAGATGTAAATTTATACGTACATATACAATCACACACACGCGCGCGCGCACGTACGCACGCATACGCAGCACACACAACACAGCTCTCTGTCTGTTACGTGTGTATGTTAAATCAAATTGATTCAAGTTCGATAGATACTCTTCCGCATCTCTTATTTTACACGACATAACTCACGTTCGATCACAAGAGCAATGTATGTATGTATTTATATACGTATGTATATATGCATGTATATAAGTATCTACATGGATTTAGGAGGGACGACGTTCGATAAAATATCATGAGTTCCGTTCGACGATTCGCGTAGATGGATTTTTAACGAGGACCATGTGATTTCCCTCGGTTTCCAGCATCCGGGAATGTTTCCTCGCTAAAAAGACGGAGAAACGTAGAGAAAAGAGAAGCTGAGAAAGAAGGAAAGATAAATAGATAGAAGAAGAAGGAGAGAAGGAAAGAGAAAGAGAGAGAGAGAGAGAGAGAGAGAGAGAGAGAGAGAGAGAGAGAGAAGCAAGATGCTAGATACCGGTCAAAGGGATTTACGCGCTACGCTCGTTGCGACCCCGAGGGTCGAGCAATCGAAAAATCGGTAAATTATTTAAGCCTCCCCCCCGTTAAGAGAGCCACGTCGGTGCTTGTTCGCGGATGATTTATTTCGACTATCGTGATGCATAGTCCGGCTATCCAATATTGTAATACGTTTTGCATACGCGCACGTATCATTGTCGACGTTCGTGGCTTGGCGATTGAAACACTACCCGGGCTATATCTCAACGGGTTCGCCGGGCGTTATGAGTACCTGCTCTACACGGCATTATGTTCCCAAGGTGGAAAGGGGAGAAAGAAGCTGAGAGGAAGCGGGAGGAGTTGAGAATGGGAGAAGGAGAAGAAGATACCGGCCATGGCATCTCTTTCTCTCTCTTACCTTTCTCTCTCTCTCTCTCTCTCTCTCTCTCTTACTCGTTGAAGATCAGAATCCTATATTATCGCGCTCTGGAAGCTTCAGGGCAGGTGTATACCGGTGACCTCTGTCTTACCACGTACCCGCTACGCCGTTTTACCTACCCATTCGCGTGGACCGTACACGGAAACAAAATCTTTTCTCTTCGTTCGACGCATAAGAACTTGAGGAACCGTTCGATATTCGATCTTACTCATAGTCGAAACTCTTATAACTCTGAAATTTTTGAAATTACATAAGGTCCGTACGATTATTTCATAAAATAATTACTAATGATTTCATAATTTTCTTTTTCGTTTTTCTATTTTGGAAAGAATGAATTTTTTTTGTTTTCATTATATATATATATCCTATTGTCTTCCATGAAAGACTCCGTAGATATTAGTACGAAAATTGATAGAGAAAGAAACGATAGGTATTACATACGTGGATACGTCGCTTGTTTATCTTTTCTCACGTGATATTTCAATGTATCAACATATACTGAAGGGAATTATGATATCAAAGAGTAATTCGTTTACAAGCATAAATCATCCCCTTTTCTCTTTATCTTTTTGTCAGATATATCGGCAACGTGGCACGATTTTTACCTTGGCTTTCTTCGGGAACACCTGCGAGATAATAAAAGTGTAATGAAAATGATAACGCGAATGAATTTACCTTTGGAATGATTAAAGTTACAGACTTGTTGGGACCATTCGTAAAGACGTCAGAAATGGAATTTCGTGAAAATTAGGACGCTTTCAAATCGATCGAATCGATGAGAATTTACCGTCATAATAAAAAAAAAGACTAAAATTACGTATTACCTGAGTATGCGATATTGTTTACGATCATTGTAATCGAATCATTTTGTAACCTAATTTTTTCGAAAGAACGATCAACAAACGGTAAACCAAAACTTTGACTATTATGATCTTTTTGTATTAAGATTAGTATTAGATATAGTATTGTGTATTTAGATTTATTAACTTATATTAACTAATCTATTCTTAAATTAGATATCCATTAAATTAATAATTAGATCGATCAATACTTCGTGATCCCATTTCGACCCAAATAGACACATAATTCCTGCAGCATAAATTCTAATAATACTATTTCATCTAGATAACGATTATATTATCGCATAATTATTAATCGAATACATTGTAAAGATCGATTAATATAGACTTAAAATCAATAGAGAGAAAAAAAATAAGAAAAATACTTACGAGTCAGGAGTTAAAAGATAATTAATATTTTATGAAATTAACAGTGACAGTTTTCTTACCTTGAAAGAAAAGCGTGGAATCGCGAGGTTCATCGGCGAAATAAAAAGAGCGCGTCCGATGATCGATCGAGAAGTATCGATGTTTAGAACGAAGACGATTGGCTTACTTTTATCTTTTTTTTTTTTATTTTTTGATCTTTTTTTAACGTAGATCCTCTTGATCGTTCTCGAGGAAGATCCCAGGAAGCTGAACAATAAAAAAGGACGAAGAGAACCGTATAGGAATTATGACTGAATTGAAAATGTATAAATGCGAAATAATACGCGATCGTGCTGTCTCATAAAAGTTCCAATTCGATTGTAGTTCGATAATTCTCGCGATTTAACGAGACGGCAGCAAGGGTCCTGCGTAGCGACCAAAACATACCACCGTCTTCGACTGTCAACGCGCGACTACTACGTGGGCGCGGCCATATTTGTCTCGAGTCGTAGCGGATGGCGCGCTTTACAACCTCGAGCGGCGAGGACCGAAATTATCGCGCGACGCTATAAGCGAAGAAGAGACGTTCCGAGTCATCATCTTTGATGACAAATCGTACGAGTCTTCGTCTTCGTTTATTATTATTATTATTACTATTATTATTACTATTATTATTATTATTATTATTATTATTATTATTATTACTATTATTATTATTATCATTATTATTATTATTATTATTATTATTATTATTATTATTATTATTATTATTATTATTATCATTATTTTTTTTGTTCCTTCATTTCTCTGTCGTGTTAATACACTTTTATATATTTGTTATAAATATTACGAAACGCTTATTATCGAGCTGTCGATGCGTTTTTTAAATTTCGATACATCTCTTGATTACGATATCGTCGTTGATCGAACACCGTTCGAGTGTCACTCCATCGAGTAAAGTTGCAAAGTTATCAGACGACGTTCATTAAGAGCACTTATCGAAACGGAATACTCGTAAATATCGATAAAAAAAAAAAAAAAAGAAATAAGTTCATATCTTAGGACGTAGACGCAATTTCTTTTTTATATTTTTCCTTTTTTCTTCCTTGTTAAAAGGAGCCTTGAAACGACAATATTTTTTTCTCCTCCGTCCTCTTCTTTACGTCGATCGACGAAGATGAAATCGATCTTTCTTTTTTTCTTCTTCTTCTTTTTTCCTTTGCTTTTTCCCTTACAAGATCTCCTTTTCTCCGTAAAAGCTGAGCTATAGTTATGGAACCGGCGAGGATAGTTCCGTAAATGGCGAACAGCGTATCCGTCGCGTCTCGTTCTCGGTCTTGGAGAAACGAAGCGATTAGTAATTCAGATCGCCGCCTGAGTAAGACATTACGCGATCGAAGTAATTACGATCTCGTTGTCGGTACGAGTTCTGAAGAGTTCCGCGGATTTTTCCGAGCTGCCTCGATCGGTTTAGGATGCGCAGAGCAATTAATGGACGGCCTATCGAGCTCTTGCGGTGCTTTAAATTTCGAAGGATTTAGCATAACACAAAGTTAATTAGGGGAATGGTATTTAAACCATCCGATGTCAGGGGAGTTCGGATAGGAAGCACGGAATACGAGAATCGTGCTCTCGTGGATCGTCCTTGCGCGACCAAATAGGTCGTACCGACATCCATTTGGCGCCAGGCAGCTCGTTCCTTCGTCCTGATGCACCACAACTATACCCCTCTTATCGATGAAAAAAAGGGGAAAAAAGGAGGAGGAAGAGAGGAATTTATGGAGCACGCGTGCTCACAGTAACGTTGTTTCTGAATTAATTGAAAATGTTTAGTTTTATCAATCCTGAACGAATTTTTGAACAATTTAAAGTGTATTAAAATTTCCGTCCGTCATAGTATTCGAAAGATGTCATTATCTCGTCTTAATAAATTAATATTGGAACTATAATATTTTCATAATTATTAATATTAAATGAAAATCATTCTGATGATCTAAAAATAAAGAATTTTCTTTTACAATTAACCGTACAATTTTTCTCATCATCTTACCTTACACTAAGTATTGTTAAGAAAAATGAGATTCACCGTTTTGAAAGCTGCTACTTGACGTTCGTATGTCTGGCTAACTACTTGGAAAAAGACTTGGCAAAAGCACGGTGTAATATACGATCCTCGGGGTCCCGAGCGAGAGCGTCCAGCGTTTATCTCTTTCCGATACGGAAGTCTGCCCGGAGGAATTAATTGCCTGCCGTGGCACCTTACCACGGCACCGGCGTCTCCGATGCAATATCTGTACTCCCGAGTCGAGCTATTAGCCGGGCGCATACTTTACTTTAGAAAGCATCTAAGAAGAAGAAGAAGAAGAGCCAACTACTATAGGCTATGCACAAGACTTGTGTTAAGCTATGGTACGATGATGAAGAACGTTTCTGGGATACGCATTTTTAGAATACGACAATGTGTTATACGTTGTAAGCAAAACGATCTGATTTCTTTATTATTATTTTTTTGTAATTATTAAAAAAAGAAGAAACGTTTAACTGAACGGCTCTATTTTGAAAACGTTGTTTTGTTAATTATTATTTAATTTATAAATTAATTTAAAAAAAAAACAAAAAGGAAAAAGATGATTATTCCGGCACTGAATACGACTCTACTCTCTACGAAAAACATTGAGAATCTTGAAGACGAATGTAGGAAGTAGCAAAGAGTGAAGGAACGTTTAACTGGGCGAAGCATTAATTTACGCCGAGCGAAAGAGCGAACGAACGAACGAACGAACGAAGTGACGTTAGGGCGTTATTAACTCGATACGGGACGCTTCGATTTTACTTTGGTAAGTAGTTGTAGTACCGAGAGTATAGCTTTTACAAAGTGTAGGTATATAATCGTTGGGACGAAGAACAACACACAGGCGAGAGTAGAAGCGCGACGTACAAATGTAGGTACATGTGTGTACGTCGTGTACGAAGCGTGAGAATTTGTCTCACGGAGAGCGGATAAGAGAGATCGTTCGGGATCAGCGACGTCGTTTCAGCATCCATTCTCTCCCCGCTCCCCTCTTTCTCTCTCTCTCTCTTTCTCTTTCTTTCTCTTTTACTTTCGTATGTTAGGTTTGATAGGATAATGTCGTAGCAGCAACAACAGCAAGCAAAGCACAACAGAGTTCTCTTAGCGAGCGAGCGAGCGAGCGAACAAGCGAGCCACAAACGAACAAACCCGATGACGAGACAATCGGAAAAAGAGTAGCACGAACGAGCACCGTAAGAGTGAACTTTCACTTTACCGCGGCTCCGATTGTAAATGCAATGCTGTACAGCTCTACGTAGCAGACAGGCAAAGTGCAGACGGACAGATAACCTCGTCCATGAGGCATAATGCTTCGATGTTTATTGCTTGCTTGTTGCTTGCTTCAAGGAGAGGCCAGGACACGTTCTTTCGTATTCGACAATATCAAAAAACAAAAAAGGAAAAAGAGGAAAAAGAAAACACGATTGAAAAAATCGTTACGGTTATCTTACCCCGCCTGATAAATTCTGATTCTTAGTGTGAAATTCTCGAGATAACGCGGCCGCGAGTTTAGGTGAAAATATAAATGATAGAAAATACGACTGATTTATCACGTGAAAAATGTTTGTACTATAACACCGTTCTCGGGAGTTCCGTATAATTCACTATCACATGGATGGTAAGGATCTCTTAAAGATTTCACGAATTATACCGAGGATACGTACTATCGTTCGATGACAGGTCGAATTGAGTACCCACTCGAACGAGATGGACGAGCGATTATTCCATTATACGCTTGTCGCGTCATCCTTTCGAAGCTTTCGCGACGATGACCAATAACGTAATTGTACGAGAAACATTAGAATAAATTCAATTAGAACAAATTCCTACAATATCGTTTCTTTAATTATCGAGAAATAAAAGAATTTGTGCGTTTGTCGATGAAAGCAAAATAAAAAAAAAAAAAAAATAAAAAAAATGGCACTCGGCATGAAGTTGATTAAGTCGAAGGCGTAACGACGTTTACGAAAGTTAATGCTCGGATTATTATTCGTAGATTAGCACGACGGTTCGCGGGCGTTTCTAGATCAGGCAATGATCGTGCTATAATAACGGGCTTTAGGCGTGCGTGTAATTGAAAAATTTATGCGCCGTTACGCTAGGCTCGTTTATCTAAGAACACCCGGTCGAAGCTTAAACCGTAATTAGAAGGAAGGCGTGAAAGGAGCACCAGCAACAGCAACTGTACTAGTATGAGCAACACCGCTGGTTAATACCGGTTGACAATATTAAAGCTCCTAAACACATGCAGAGAACCTCCACCAACATCGTATCTATGAGATACGCTTCATTATTGCCCATTCATTTTCCAATCTCACAAAGACCAATTCTAGATG